>RSEF01000002.1:77950951-77972698 GCA_003993805.1 Himantopus leucocephalus
GCAACAGCAATGTGTTTGTGCAAAGCCAAGTGTTTCTCCTCACGATAATGGTACAAAGGCATCTGAACAGGAGTGCGGTGACACAGAGGGGAGTGCTGGTCAGGGCTGAGCACCACAGCTCCCTTTGAGCCAGCAGCGTGCCCACACGGCATTGGGAAGGATTGGGTCAGGGATTGAGGAGATACCAAAGCCCTTCCTATTTGCCTGCTGGATTGTCNACCAGGGGAGAGAGGGAGGGTGCTGGGATCTGCAAGCCTCTTGCCAATTAGTTAGGAGCTACTGGCACCAGCTCTTTGCTTCTTGAGGGGAATATCCCATTTGTGACAGAATCATAGACTCACAGGATAAATTAGAAGGTGTAGAATAATTTAGAAGAAGTTGGGTTCAGAGAACCTCTGTGCTCAGCCTGTGATACCCACAGGACACTTTTTCTTAATGGAGACTTGCGGGACCTGCTATGAAATGAATAAAATTTATCATTCACTTGTTACATTTTGTGGTTTGCCATGGTTACTTGTCACTGTGGTGACAAATTTATCTACCTAACACTAAATTTTGCAGCCAGTACAAGAGCCGGGTATTGTATGGGGTGTGTGCTTCATCGAGCAACCTACCTCTGCCATCTCTGTTGCTGTATTGCCTTTTGCACCCAGGTACATCAGAGCCAGAGCAGATGATATGCTCCAAGGGGAAAAGAAAATGTTTTTGCCCTTGTTGGTCTCATTCAGCTTGTTGAAAAGATCAACTGTAAACTTGCCAACTGATGTTGAGACCAGTTCCATTTCTACAACCTGGAAAGAGGCAAAAGACAGCATTGTACTACTTGTTTGTTTAAAATTATGTACACAGTGCATATTAGTGAGAAATGTGACACGTGCAACAGAGTGCATTGGCACCCACTAAAACTAATGGCCTAGTTATATGGTTTATCTTCCACACAGATACCATTTGCCACCTGTTAGGAGCAGAAATTTCTTTTAGGTTTTTTGTTACCCAGATAATATTTTCATGTAATTGTACATATGTTCTCTTTTATACAGCTGCAGTTTTCTTTGTGTTTCTTTCTGCCTTTGGTTTTCAACAACGTGCAGATTTGTAAGCTGCATATTTTTCTTCCTTTTCATGCTTAACTAATGATCTATCAAAGTAAGGTTCCCAGGGGAAATTAAATGCAGTTTTAGTACATAGGTTAACAACACATCTGAGTTTCCCACTACTTCATTTTGGATCTGTATAGAATTGAGAGCTGATACTGAGAAAGAATATAGGCATAATTCTTAGGCTTGTGTGCTTTTCCTGGCCAGCCATCTATTCTAAGTAGTATCATGAATAACAAAGCTGTTATTTGCTTTTAGATTGGTGGAGTTTTAGTCATGATGTGTAGCTACCACCTTTTCTGTATGTTTCAGAAATTTTATTTTCCTCAGAAACTGACAGATGCCTTGAGGCTATGAGTATTCCAGACATTAAGATATCTGCCCAATAGTACCTGCCTCATGTTGTTTTCCAGTCAAAAGATCAGAAATGTTGTTATTATTATTAAGATTTATATCTATGGAATGGAGCTACAGAAATTGTAGGGCAATCTCTGAAGTCTACAGGTATTTATCAAGTGTTTGGTTGCCAAACCACTACAGTTCTTCTGGCAGTCAGTGTGCTATCAGTACCAAACCGGTACCACAGAGTGATTTTCTTTGCCTGGAGAGCACAACCAAGAGAGCATCCAGATGGAAATGTCTCTGGTTTCCATTAGTGAATACTTCTCTGAGTCCCTGGCCTGATAACGTGCAGTGCTGTGTATTTGCAGAATGAAAACGGCCTTTTCTTCACCAGAAGTATGAGAGTCCTTTGTCAAACTGAAGATTTTAATTAATAAGGCAGTTACTGCCCTAAGAAAACTTTCCTTCTGGTGACCAATTCTGCCCTGAATTAGCAGTTTTCCTTAGCTTCACAGATTTATTTTCTCTAAGGGCTGGTATCTAGCAAAACACGAGGCAAGAATAATGCACTGTATCACTGGTATATTATAATCTACCTGTACAGTCGTGCAAGCCACAGATCACTTTTTAAAAGCATCAGAAAAGTTATTTAAATTGGTTTAAATATTTACCTCTGATCCCACGAGAGAGAAGACTTAGGTCTTGTCCTCTGTCAGGTTCAGCGTTGCATGTTAGGCAATGAATAAGTTTAGAAATATAGTACTGTTTGCACCTCCCTTTCCTTCTCACCTACATCCGAATTTAGAAATATAGTACTGCTTGCACCTCCCTTTCCTTCACCCCTACATTCAGGCTGTTTCTGCCTACCCAAAGCTCCTTTCTACTAAATCTCCCAAAGATCTTAAGTAATTTTGTCCTCCTTATTAACCTTGTCACTTTTCAGTTTCACATATTCAAAAGGACAATGGAATTAAAATCTCAGCTCTGTTGTTACACCACAATCGTCTTCTGAATAGCAGAAGAGTTCACCCATTCCAATGGTCTTCTGGTGTTGTGGAGACAACTGCTCAGTTTTTAAAATAAATGACTAGCAAAAAGGTTACACACATAGAATGCTTAGGGTTGGTTTCTGGATATAAGCAGATATTGTAGGCCTGATTCTCCTCTCTGGCTTTGTGCAGCTGTGACTCCTGGGTTTCAAATGTGGCATGACAGCATAAAATGTCAAGCTTAGTGATTGAATTGGACACTGGGAGTCCAGCTTCAGACAGAAGATCATTAGGAGCACGGACAGAGGCAAAGCCATGAAGGACCGTTCAGGGTAAGGGGTGGACACCCCACTGGTTGTGTTGGTGAACAAAGTTCATTGCAACCATGGCTGGGAATCATTTGAGAGAAACACTGCACAGTTAGTGCACAGTACTTGCATGTAGTGAAGGAGGGCAAGGACCGAAACAACCCCACTGAGAGGGCTTGAGCAGGGATGGAGTGAAAAAATACAATGAGGGCAAACATGGCACAGTAGTTGTCACTCTGTGGTCCCAGAAGAGAGCCAGGCTGCTGCTGGGTGGTGGAAGAAGGAGAAGGTGGTGTGAACAACTGTTAAGACCCTGGGGGACAGGGGAAAGGGAATGGAGGAAGGGAAGGAAACTGTACTGTGTGCTAAGCATTTTGCTGCAAGCCTGATTACAGGAACAGAGTGGGTCAAGTATTCTAAAAAGTGGCAGAAATCAATGTTGTGCAAGGCAGTGAAGAAACACCAGAAATTAAACAAGTGTTGGTTTTAGTATGATGAGTAAGTCCTCAAGAAATTGAGATAGGAGAAAGGTGAGCTTGAGTGGTCATGTGGTGGGAAAGCCCAAGCCAAGAGACTCCAAGTATCCTGGCAATTATGCTGAGAGTGAGCACTTTGCTAGTCAAGATACAAGGATGCCAGGCAGGATAAGAAAGGAAGATGGCAAGGCAGAATAGCTGTTGACAAGAGAGAGAAAATCACACGTGTTAATTGAAAGGGACATCCAGAGGTCAACCTCCTGCTTGGAGCAGGGCCATCAGTAGATAAGGTCAGCCACAGCCCTTTGGAGGATGGAGATTCCCCAATGTTCCTGGGCAACATTCTCCAGTGCTGTGCTGCTCACCCTGGGAAAGGGTTGTTCCCTAATGTGCAACGCACCCTTCAAGTGTGGTGGCCATTGTCACTTGATAATGATCTGGCACTGCCAAGAGCACATTATCTCTGTCATCTTTGCAGTCGTGCTTAAAATAGTTGAAAACAAGAAAAGATGACTCATATTTCCATTGACTTTAAAGGCCTGTGAGTGAGTCTAGGTGCATGTCATGATTTTGTTCCTCCTTGGCCTCCCAGACGTGGCTTTCCCATCTTTATCCCTGAGGCACATCAGGAAGTGCTTAAGGGACTTGGCCATGGGGACGTGAAGCCCTTGCATTAGGTGAAGCAGGGCATTGCAGAATTGCAACTGACTGCACAGGGATCCTGTGTTATGTTTCCCAGCTGAGTCAGACAGAAGGCAACGCTGTGGAGGTTGTACAAGGATACCATAAAGCCCTTGCTTCCCAACACTTTTCCTATGCTCCTTCCCATTTGGGAAGCAGAGCCAGAAGGGACCCTAGAAGCAGCTGGTCACATGGGAGAAAACAGAAAGGACTCAGTGACAGTCAGCAGTCTCCTTTCTGTCAGGAAAAAGGAGTCCTGCCATCACAAGAAGACATATTTCTAGGAAGACACCTGTGGTGTCTGCAAGTCCTGTAAGAGTCCCAGTCCTTTGCTTTCTGATCTCAATTCAGAGAGTTAGGAGCATCCCCTGCAAATGTGCATGACTGATCAGGACACTCTCCTCCTTAGGAGAGAGAGCTGTGACAGGAGTAAATGTGTACTGAGGGATTTGCACGTAATCTTCCAGAAGGCACTTAGGGAGTCAGTATTACAGGCTTGATTCTCCAATTTAATATTGCCTCAAACCAGTGAAACAAGTGACCAAGCAAAATGAGAGTAAACCAGTGCAGGGCTGGGCTGGCAACAGTATTGAATGCAAGAGAGGTGACAAAGGAGAAAGTTTCAAGGCACATACGTTTTATTTTCCTTCAATTCTATATTGTTATTCAATATTTTCCAGTTGCTGTGGGACAGAGATCAGAAAGTACCTGTGTTAGCCCCTTTGCATGCACGGAAGAAACACCAGTATCAGGAACACAGAGGATTTTGCAGGTCTATTTCATTACCAGCTGTGCCAGGCTGCAAAGTTCGTATAAAACTGACAAGAATGTGGGTGAGGTAGCCCTCCTGGGATGACCAGCTTAGTGAGCTGAAACCAATAGAGATGCAGCAGCGTTCTGCAGGAAGGAGTTTTTCCTGTTTCTTTTCTTCCTATGTACCAAAGCAAGTGTGGTGGGAATTTAGTTGTTTTCGATCAACTTAGTCTGTCCTGCGTTGTGGCAGTTCTGGTTCAGAAAGCACTGAAAAGCCGCATCAATGTTATTCTGTGCGCAGTTTGGTATTTACAGTGTAGTGCTAACCATTTTCGGGTTCTTTGGCTAGGAAAATGGGCCAGAGGCTTGAATTCCAGGTTATTTTTAATATGTGCTCTCTTCTAACATTGAGAGATCTGTCAACAGTACAGGAAAATGAAGAAGTAGTGCACAGACTATTGAGATGCTCTTCATGGTGTGTATTTTGTTCATTATTGCTGTTGCAAGAGCCTGTTTAGTAATGGTCGAGTTTCTAGGGGGAAGAGAACCTTCCCAAGAAGAGGATACTCTTGGTCTTGTTGTGCCTGATAAAGAAGAGGAAAGGGTGATCTGCTACAAAAATAATAGTAGCACCAAGACTTCTTGATGCCAGTGCTGCTGAACTGGCAGCTGCTGCCTCTGTGCCTTCTTCATTGACTTCCAGATAACACTTGTGAAAAACTTGTGACAAAAACAGCTCGCCATTCTCTGACATTCCTGTGAAATCAGCTTGACCTTCAGTAAAGGCATCTTGTATCCCCATCCTGCTCAAAGTAGATTTGAGGTCATATTTCTCTTCTAATGTGAACCTGGGCAGATAAACCTCCATTTTCATTTTCTCCATTAGTTCTGGGCTGGTCCATGCAGACAAGTTTTCAAAAGTCAATTCTCTTTCTAGCTGCAGTTAGTAAAAAGAGAATGAGAAAATTACAGAGTGTTCAAAAACCTGTGCCCTGATGGCTATTTCTTCTCTTTTCTTAAATGGAGAACTTTTCAAGCTGTTCTAAGCGTACAAAAAAAACCCAAAACCACCCAGTAGTGAAAGACCAATTCGGAGATCTTTCTGAGTAAAGGAGTGTGTTGCTCTACAGTAGGTCAATGCAGTATTTGGACTGTTCTCAGTAATTGTCAGGGAATATAGCAGGGTTAAATAGTTGTAGAACAAAAACATCAGTGTCGAGTAACAGTAGTCTGGTTGCAGTTCACATTTCTGTCTTCCCTACATTTTAGAATTTACTGAAAACGGCTTTTTTCCTGCAGAACACCCACTAATGGAAATGAGAATTTAGTAAGTTTATTATCCAAAGGCAGGATCCTTCTCTTTACAGAAGGTGGCAGTGTCCATATGTATTAGCTCTGGACTTCCTGGAAAGTAATGGAGGCAGTCCAATTTGTGGGGTTTTTTTTGGAATGAAATCATATGTGTCTGAATCAGTACAGAAAATGAACCACAGCAGGGCTGGTTTTCTGTCCTCATTTTTGTTCAGCTGGAAGAAGAGCCAGTCTTGTAGGGCTTGGGTTACCTATTTCCAGGACTGATCAACATTAGGAACCACAGAATTGCCAGCTGCCAAGAGTAAGAAATCTAGCCTGAGCTTCAAGAATTTCAAGTTCACAGTGCTAGACCAAGTTTGGGGTTTGCTTTTCCTTGAGTCTGATCAGGTACTGATCCTCCTAGAAACGTGCTCCTTCCTAGAAACATGACTGCAACCTGATCTTTTACCTCGCACATGCATAAAATAAGTAAATAATGACACTCTTGGTTTTTCACGTGATCTATGTTCTCAGTTGCTTTACCTTTTGTAGGCCGCTGATGTCACTTGGTAGCAGGATAAACATGCTGAGGTCATTATTGACGTATGGAAGCTCAAGAACGTCAGTCTGGACTGACTCTACAAATGTCCAGTTAAATTTATCGCTCAGGTACATCATTGGCACTGGCTTAGTTGTATGCTGCAACAAATCAAATGAGATGTTTGCCATTTTTACTGAACAGTAAAGGACTGAGTTAAAGTAGCACAGTGGAAGTTTATTGTATTTACTGTAGAAGCTGCCCAGTATGTCTGAGACATCCTTATGGCTCTAACTGGTAGGACACAGGATCTACAGAGGGCCTCTGGTCTTCTGGAAAGGCACCTGGAAGCTAGGCAGGCTATCCAGGCTGTCTCAGATGACACCTATTACAGGAAGCTCTATTCCACTCTGATTTGTTTTCGTATGGTTATAAATGAAAACGTAAAGAACTAACCCATACAGTTTTGTTCACCTCTTTGTTTTCCCTGCCTTCAGAGACCAGAAGCTTGTTTCAAGTCAGCTTCTGACAATTTTACTTGTGGCTCAGGTGCTAGTATGTGTGCACAGTCTTTGTGCTACAGATGTGGTGAAGAAAATGTACTGTATGCATTAAATGAAATAACTTTCATGCTGGATTTCATGCGGATTTAAAGACTGCCAGGAATTTCTCTCCCTCATCTTCTTCACTGCATTTTCTACCTGCAGTCTAGGATGTAGGTCAGTATATACCGTGTTTCATACCGTGTTTATTCTGAAAGGCCTTTGCCTGGTAGCTTCAGCTTCGAACTTTGTTGCCCAGTTTCCTTTGAAGTAGAGTGCATTTGTTAGGACTAGTCTGGTGAGTGAATCTACAGATCCAGGAGGCAGCAGATTTTTGATTTTACCTGGAGAAAACAGAAGGACATTTACACATTTGTGCAGTTCTACTGTCTCAGAGTAAGTGTTGGCACAATTTCTGCGGATATAAACCAGGGAAATGTTAAGTGCTGACAGAGCATGCTTCTAGCTTGAGATTACTCGCAAATAAGTGATTACTGGACTAACCTTGATTTACAAGGAAGAGTAAGCCACATTCCTCGCATATTATGATGGAGGACACTAATTTGAGTAAGGGCTTGTCAGTGGATGACTGCTTTAGGAAAACTGATCTGATTTACCTTTCTGAAGTGAATGTTTACCTGCCTTGGGTCCTTTGGGTACAGAGACTTTGTTCAGTGCCGAAACGGCTTGTTTTTGAATTGGGAGAGGAGAGGCAGGAGCTTACCTTCAGTCTGGTGTTCAACCCTGGAATTGATCTCTCTTCTGATTTCATCTGCTGCTCCCACAAAGTCAACTGATTGTGGTTCGGCATTGTAGTATTTCTTGACTAACTGTAAGTATTCCTGCAGTGCAAGAGAGACAGCTGTCTTACGCTTGTTGGGTGCCAATATGAATGCTAATAAATAACTACAGCCAAACAGGGAGAAAACATGATAAAGATAATACAGACTACAAGCACAGCATTTTGTCAAGGGAACAAAGTATTTTTTTAGTGGAAATACTCAATTTAAATGTTTGTACCTAACCACATCTACTAATTACCCTGAAATTAGATATACATCCCTTAAACTAAAATTTTAGTGTCCAAAGTCTCAGGAAGAGTCTCATAGAAAATATTTATGTTAAGAATAGCAACATGATTTGCAGATGTAATGAATATATTTAAAAGCATACAGTTTATGGTACGTTGTCATTGATAGATCATAAAGATTAAATGGCACTATGTAATCTGAATAAATGGCCTACCTACCTTACTGAAAGGCAGTTGTTTTTCTCCATATAACTGGTTGACACTTTTAAGCAGGTAATTTTTAGTGGGTTGGTTGATTGCAAAGTTGAGTGCTTTAAACCCAGTATGGATATTATCCGATTTGCCAATTTCTGTCTTGGAGAAAAGGAAAAAAAAGTTACTCATCTGTTGTGCAAAATAGTTGAAATTTCTAATTTCTTCCTTCATGCAGCTCCATGTAAAGTATTTCTGTTGAGGTGGTCTGTTACCTGTATTCCAACACAAGAGGTGTTCTAAACCAGACAGCTATTAAAAGAATCATTTGAAAGTATTAAAAGTTGCAGACATGGTATAGACACTGTAAGTGTCTCAAAATGCAAGTGGTAGGAGCCTGAACCATGCGAAACATTTAAGGGTTTCTAAGTGGAGATTGTGAAACTAAGTATATTCAGAGCAAGAGAGACAGACTGTTATTGTTAAACAATGCATGAAGATTTGTCTGTGCGACTCCTTTCATTCATGAAAGTTGAGTGTGTTACATGGGAAGTTTTCCCCTAAATTTCTTAATATTTTATAATTTTTTTTGATGTTGCAGTAATTGCAGTAAATTCCTTACCTTGAAGTAACAGGATTAAAAGAATGTGGGCTCAAACTCTAAAATGAGCTCAAGGAAGTTAAGCTGTGACTTAGTAAACTAAAAATCTGTGCTGTATTCGTCTTGTCGTTACATCAGAATCAGAGGCATGAACGACACTTACATTTCTACACTGTTAGAACGGGCTCTTTGCCCTACCCACAGCGCTCTGTAATTCTTACAATTCAGACAAGCATTACTCATGAGGAACAATCCGTCTCCTGTTCGTGCAGTGCAAATGAGTTGTTGACATAGCCCCTAAAATAAATCTTCCTGCCATAGGATTTGGTTGCGGAATGCAGATCCAAGTTCCCATTCATCAGAATTCGTGGCCGCTGGGGCTTTGTGGGCAGCCTGCAGGGAAATAGCTCACTCCCACAAAGAATAAGGATGACGGGAAAGAGCAGGGAGAAGGGCTTGATGCCACCATGGTTGAATTGTCAATGAGGAAGACCTGCCTTTACAGAATCAGGGATTATATTTGCTTTTCTGTATTTTTCTGCTATCTCAGATTACGTATACTTTGGTACAAGATGCCTGCCAGTATGTCAAAGAAATAACTCAGGAATATAATGATTTCCACTTCTCTAAGGTTTATTGCAAGCAACTGGTCTACTGTGGGAGATTCTAACACGTCAATTTATTTTGTTAACTAGTCAAATGAAATGGAGACTAATTTCTGAAGAAGGCTACCCACCAAGCATAGGTAGCCTGGAAAAATGAATACTCATTTTTTGGTTGTCTTGATGCTGCAATCAAATGTGTGGGAGGGCAGCTCTGTTTTTGTGATTAGCTCTCTGAGGCAGGGACCATGCCTGTTCAAAGAACAGGCTTTTGCTAAATAGCTGGCTATTGAACAGTAATAATTTGGGAAAGAAATCTCTCCTCAAAGCTAAAGGAAAAAGATCAAGAGATATATTGACAGAAAATGGTAACATTAAATTTTAAATTTTGCAAATTTGAGGTTGGTTTTTTCAATTCTGCCTAAAAAAGGGTAGCATGTAATAAGTACTGCATTAGATGAAGGTATCACAGGATGCCATACCAATTAATTGTGTACACGGCATCTGAGGCAGGCAACCATAGGCAAATGCAAATGTGGAAGGAAAATACAAGCAAGAAAAGATGTGACCATGTGCACAACTTGATCACTAGACTTTATGAGATACCTTCTGGAAACAGGCACATCGATTTGATAGACGCTCTTCCGTTCTGGAATAGACTTGCATTTTTATGGTTGTAGTGACATTTTTGGCTCCTTCAGCTTTGTTAAAGTGAAGTACCTATAGTGGAAAAAGCAATAATAAATGCAATGATAGAAAATGTGCTGGTTCAGTAAAATCTTTCAGTGATGTCATGGGACTGGTGATGAAGAGAGTCAAACTCAGATTTTAGTCTTGTTTCCAGTCCTGACTTAATATGAAATCTTTGGTTCAGCCTTGAGGCCCACATCTACAAAACAACATGAACACACTAAGCTGAGGGTTGCAGGGCAAAACTCTCACGTAGTTAGCCTTTCTAGAGGAATCTGCCTGCTTTGAGTTATGCCCCAGGCTGACCAGTTAATACCTGGGAAGAGCCAGTTATCTCCAGATGGAGACCATCAAAGCAGAAGTCTAAACGGAGCGCTGCGATGTGTCGGAAAGCATGAAAATGATGGGGCAGTTTCATGCATTAAATCCCTTGCTCTGGGCATGTGCACCTTACCCAGGCTACAAAGGGGTGCATCCAACCTTGGAACATTTTTCAGAAGAGCTATGCCTTTTTTTTGGTTATTTTCCCTTCTTCCAAACAGAACATCACTCCTTTCTTTGTTACCCTCCTGGCCCTCTTTTGTCCTGTAAATCAGGAGTTAGATCACTGCCTTAGCAGATGGGACAATTTCTTCTGCCTTAGCAAATGGAAACGCACAAGCCTCGTCTACAATAGGAGCTGGGTAACTGTGCACTGGGGCTGTTCTCATTGCCGCCTGCTGAAGCTATGAACTTTGCACAAATACAACTTAGGGATTCCAGTAAGTGATTTTGCCTATAAAATACATACCCCAAAGAAAGGGCTGTAGTCTCACCNTAAAGAAAGGGCTGTAGTCTCACCATGTTTATTCTCTGATCTTGTGGATATGGATTTATGTTTAGCAAGTGCAAAACTTGCAATAACTATAGGGAAGAGACTTTTTGTGGGGGTTCATTTCCAAAGAGATGAGAGGTGAGATGGGAATCATCTATGGCNCAAAGAAAGGGCTGTAGTCTCACCGTGTTTATTCTCTGATCTTGTGGATATGGATTTATGTTTAGCGAAGTGCAAAACTTGCAATAACTATAGGGGAGAGACTTTTTGTGTGGGCTCATTTCCAAAGAGATGAGAGGTGAGATGGGAATCATCTATGGCAGAGTAGAAGGAGAATGCAGGTCTCCCAGTCCCTGGTGAGTGCTCAGGTTACTGAGCTTTGGGATCAAGATTCCTTATTTCTGCTGGTGGGATTTAAGAGGAGACAATGTCACCAGTGCCACTTCTTTCATTTGTTGGGGGTCTGTTTCCAGAGTAGTCTATTTCTTTGACCTGCAGAAGTGGAGAACTGACCTATTCATTGCAGTACACATCAGGGGTGAAACAGCAGCTGGCATATACACGTGTAGAGTTTTGATTAGGGTAATTTTTCTGCTTATAGCTTTCCTCTGTTCTGTCACAGTAAATTTCTTGCATAGAGGATCTTATTCCAAGAGATCAACCCTTTCAGACAGCTACCTTTTGGAGCCCAGACTCACCTTTGCCATCTGGTCTGCAGTGTTACCTTTGGCTCCCAAATAAACAGTAGCCAGGGCAGATGAAATACTCAAAGGGGAGAACAAAATATTCTTGTCGCCATCTTCCTGACACTCATGTTTGAAAAAGTCCAGAGCAAAGCTTGTGTTTGCTTTAGTCAGAGTTTCCATTGTTCTGAACCTGCACAGAAAGGGAGAAAAGATGTTATTGGCAAACTGCTAATTGTGACTATGTCTCTGCAAGTTTCTGCTCAGGTTTTGAAGTTTCTTTTGTGATTTAAAGGCTTTCTAAAAGTATTTATCTATATGAAGAATGAGGAGTATTAACTATTACAAAGTCATATAAGGTTTAGCATGTCCCATTTCACTGATAACACTGGTTATCATTTAGGTTAAAGAAAAAGCAGCTGCCAACCTTGTTGTGTATTTTCAGGACTTTTATTGCGCTGTCCTTTACAGCATCTTGGAGTGACAGTTGATAATGTTACTCACCAGTGCCTGGGCTAGGGGATACTGACACTGTCTCTTATGACAACTTTTATGCTTCAATTTGTGCACGAGCCTTTTGATGCTCATAACTGTAGTGAACAAATACTCTGGTAAAAGTAACAGTCAACATTAACAGTCAAACTATTCCTTTAGGACAGGACAAAATACTCCTTCCAATGCTTGGGCAAGCACCACACCAGCTATTGCATGCTAAGCATCCTGAACTCCCTTTTTGACTTTCAAAAATGTCCTGAAACTGTCTTACAGTGCTAGCCCAGATCCTAGCTTCCCAGTTCTTCTGCAGGACAAGGTTTCCATATTCAGTAGACCACAAATGCTATTTGTCATTTACATTGCAGGTTAGCTGAGAGCTCTACGCAGGGACTGAGAGATTTTCTGGTTGGTATAGGATGGCCTTGGAATAAAATCAGTTTGTGTCCTGAGTAGCTTGCGAACCAGGAGCTGATCTGATGTCAGTAAGAGCGAAAAAGCTCAAGAACAAATTAGCTGACTTAAGCAAACACAGTGGTTCTTACTGTGCTATGATATATATGCTAGCCAGTGAGGTCGTAAAATTACAGAACTCTGTACAATAAATCTGCTCTACCTGCATATTTTTAAGACTTCCACCTTCTAGACCATGCCTGTGCCATCTTAGCAAATTACTTTCCCAAGCATTTGTTGTTTCCAATTCAGATCCCTTCTTCCTTTTTTTCTATGCATCTGTCAACAAAGCAACATCATCCAAGAGTATACGAAACAAATAATCTCCAGCAATCATTACAGTACCTTCGTTTGTGCAGGGAGGAACACTGCTGCTCTGGGTGTCTCCAAGGTTTCTGCAGTTCACATGAAGGGTAGGGAGAATTTATAGTGTGTCTGGCCAGTTCTGCAAAGGTTCTTATGACTCATGAATGTGCAATTTGTTATGCCCTGAAGGCCACATCCCTGTGGAAGAACTGAATCATCTCAGAGTAGGATGTGAAGTGATGGTGAGAATTATACCATTCACGAACCTTACAAAACTGACAGCAGAAGTACTGCTATAAACACTTTTGTGGCAACAGGCTAGTGACAACTTGAACCCGCACCTCTTTAAACAACCTTTCTTTTATGGTTTAAAAGGCTTTTTTAAAAAAAGGCAGTTGCTGACCTACTTCTTTTATGATTTCTCTAATAGAAATTCTTTCTGAGGAACAGACAGACAGAGAAAAGACAGTGACTTCTTATGTGTGAGTTTTTCTATTGTCTGTTTCCTACTGAGAAAGTATTTGCTACTCCTGGTGGGTTTCTGCTTTAGAAAAAAGGATTTTGTTAATCTTGGAGGATTCTAAGATTGTACAACCAGGACAATGTTGTCACTGTGAGATAGTGAAAGTTGAGAAACAGGCACCAGACTGATGCTTTTCTTCTCAGTGGCGACATCACTAAAACCTGGTGTGGGTCTTAGATTAGACTTGATTTTTCTTCTGCTCCTGTTTCCCTACCCTAATTTGAAAGCTGCTGTTTGACCAATGTAGCACCTTAGAGATCTATTCCTTATTTTTCCAATCCAGAAATGGATATTCTGTCAAATCCTCTTTTTCTTTTTGTCTTGGCTACTAAAATACCTCCTCCCCTGATTTCCTTGCAGTCATGCTGTGCCCTTCCTCTGTTGTTCTTTTTGCAGTAGTCCATCCCCACTCCGACCTCTAACTGAAACACCCTGTGTAATGCTGCCTTTGCCCTTTATTTCATTCTTTACCTCTCTGCACTGTCAATAATACCACCTTGAAAACATGGATAGGAGCTACTTCTCTCCAGGGCTTCCTCCTCGACGCTGAGCAAGACTCACTCACAAGGTCTATCTCCTCGAGCTTTCTGACCTGCTGTCTACGAGCATGCATTTAACATGGGCTTATGGTGTAGGTCAGTGGCCAGCACAGAGGATCCTGTAACAAGGAATGAGCCATGGGAGTACCTGCAAAATTTGGTGTAGGGCATAGGAAGGCACAGAGAGTCCCTTGCCAATGGTGAACCTTCTGAATCAATATAATTTGGGAACTGAAAGCTTTGTTAAAGTTGCTTTCCTACTTCTGAGGAACCACACAACTTTCAATCGGATGGTGTTTTCCTGCCCCTCGGGTCTTTTGAAATTGTAGCTACACCAAACCAGCATGTTTCAGTGTGAACTGTAATTAGATGTGCCCGTTACGTTTTCCAGAAAGCAGCATAGTGTAGGAGAGGTGTTCACTGCAGAATTAATTGCTTCCATTGCACCTGGGAAAGTTGTAATCTGTTTACATTGGCCTTCAGTGATTTCCAAAGCCTAAATGATTTGAGTAATCTTTGCAAATTTAGCCATGTTGTTGAATGAGCGATAGATACACTGGATAGACTTCATTCCTTAGAGCAATTTCTGTGGATTTTCTGGTTTTAAAGCGGGGGTGAATTTAATTTGCTAACTTGTAATACCGCATGCTGCTTTACAAGTGGCTGAGGTGTTCTGTTTACATAGAAATGCTGGGTTACACTGAACGAGAGGCTTGTGCCTTTGTACAAGGTTTTAAAGCTACTTTTTTAAAACACCTCTTGAATGGCATGGTTGGTCATTAGCACAAAAAAAACCCCAAAACACACTGAGTAACTAAAATTATACTTGTCTGAAAGAACAACATATGCTAAATCAACATGATGGATTACTGTTTTCCAATATCTTTTTAAATAAACCTTTTTAAACCAGAGGACACAGCTCAATGGGTGCTGCTACTGCTGACTCAGTAGCAGCAGTACTCTCACTCCCAGTCTATACTAAGTCAACACAGCAGCACACCAGAAGACTTATATTTGTGTTAATAGTATCCTTTCTGTGGGAAGTAAACCTGTGGGCTCTTTCACTGCAGTCAGTCATGTTTCCATTTGGTCAGGACAAATATTGGTAGAACTTCAGTGCCCTGGCCAGATCTCAGCTATATAAATGAATTTTGTTTTCCTCCAGTTTGAGCATAACTTACCACAAGTCATTGTGACTTTCCTAAGCAGTGTGTTGCTCTGTTCATTAGCACCTGGGTTCAGGAGTTGGTGAAATGCTTGATGTCTAAACAGAACATTATAAACTGCTCTAGAAAGGCTCTTGAGGGTCCTGAAAAAAAAGGCTTTCTGTCACAGGAAAATCATAGTTTTAGGATAGGTGTTAGGTGTTTTAGGATACAACTTTCCATGGCTTGTTTTCGTGTTCATTGGTAGCTTATTTTAGCTATCAGCTCTGTACAGCTCTTGGAAATCTGATTTACTTCAAAACTAACATGCCCTACATTTCAGGTAGGTCAAAAGAAAAAGTGATGTTTGAAGGAAAGCTGTTCAGTTTCCCTGACATCTTCAAATATTTTTTTACCAGTATAAGCACTGTTTATTGTCTTGGAGGGAAGAATTACTCGTTCAGCCAGTAGAGCACTCTGTTCAAGTTTTTGGCTCAGCCAGAGCAGGCCAGTAAACATGAAAGGATTTTAAATGCCCCCAAACCTTTAAAAGGACTTCAAGAAACACAAGAAGCATGGGGAGGAGAAGGGGTTTGAAATCTGGGAATATTTTAATCCCTTTGGAGGTCTGATACTTTTTTTGTAAAGTCTCTGTTTGATTTAGAGTTAAAAACTGGAAGAAGGACACGGGCACAGAAACTGTGAAAACAGTAAGGGAGCTGAATCATAGATACAGGAACTTTTCTGTGCTAAGGAGGACTGTATTCTGGGTGATGCCTCTGTCATAGTGTAATTGAGAGCACGGCATGAGCTTTTCCTAACCATGTCAACTAAAAAAAAAAAAATAATTTATATGAATCGCCTAGATTGGTTATAACAAATTTTGGTTTGTGCTATAACAGATTTTTATGTAAGATAAGTTTGTATCATCCTGAAATTTCAAGTCATTTTTAATTTTAAGAGAGATTAGTTCTTTGGCTAACTTTTTTCCCTTTAAAGCGTTGATTGAGAATACACGTGTTTTTATTTTGAAACAGAGTGGATAGCTATCTCTTGTGTACCTCCTACAAGTAAGTTTGCAAGCCTTCCCTTGCCAAGCAATCCTTGCTGACATACTTTAACAGTACTTACAACCTTATGAGTTGCCAGAGGGTGTGGTGACGTTCCTGTATAAATATTACTGAGGCATTTTGCTCCACACCTGCAGAAAGCAAAGGTGTGGTGAATTTTGACGGTACGGGCACAATTCATCATACTTTACTATTACTTCTACATGCTTTGGCTTAGACACTGTAATTAATAAAAGTAGTGTTTGTCCTGAGAAATTCAGCTCTGTTAAGAAGCACAACACTTCTGAGAAAGTACGGATGTCTCTATCTGAAAAGAGATAGTTTATCTGTTAATGAATATGCACACTGTTTTCGCATATGCAAGGGTGCAGTTTTCCTTTGAATGACTCAGGCGGTGAGCATTTTAAAAATATCCCAGGTAGCAGTTAACAAGAAAAATATGAAGAGTGGCCCAAATTTCTCAATCATGATACACAGTACTGCATTGTGAGTAATGACGTATATGTGTGGCTTGTATGGACTTCAGCCAAAACTTGTCATTTTTCTGAAGAAGTCTCTCAAAGGGTGTAACTGTACGTCAACTGTGCAACTACTGAATCAGAAAGCTGATCCCTGCTTTGTGTTAAAGGGAGTTTCCCATGCTGCAGTGCTATAGTGTAAGATGTGCCATGTTGTGGGAAGAAGAATGTGAATATCAAGTCAATGTATCTTCAAAACACATTTCTAAACTAGAGCGCATCCTAAACAGGAGCCTTGTGCTGATGTGCAAGAGCAGGGCGTAGAGGAAGGGCTCTCTTTAGGGAACCCATTTAAACATTTGCTATTTTTTCATACAGCTCAACTGCAAATATTCTTGCCTGGTGGAATGACTTGGGGTTTCACAAGGCAGTTGGTATTTTCAGAATTTTCATCAGGAGAATTTCCCAGATATTCACTTGTGGAACTGTACTGGAAATCTTAGCTATTAACTGATCTGCTTGGCACCTGCTGGCCCTTCATAGTTTCACACTTTGTAGGCCACACTTGGGACTGATCTGAACTACCTGGTTGAGTGCATAAAGGCTGGAGAGTAACCCCAAAAAGGGGACTTGGAATGGAATTTCCCCCTCAGACTGACAAGGACCTTGGGTGAGCTGGAGTGTCATTAGTGTCATTTGAACGTGTCTTACCAATGCTTTTGCCATTGCAAGATTTTTCTGTCTTTCCATCTGTCACGTTCTCTGCCTGTTGCACAAAGGAGCTCAGGGTCTTGAAACCTGGCATCCTTTTACATGGTTCAAGTTAGCAAGCTTTTCATAACAGTGACCAAGTAGACATTAAGGACGTAATACACAACAAGTAAGAAAAGATGATCTGCTGTACCTTTCTGCTCTCAGACAAAATGAGACAGAAAGTTTTGGTTTTGTTGCTCAAGCTTTTGCAAAAGTGTGAACTTGCAGGGTATTGCACTGAGGACCTTCTTTTAAAATATCCCAGCGATCATCTGCTCTTCTTTACCAAAACATTTCCAAGCTCTTTGGAGCTGCCTTTTCCAGTTGTCATTCAGCTGTATACAGGTCTTCATGGCTTCATTATCTTTTGGACTAGTATTTGTGCCTCTTTTAGCTCTTTCAAAGCCAAAAGCAGAACTCTCTTTGTGTAGTTTAAAACTAGAGCAATTGTCCCTTTCAGCTGCTTTAGACTTTTCTTCCTTCTTTGTCTCTCTCTCTTCATTTTCTAGAGCTTTGGCTTTATCTTCTGAGGCTTTTTGAATATTGCTTGTTTCTGTGGTCTGGGAAGATAGACACACCAAGCCATAACACAAGACTAATTGCAATTCAGTGGTACAGAGGCAACATCAGACTAAGTTAGCAGAGTACATGTAAGGAGAGGCAGAGCACTTGTTCTCTGTGGCTGGAGGAATGGGCCCTCACCCCACCTCCTGCAGGTGCAGCTGAGATGCAGCTTGGACTCTGTAGTTGAGGCAGCCTTATTGCATGGCAGACGATCCCTCTAGGCAGCAGGAGTGGCAATGCTCTCCTCCCACTTTCTTCCTTGGTCCCAAACCTTTCTCTCCCTGGCATTTCTCCTCTTAGAAACAAGGCTTGACCCCAGCCCTGCCCTCTTCTTTCACTGCCCCAGGAAGAAGATAGAGATTGCTGAAGGGCAAGAAGGATAAAGGAGGACATGGTGAGGGTGGGGATAGTCAGCGCCTTGGGGAAAGGGAGTTACTGGATAGCAATGAACTGTGCCCAAGGGAAATGAGGCAGAATGAAAGAGAAAAGAGGGAAGAGAAAAGAGGAACTGCTCTTATACACAGCCCTGTGAAGTTTCATGATTTCTCCTCCACCCGCTTTGTTCACCTTTAATTCCCATATCTCTGCCTTCCTTACAGGAACTCATCTGACACCTCACTACTCTCCCTCTCCATATTGGCCTCTTATCAGAGCCACAACACTGGAATTTTACCTGTGTGACTAAGAAGTCAGCCTTCAACTGTAAGGATTTGCTCACCTCCAGGATCCTGTTCCTGTTGTCTGTAAGGTCCCACTAGTAGAAGTTCATTGTTTGCCTGCATTGATTTTAGACTTTGGGTTGCTATTGCTAACATTTAGAAAAAGTAGTAAAGTACTGTATGAGTTGAAGAAATAAAAGCTCAAAATTAGTTTGGAATCTTTTTTTTCCTGGGAGTAACATGCAATTGTGAGTGTTTGTTCACGTCACAAGAGTATTAGACCATATGGTATTAAAATCTTTATCTTGTGATGTTTAAGAGTGTAACAGTGAGGAAAGGGAGGCCAGGTACAAATGATAGCCCATTGATATCCCCATATAATAAAATGGAGATAATAAAATTGATATAATAAAAAGTATAAATTATGCTACTAGAGCTAAAAATGTGTAGCGTGAAGCTATGTATTACCTGACCTTTGCTCCTAAGCATTGTTAGCCATCCTAGGAATTTGCTGTTCACAGGGTGACTAGGCAGTGCTTGGGATTTGCAGAGATAATTCTGTAGACTTTGGTTCCAAGAGGGTTAAAAGTGAGGAAAGACAGTGAGAGCTTTGTGGGTTGACCAGGGGAGAATCAAAATGAAGTAACTGGTAAGGCTTATTCTCACGTGTGGCCAACTCTCATTTGGTGAGAGAAAGCTAAGCTGGCTGGATGGCTTACACTACTTCTACATCAGTGAGATTTGGATTTATGTTTCAAATGAAATTAATCAGTACATTGTGGATTCTCCAACCTTAAAGATATGCAACACTTGACTGGGAAGGGTCTTGAGCAACCTCGTATATCTTCGAAGTTAGGACCGGATGACGGTCAGTTGCCTATTCCAACCCAAGTTACTCTCTAACTCTGTGAACTTCAGGAGACCAATTTTTGCAAATAACTGACTTCGTTCAACTGAGCAATATTGCTTACACATTCTTAAGTATTTGAACAATTAGGACTGGAATAAACAGTAGGGCCGCAGGGTCAAATTCTGTCATCTTCATGGAAATTCATTACGTGAATTACCTTCCCATTTAAGGCTGCAGACAAGCAAACAAGTGTGATCTTGTATCTGCACAACTCACTAATCCTTTGAACTAATTGTGTCTCTTTGCACCTGTGAAATTACAAATATATATGGGGTGTCGTGCTACAGCAGTAAAAGCCTCTTATGACGGGTCCTAAAGCTGAGTCTAAGCCATCTTCAGTACTTGTGCTGAAAGAAATACTGGGGATAAGAGAGAGGGTAATCCACCTGTACTTCATGACACAACAGAGTGCCAAAGTCTCTGGGGCATGGTGCTGACTATTTTGCTTCTTTGGCAATGGAGAGAAGAAGCCGTAGCCTCCTCTACTGGCACAAAGGAGAGGACTTGTTCCATGATGGGTGATGGCGGTCTGATACCTGTCACCCAACTTTGGGCTGCATCCAGGCTTGTCCTTTAGAGGCCTGTTCTTTAGGTACCTGTTATTACAGAAGCTACAGTGCCTCAGGTGTGGAGGGTGGTTGAAGTTTTTAGCTGTTAAACAAGTATTTCTGTGTCTAAGACTTGAGGACTCCAGCATTCGTTCCTTAGTGGGTGTGTGATTTGCCAAGTCCCCAAATGGTTTCAAAGTTTTCAGCCTCTGAAAACAGGATTGAGAATGCATGTGTATTTTTTTTTTTCATTTTGTGTATTCAGGATGGACAGACTGCACAGCTGGTTAAAGAAGTGACTACTGAGGACAAGAATATGACTGCTCATTGCTGTACTGGCAAGAGAAGTCAGCAGAAATCAGGAGGCAGCAATGAATCTATCTGTCTACATACAGGAGCAGATGTACTTCTTTGCATCTTCCATTTGTGAAGAAGTGTGTTTTAATTGATAAGAACAACAACGGCATAGAAACAGTGCAGTTTTAGAACAAACCTGCTGAAAATTAAGTGTCCTGAGGATTTTAGGTGCCTTATTTCCATGACCAGATCAACAGAAACTCCAGGACAATAGTAAATGCATTGTTAGCTGTCTTGCATTTGTTATCTCCTGACCAGCAATCGACTAAGATACAGGAACGTGAAGGGAAATATTTGAACTATTTGTACACCAGTGAAGGTGGTGTCACGTTATCTTCTTTCTTTTGCAAGATTCTTTTGCTACCAGCAAGTTATGGCCCCTAGGTCCTGCCAAAGTATGCATTGTCTTGGGGTATGGGGGTAGGAGGAGCCAAAACAAGTAGAACAAGCAAAATACTGTGTGGTGGAAGTGTAAAAACATTCCACCGCAGACCACCCAGCGCTGGTGCCATGCTGTGCATACAGGAGTCAGGAAAAAACATAGCTTTCTTGCATTAACTTCACCCCCCCAAAACCTTTCTCTTTCACTCTTCTGGTATTCTCTGTGACAGTTCCTCACAGCTCTGTTTCCTTTCTTGCTTCAGTGACAAGGGGAAGAATAATTCATTCCAGAAAAAAACTATAACTGGCCGTAGTTACTGCTTCTCTTAGCATGATGATTCTCTTTAGTTACAAAATAAGAGCCTATAAAGCTTCATAAACACACCACAAAGATAAATAGAAAACTCCTTCCCATTCCCATGTGTTCTCTGTGGCAGTGTTGTGCCTCAGTGGGATGTAGATTTTGCATGTATCCAGCTACCTTCCAGACTGCTTATCCACTCCTGTTTCAGAGACTGGATGAATCATGGTTTGTGCTGAAACTGTTATATCTGACTAGTTTGAGTTGCATGCATGAGGGATTATGAGTCATGCTGGTCCCTTCCTGGCAGAAAATCTCAATATTATAGTATCTTAGCCCAGAGTTAGGACAGAGTCTCATTCCTCATCTGTCTGTAAACAATGAACCAGCTCTGATAAAAGAATCATAGAATATCTCAAGTTGGAAGGGATCCATAAAGATCATCAAGTCCAACTCCCTGCTCCTCACAGGACTAACTAAAACTAAACCATATGACTAAGAGCATCATCCAGATGCTCCTTGAACTCTGACAGCCTTGGTGCCATCACCACCTGCCTGGGGAGCCTGTTCCAGTGTCCACCCTCTCAATGAAGAACCTTTTCCTAATGTCCAACATGAACTTCCCCTGATGCAGCTTCATTCCATTTCCTCATGTCC
>RSEF01000002.1:77982763-78024518 GCA_003993805.1 Himantopus leucocephalus
GGAGTCTCCATCCTTGGAGATATTTAAAAGCTGTCTGGACATGTTCCTGGGCATCGGGCTGTAGGTGGTCCTGCTTGAGCAGGGGAGGTGGACCAGACAATCTCCAGGGGTCCCTCCTAACCTCAACCCTTCTGTGAGCTTTTATTTCAAAAATGAATGAAGAAAAAGTCTAGTAAAAAGACTCCTCCTGTATACATAGTTACTTTTGTAATTAACTCCCTTTCTAGAGGTGCCCATGAGGGCAGAATCCTGTCCTTTTCCCTCACTGAGTATTCCTACTGTTATTAGCGTAAAAACCAATGCTGCTAATAAAACCTCACACAAAAAGATCCACGGTTCATAAAGGGTGTACAGGTCCCATCATTCTTCCAATTGGTAAGATGACACTTTAGATGTAGGCATACATTTAAATAAATAAATGAAGCCAAAGCTGCTTCTAGCATAAGCTTTTTATGTAATGCAGAATAACACAAAAGGCAGAACCAGTACACATCACTGGGGAGAAAGTGGTACAGTTACCAGTAAACAGGTATATTTGCTGTAAATAAGTATCATCTCCTACTTGGCTGTGAACAGTTGCTACAGGAATGGGAATTATCATGGCCAGATCTCCACTGTGCAAAGGATTTGCCACACCTACAGAACACAGATAAGGAAAAAGTATCTCTAAAGCACCTCTGTGCTGACCAGAACCCAGCTGGCCAGGAAACAAAAAATACAGAGCAGGGCTACTCTGGTTTTACTGGCAGTTACTGAAAATTGTTGCAAACAATTCTCCTCAGACAGCAGCATACCAACTCCACCTTTGCTGTGCCACACTACATGGCTGGGCTGGGAAAGTGTGAGGAATACAGGAGCGTACGTGGGCATCAAGGAAACAAAATGTTATTCATATCCAATGATGTGGTTAAGGCAAAAGTTACTCCTATTCTGGGTTCAGATCAATATTTGCAATTCAAGGAGTCTAGTGGCAGTGCATCATCCAATTGATGGGTTCTAAGCTAAACTGCTTGCAATGATCACTTTGAAATGCAAACTAGATGTCAAAGGATTAAGAATGCATTGGGGAAAAAGCACTATTTCTGATTTTCATCCAGGTGTTTCTCACAATGTTAGAAAAAGGCCCTGATTTTAAGGTGAGCAGAGTTTGCCAAAGAAAAGAATGGTATTGGTAGGATTGTGTCTAATAAAGAATAAGAAAGGGTGGTCAGCCATAAACACCTCTGTGAGAGGAAGTGACCTCCTCACAATGACAGCTCCCGTACCAGCTGCAGCCACGGTGCCTTCCTCATTGACTTCCACGTACGTCTTATGGACAACATTTGACAGCACCAGATATTTTGCAAACGACATTGCAGAAAGATCAGCTTTTGATTCAGTGAAGATGTCAGTCATCCCCATCTCTTGTAATACCTCATTGAGGTTAAAGGTGCCTTCAAGCTTGAATCGGGGGAGGTATACCTCCACTCTTGTCTCAAACATGTGTTCTGAAGAGGCCCACAGCATTAAATTTTCATAGGTCATTGTGCTTTCAATCTAGAAGATGGGGGAAAAAAGAGCTTAAAACAGGTGGGAGGCTTTGAGAAGTTTAGATCTTTACCCAGCCTTAATTCAGACAACAAACTTTTAGCCATAGTCCATTATATATACTGCCTTACCTGCTCCAGCCCACTGGTAGATCCATCAGCCATGTCACCTGGCAGCAGAATGATCATGCTCAATGACTTGTGAGCATAAGGGAGCTCAAGGACCTGAGCACCCATCTCCTCGATGTAGCCTAATTTAAACATGCCTTTCTGATACATCATCTGCACAGGTTTTTTCTCATTCTATTTAAAAGAAAATGATATAGTCACTTAAGCAATACAACTCTTAACATTTAAACTTATTATAGGTGTAATANCTCTTAACATTTAAACTTATTATAGGTGTAATATCAGTAGTCAGGGTTCCTGCAGTAATTGTTGTTAGGCTAAACATTTCTCTTTATTTTGTTGCATCTACAGTGACACACAAAACATCAGCTTTGCCATGCATAAATAAAGGGGACACTTCTTTGAAGAAAAAACAATTTTCCTGCAACTGATCAGATAGTGAAGTTGCTTAATAGTGTTACACTTCCAAACAGGTAGATGCTGGTTGGATTTGCAAGTCCTAACTTGGACTGGGGTAAAGAAAAAATATCACTGCAAGAATCAGTCTGTCATTTATCAGACTGATTGTTTAGACAGGAAGTAATAAATAGGTTAAGAGCAAAATCATAGCCTTTCTCAGGCATCCTCTTCTAGATCTTGTTCTCTTGCCTTTTTTGTGATGGGGTTGTTCGAACGCTGTATAAAGGCCCAAGCTTCCTTTTACAGTTAGCTAACTTCTGAAGCAGTGAAAGAAGACTTCTGGTAGATGACATTTTCAGCAAAAAATGCCTCTATTATTGATTAGCATATGAAGCAAAATCTATACAGCTTCTCCTTATCTCATAGTTTCTCCTACTGCAGCAGTGCACCAAAAGTTCTGAACTACAGACCACCGTGAATATCCATGTTCAAAGATATATTTAAAGTCACAAACATGATTACCCAAGAAGACAGTTTCTCACCAGTGTCTTAACAAAGGAATGCAACATGATAACTAAAAATATATGTTTTTCTGACCTTTTCCTTTGATACATGAGGAACATTCAAAAGAGACTTTCCCATACGAAGCTTTGCAATTTAAGATTAGACCTAAATCTGTTGGGTTTTTTTCTTTTTTTATGGCTGAGAGCTAAAAGAATATTGGCACAACATATGGAAAGAAGATAAAATTGAATTAAATGAAAATAAAGTTTTTTGATTGTCTTTTTTGATAATATATGTCAGACTTAACACACAATACTGGGAGGAATGTGCTTGTTAAAGAAATAATTTTGCAACCATATTGACAGTACCTTAGTTAAAAAATGAAAGTTTTGATGATATCCCTATGGCAGGAAAAAAGGGCTAAAAATTAAAATATATTTAAAATAAACTTTCAAATGTTGCAAATACTATAAATAAACCAAAATACTCTATAAGAATTTCTCCTTTTTCAAATTGCAACTGTATTTTTGTAGTTTACTATCTGGCCTAGTTTGTTTGGTCTGTTTTAATCTCTCAAATGCGTAGCTAATGTTAAAATATATTGGACATAAAAACATCAGGATGACCCCTTGGAGCCTGTATGAAATGGGATGTTCAGATTTGCTTCCATCCGTGACAACTGTCTGTAGTGAGCACCATGTTCTAAAGTGCTAATCAGGGCTAACACTTGTGTTTTGCCAGTCACCAAAGCAAAACTCTGAGTTGTTGCAACCTCTTAGTCTTGCACATTTTTTCAGTAAAGATTATGCTTCTCTGTGAAAAACCCTCTTGCCAATTCTACCCAACAGGAGAGGCAGGTTAAGTTCCCAGCACACCCACACCAGCCTCACAGGGCAGCTGAGCCCTGGACATTGCGCCTCTGTATTATGCTTGCTTCATTGCTCACAGTGTCTAGGCTAAATAATGTTAAGATTTACAGAATGCAGATGTACCTGATTCAGTTTAAAATCTCTCTGTACTGTTTTTTGTTCCTCAAACTTGTGTTCCCAGGATGCTTTGAAGTAGATTACATTCACCAGCACCAGCAATGCACTTGCGTCGATCACACCAGGAGCAAAGAGTTCCTTGATTTTACCTAAAGGAAATTTTGGAATACACAAGTATTTGTTAGTTGTCATTAAGTCTCGACTGAAACCCAATTACTTGTCTGTGAACTTAGTTTTGGAGAAACTTAGAAATCCAGTTCTTTGTTTATTCAAAGGAGAGGGACACTGCAGGCAAATAAATGGTAGTTTCCTCTGCACTGTTACCAGCCAGGGAGGCCGGGGGGGAGTGGGAGACACCAAATTACCTAACTGTCAGTGTCAGTGACCATACATACGTGCCAGGTGACATTAACCATAAGGAAGGAGGCAGAACGATTAATCACATATTTTGGTTTACATGAGGGCATCTTTCCCTTTGCCCTGAGCACAGCAGTGAACCAGCTATAGAGATTTTGACTGTCTACACAGAGGCTGAAGTAGGAGTTAGCAGATCCACAGGCTTCACATCAGCACCCAGAGCAATGATGGCTCCTAACCCTGTGGAAGGTGGCTCCTGAACCTTCAGCCCTCTTACTGGGAGCCAATTGGAATTAACAGCTCTTTCGCACACCAGTCACAGGCTGCTCTACTAGGACAAGGAGAGTTTGGTCAGGAGATGGGCAACTGAGAAATCACAGAAACCTTCAAATCTGTTTGCCTGTCCCACAGTAAGTTCTAGTTTATGTCAGCCAGAAGATTTAGAAAATTCTCATCCTGCTGCTACTGCAGCTCTGGCAAAACAAAATGAAAATGGCATATATCGTTTAGTCTAATCAGCAAGAGCCAATGACTCCCGCTAGCCTGTTAAGGGCAAGAGCTTGTTGGTTGTTACTTGCGGTAGTGAGTCTCGCTGGTGATCACATCTCTCATCTTTGTGGGCATTGTTCTGCATATAACCAGGTCCTCAGACGTCCTCCTTCCCCGCACCCCCCCAGGCTGTTCCCAGTCTCACCATGAAGCTCACAGCTTCCATGCCCTGCTGTCCTGTATCTGCATTTGTGGCTGTTCATGGAAGTGATTTCTCTGGTCAAACCTTATAGGTATTATTGCATTTATCATGCCAGGCATAAGGATGGAAATACAAAAGTATTTGACAACAAACACACCTTTAATTCAGAAATAATTTAGCTACTCACTTACTCTAATATTTAAAGAGTGGATGGGAAGACAAACCATCTTTAAACAGCATAAGATTGAACACCCAAAACCATGAACAAGCCTTTGCTTTTCATACCATGGAATTTCTATTGTTGAAACAGTGGAAGAAGGCAGTATGACTATGGTTTTGCTTTGTTTTACCTTGTGTCTCACTTTCAACCCAAGTGTTAATTTTTATTCTGGCGGCTTCAGCAGCACCGTGAAAGTCCACCGTTTGCAGCATTGCTCCATACAGTTCCTTAGCACACATTAGAAATTGCTGTAAAGCGAAACAAAGATTATGAATTGGTCAAATCTGTTAAGCACTTAATCCCTTCTGAAAGAAATGAATGGTTCAAAACTATTTTAGAAATGGTGAGGGACCTGTTGACTCCAAAAGGCAAAATTTCATTTCAGAAACATCAACTATCTGAAGTTTATTCTTTGAAGAAGAGATAATTATTGTATTGCATAGGCAAAAAAGTAAATAAGTACAAAGCAGGAAGAGTCTTCCCATGGAGAAATGCATACCTGAGGTGCAGATAAAAATTACCGAAGATGCAAGATACGTTGTTTAATGCTTAAGTTACCAAATAATTCAACAGAAATAATTGACAGAAAAGCAAAGATGTGACTAGCAAGTTATCCATACTAGGTAGTCTGGAGACCACTCTGTCATTCAGTAAGAAAGGAGGAAGAAGTTCAGCACAGCAGCCCTAGGCATGACACTATGGAACATATCAGGTGATAAGCCCTCTCCAAGCTGACTGCTGCCCCCGCGATGCCACTTGCAAGTCCAGAAGTATCTTACAGAGAGCTCAAATAGGACACTGTTGGCTGTAGTCACACCTCTGGCTGAGTGTAGACACACGCCAAAAGCGAACAGACTCCTGCTTTATTTTTGCTCTATAGCCATTGATATCCACGGGGGCGGGGGTTAAGTAAAATAATTTAAAGCTGACACTCTTGTCTCTCACCAGCTCCAAGAGACACAGCACCAAGAAACACAACAAGTGCTGCAAAATACACATGAGGGGGACAACAGTGAAGCTCACAGTTACAGGGAAGTTTGAGGCCAGGGCCACAAGAGCTGGCAGATATGGGTAACTTACCTGCTGGAGTTCAAATCCTTGTTGTATAAAGAGATTGTTGGCCAAGGTTAAAACATAGCTTTCACCAAGGTTTTGTAGTTGTAAAAGCAGTGCCTGGAACGCTTTATGGTTAAGGTCCCCATCCTTGTTACACTGGGAATATTACAAACACAACAATTATAACAATTCCTCCATATAGCTTTGGTTGTTAATTTGCACCCTAAATAGATTACACAATAGGGCTAACTCCTGCTGTTACTGATTTTTGAATCCAGCTAGTCTAAGCTTTGCAGCCTTATCCTCCTTCAGATGAGATCACTGAAGGCTTTGGTATTGACTTCATGGAAGGCTTGGCCCCTAATTAATTAATACGTTGCATCAGGCATTTCCTAGCAGATTAGGCAGACTCTGTGCGCGTGACCTTGACTCCCTCCAGTGGCAGACTCTAGTGCTTTATACCTAGTAACCCATCGTGCAGTGAAGAAAAGGCTCCAGTGGTCCCCACTCAAGGACGCACCTGTGAGAGGGAAGTCTGTCTCTCCTGGCTTAGTTCTGGCCCCGTTTCTGGGGCTGCGCTCTCAATCTCAGATCCAAGGCTTGTTCTTCCTGCAGCGTTTCTGACATGGAGCACCTGCAGTTGAAGATGCCAAATTATGGTGATTATAACTGGGATAAAAGCATTTTCCTTGTTTAAAAGATTTGCTATGCTGTCCTGGATAAACGGTGTAGATTTATGAAAGATATTTTCTCAGCTTCAGTCAGGCTGAAATGACAGGCTTGAAATTGTTCATATATTCATGTTCAAATTCACATTTCTATATCAGCAAACCAAGAAGAACTTGCACATAATCCCTCAGTATTACTCTCCTCTACCTCAAATTGTTTACATTTGATTTTTATTTTTATTGCTACAGTCACCTTAAATTTCAAAACAAAAAGTTGCCTCAGGAAAAGACATAAAATAGTTTTCTTTGAAAACATCAAAACTGGCTTTTTACAGTCCTTCTTAAACTTTCCATCAGCTTAGGAAATACATCAAAACCACAATGCTCTTAATGGAAACCAGTCCTTGTTTCTAATGTGCAAATATCTAGCCAAAAAATTTCCACCAGCTCCTCCATTATAATAACGTTGCATCATACATAGACTTAATCTTTTCTATTCAGGATACTGGATCCCCATAGCTTTCCTAAAACAAGCAAGAGTCCCTGTGTATTGAGTTTATGTGGCAAGGTTATGGTAGCCAGGGGGCTGCAGGGGTTGCCTCTGCGCAGAGATCAGGGGCTACCCCCATGATGAACAGAGCTGGTTCCAGCCGGCTCCAAAATGAGCCGAGTCTATTTTGCCACGACAGTAATTGCTGAGTGATCTCCCTGTCCTTATCTCAACCCACAGGCTTTTTCATCTTATTTTCTCTCCCTGTCCTTGTTGAAGAGGGGGAGAGAGGGAGTGGCTGGGTGGGCACCTGGCTGCCACCAGTCAAGATCAACCCACCACACCCTGGGAACCTCATGAGGAGGGCATGTCTAGCTTGGCTGTGGGTGACCCAGCAGTCAGACTGTGCACATGGCTGTGATAGGATGTGATGGATGAAGCTCTAACAGCACAAAGCCAGCTACTGACAAGAACCTCTGCCTTAGGATTATTGGCCTTTTACCGCTCATGGGCACAAACAAGAAAAGACAAAGATTGTAGAAAGGAGAGTATAGGTGCAGCAATCAGACGGGTGGCTTTCTTCATCCCCTCCCTGCCCACCTGAGTTCCTGTGAGCTCTGTAGGTGAGACACTTTGATCCTTGAATGTCATAAGTGATAAGTGAGCTAATGCTTCCAGCCACCCAGGTGCAATCACTTCAGGTTTCTGCAACGCTCCCCACTATCCACTCAGACTCACACTTTCAGGATTCTCATAGAAACCATGACAGGAAGCACCGGCCCATAATTTTGAAACAAAGTCTGGTATTCTAGCAGCATGCTGGGGGAAACCCAGAGTGCCCTGCTGAGGTGTATTGCTCCTCTCATTCAGCTTTTCCTCCATGCTCCTGAGTCTGCATGGAGGCACGGTGTGACTCACACAAGCAGATGGCAAGGATCACAGCACACCAAGCATGACTGTGAAGGCAGTGCTTGTGCTTGTATTTGTACTTTTTTCCTATGAGACGCTGGCACACGTGTCATGCTAGGATGCCAGACATTTCCATATGGGAACAGCAAGCAATGTGGAAGCATCTCAGCATGTTTCATTAATACTCACCTTTTCTATCTGAGCAGCGGTATTGTTTTTTGCACCTAGATGGACCAGGGCCAGGGCAACAGAGATGCTCATTGGAGAGAAGACGATGTTTGTGTCCTCTGCATTTCTGTTGAGTTTATTGTAGAGATCAAGGCAAAACTCAGTAATTGGTCTAGAAATGGAGCCCATCATGAAGCAGCTGTTAACTGGGAGCGCAAAAGAAAGAAATTTAATGCAGCTTGTTGCCTAGCTAGATCGCACTGTGAATTATCTCTCTGCCCCAAGGTTGTGCCATAGCAGGTTGCTAAATAACAGAAGTTTGCTAAATTCTGAGAGTTTGAAACAGCCAACCTCGCACACATCTGTCAGTCCATGCTATACAGTGGGAGCAAGGACACAGTAAGTCTGGAAAGGGGACTCATGTTCATAACATATGTGAATTCCTCAGGAAGAACCGTTTTTCTGTCTTATCCCATGGTATATCTTATTTCAGATCATGCTATTGAAATTAGTCAACTGTGCATTAACATTTTCCTTCTCCAAACTGATTTGATGTATACCATTTCATCAACTCTTTCCTCTTGTAACAACATATGATTAGTGACAGAAACTTGGTGACAAAAATTACGCCTGCATATGACCACGTCTGGTAACCAGAGCTGTAGCACAAGGGTTTCAAACAACAGATTTATAAAAACACCATCACTATTAATTAAATGTTTTCATGTATGAAAAAGGGTCATTAACAGCTATGGAGACTGAACTACATATGGAAACATGAAGAGTTTGAAATACACATTTTCCCTCCTCATGAGTTTTCCAGGAGTCACACATTCAGACAGGATACACAGTTAAAATTTCCAAACAAAGCTATATCCCTGAAAAGAAACTCTGTAAGTTCCTGCCCAATGACATAACAAAATCTGTGTCACTCTTTTCTTTTGTACTATAAACGTGACAGTCTGATACCTTTCCCATGGGTCATTTACATTAAAACCATTCTGCTAAGAACAAGTTGGGATCAAGTTCCAGCTTGATCCTTGCAAGCAGGAGGCCATCTGAAAAAAAGGCGGTTAGAAACTCCTTTCCTGTCCCTTAGGAGAAGAACTGTGAAACTGTTGTGTGGATACCAGTGGGATCACACAAGCTTTTCTGGGATCATTATACCCAAAAAAATCCACACCACTTTCAGTGTCAAATGAAATTTTGGACAGCACACCAGAAAAATATGTGAAAAGCAAAGCACACACTCCTGCCTGCTTGCCCATGTAGAGAAGAATAGCTGTGGCCTGTGTTCCAGAAAGATACTTTATTTAGGGGAAAATACACAGCCACATTATGGAGAGAAGGCCCTCACATCTCCCGCGGCACAGACCTGGCTGGCTCTAGCTTTCAACCTGCGTCAGGACAAGTGTGGGTCAGGTCAATAGCAAGTTGCCAGAGCTCCTCTCTGTTGAAAATATGGGTGAGGGCACAGCCAGGTGGTTATTCCATAGAAGGCCATGGCACAGCAGGCGCTCTTTCTCAGCCCTGTGCCTCCCGGCTGCTGCAGCCTGCAAGGCCAAGTTGTATGAGGAGCTCCAGCCTGTGTCACCAGTAGGCTAAGGGTGGGGAGAGGCTGCTGCAAAGCCGAACATCAGGATCTTTCATCAGCAGAACCCTTGTACGGCCTGTCCTGGGCTGCCGGTGTCCACCAGCCCCTTTGAGAGAGGTTTAGAGCCTTCTTGGGAAGGGGCTGCCTGGTGCCAGGGACCTCCATCCCCTCCCATCCAGTGCTCCCCTGCCACCCCGCTCTCCCACTGAGGCCTCAGCTCTTCTACCACAGCCACAGTCCCCCCTCCTCACAGAAAGCTTGCCCTTCACAGACCTTTCTTTACTCCAAGAGCTACTCAAAATGTCTTGCGTTGTCCTCAAGGATGCAGGGTGCACGCTAGCTCTCACTCAGGCATGACCAAGACACAACTCGGCATGGGAAGCTGGGGATCAGGTGCCAGAAGAAGTTGCCAGGGCGTAGGGAGTTGCTGTGGCCCAGCTCAGATGCAGCGTTTGTCTGCGCAAACCATCTTAGCCCACAGCAAGGGCCAGGCAACGGGAATGAGCTTGGCCCACAAGAAAACAGATTTAGCCTCAGACAGATTACTGGAGCGGCGGCTTGGAAAAGCTGAGAAGTCAAGTTGCTGAATATATGAAGGTGCCACATGTGGCCAATGCAGACGTTTCTTGCCTTTTGACTAGCTTGAAACGCACAGCAATAATCAATGCTTCACTGTGTTTCTGACTGACGCTCTGTGGAAAGAACCTGCGATGCTGAAAGAAGAAGTTCATATACGTTTCATACTGAGACACTTGTTTTACACCGAAGTCCAGAAGCACTTCAAATGAAGACCTAATACAAATGGGTAAAACTGAGGAAAAATACCCAACAGGTTTTCTGAACAAACAAATTAAAGATGAGTTGTATCTCATTAAGTCTGAAAACAGCTGTTCTAGCTCTGCTGTTTGTGTCTTTGTATGAAACACGGTTTTCATTTTCCTTTTAATAACACAGTCACCTTACCACAAGAAAAAAACATTGCACTAAATAATAATTTCTCTTTTCTTCCACCTTCATTACCTATTATCCACAGCACCTTCTGAAAACAAAACTCAGCGCTTTTGTAGTGCTGAAGTTTGTATTGCTCCACTTCCACACCTCTTGAAAGATCTCAAACGGACCTGTGAAATCGTTCACAGTGAATGTAGGTCATGAGGCATATTGTAGGTGTGCCCAGACCTCAGAACGAGTCAAGGAGAAAAAAAGAGTTAATAAACTTCCTCAGGAGGAAGGAGGCACCTCCACCCCACCCTGCAGGGAGAGGACCGACTGCCAAGCTGGAGGGAGAGCCCAGGAGCTGGGAACAGGTTTTAAAAGCCAGTGCCTGGCATACTGAGGTGGCCACTCCTTTAGAAAAAGCAGCAGGCTGTCCACAGGGTGACGTCCATGTGCAAACATGGCAGCCAACTCCGTGGTTTTGAGAGTGGGAACCACTTAGAGAGCTGCCCTGGAAACCCAAAGCAAGAGAGGGGAGGTGTGGGCTGGTGGAGGAACTTTCTTACTGCAGAATAAAAGGATTTAGTGAACTTTCTTAATCTAAATTGGGGTGGGCACAAGTGTACGAATGATTCCACACCATAAAGCCATGTGTGTAATCTCTGTAATCATTCAATTAGTGAGAGTCTTGAGTTACTGCAAGGACAGCGGAGTTTGGAGAACACCTACATGGTGGACAACAAATGGTAATGTTACTTCTAAAAGATCTTGGAGAGGTAAGGAGAGAAGATACAAGATCAAAAGAAGCGTTCCAGGAAGATGACAGCTGCCGTTCTGCACTTGCCAAAGCGTCTGCACTGAACATTAGCAATAGTGCAGAGACAGCAAGCAGGGTTGAGGCTTTACAGCTGATGATGGGAGATACTTTGCGTGATGGTTTAGTAGCTTTTAACACAGTCTGGCAGGTGGAAATTGCTGGCGCTGTTGTATGAGAGCAAGAAGCTACCAGGAAAAGAGCTTTCTTCGGAAGAAACCATTGTACAACCAGAGACTTTGTAAAGATGACAAACAACTTCTGGGGCTGTGTGAAATGAAGAACACTCCTTTTCTATAACTATTCATGCTCTGTTCTCTCTTTACAGTTTGTTTTTGACTAAGGGTAGATGAAATCAAGACAAAAATTCTCAAAGAATAAAAAGCAGTGCTCAAAGCTATCATAATTAATAGGTGTATTAGATTATATTATGCAGTCAACAAGAGGAGGCAGTAAATAAGGTGGGGAGGCTAAGAGAGCTGTAGCCTTGTTTTTAAGGTAATTCTATATTTAATACAAGGTAAAGCAAGAAGGAACCTGTTTTCCCTGATGCCACATGATAATTCCCATTGCATGTTTTACTTATTCAATCTGCCTCCCAGTAAGGAGCTTTAATGCACATTCATTTCTCTTACATAAAGGAAGAGAGAATTGGCAGAAATGACATGTGTCTATCCTAGAAAACGAGCACATGCTAGATAATACTGTCTCCTCACATGAGAAACCTATGATTGGTAGAAGTGACTTCCTTATTTTTCACGACCATTCAAACAAAAAGGCATTCCCAAGTGTTGCTGTGCTGATTTGGAGTGAAAGGGACAAACGGCACATAAGAAAAATTTCTACATAAGAAATTTTCTACAACACAGAAAATCCAGTCATCCCTATGTGACACAAAACATTTCCAAAGTAACATGCTTTAAATTAAAACCCTATACATTTCAGTACAAAATAACTTCTCAAGGGAAATGTTATCAAGGTAATTTTCCAAACAACTTAGCCTCTCAGGCTACTACTTTTATGCCGGAAAGGGGTTTTTCTGACCACTTTTATTATTTTGCATCTGTACCTCCAGGATGCATCTTTTCTACCTCTTTCTAGGCCAATTACTCCTGCATAAGCAGACATGGATGTACATTGGCCTGTTACGGGCTGTGCAGCGGCAAGTTATTTGCTACGCCTGTGTGCAGCTGCATAGGCTTCTCAGCAAGCTTCTAAACAGCCTTGCCAAACCCAAGGGCTAATATGTTGATAGTGAAGACTAGCTTCCCCACTAACAAAACAAAATCTGAATACTACTCCACCCTTCCTATTTTATATAGTCATTGTTTAAGCACATAAACAATCCCCCGGCAGCGGGGATCAGGATACAGGGGAAACACCTCAGCACCCAGTCAAAGATCTGCACACCTTCTCTCTCATCTAGTGAAAATTTCAAGGCTTTTTCTTGTGCCATGGAAACCTGAGTAAAGAAGGGAAATTAACATGTATCTCACACTGTGTGGGTGAGTTTGCCCAGGTCATCAGCACCTTCTCTTCATGTGAAGCCCATTTCTATTGGAGCGGGTAGAGGTGCCCTGAAAGAGCCTGCCCTTCAGCCCTTCTGGAGATAGAGGCAGAAAAGCATCTTCTTTCTGGTATAAGCCACTGAGCTGATCTGTCCTGTGGCAATTAGAGCTTTCTGGATAGGCACAGAGGTCCTGAGGAAATTTCAGATTCAAAGTCTGTGAAATTTAGGCAAGAATCTTTGGATTCATAGCTTTGGACATGTGTTCCTGAATTCCCTATCTACATCCCACTGGAGACTGGCTCCCTTTGTGTGAGCTCTCGAGCCACCTGAATTATAGCAGTGTGTTCTACTGCCTGCAGCCTGTAAAGGTATCTCCCCCTCTGTCCCATCTGTAAACATGATGTTTACTTTACCAATCTGTAGACTACTAACTTACAAGTTATTTTGGAAAAATAAAANAAAAAAAAAAAAAAAAAAAAGAATTGTTTACCTTCTTGCCCGAAGAGGTTAAATGAAGAGCACAACAGCTGAGCTCTGGAGCACGTTCTTGTGAATACTGTGTTACAAATATCTCCCACTCTCTTGCGGGAAAGTTCAGCCTCTAACCAATTGTTGATGATACCAGCATGTTGCAATTTAATGCAAATGCCATCAACATGAAGTTTCCTACAAAGACAAGGAAACCTATAACTAGCAATATGCTAATAGTATTGCTCTCAAAGCTGCCCAACAAGTTTGGCAGGCAATATCTGCTGGCAGCATCTCCCGATTGCAGTGCCAAGTCACCCTCAGCTGGAAAACAGGGCATTAACCCTGCAGATCCGTGGCTGTACTCCTGCATGTGGTTCCTTTCAAACTTGTTGGGGTCTGGCCTGAGCACAGGGGCGTGCAGGGTTCATGCCAGGATTCAGAGAAGCCTTGTTTGGAGCCAAGCTTGCTTGCAGCGGTAGAGCAAATGAATGGGGAATTCATGAGCTTTATGTTGCCTGCAGCCATCCCTCTCTCAGGTAAGGAGTCGGCTTTATGCGTATGGAAGGAGCTTAATTAGAGAAGGGAAGAAGTGTTTCCTTGAACTGTAACAGGAATCCCCAGCCAGGGGGTATTCTTTTAAATCATTGGAATTAAGAATAAAAGAAGGCCAGGAGTGGCTGATCACACAGGTTATGTCTCCAGCACCAAGTGAGATGGAAGTAAAGAAATGGGAAGCACAGAGCTGCATCAACACAGTGTTTAATCTCCCCTCATCAGCACCTCTGAGCTCAGGTGCAACACTGGGTTATGGCAGCTGGACTCAGGGGTCAAAATGAAGTCCTCTAGGGTTGTATGCGGCTTTGCAACCCTGAATTTTTTCTGTCTTTCCTTTCTCACCTCTTCTCCCTTCCTACAAAGCATAAAACTGGCTTTGGATTCATAGGATATTTGAGGGATCAGATATGGTGAGGTGAGAAAGGACGAAAGAGGAAGATGGTCTCCCAGCACCATCTTGCCCTTCCGACACTTCCCTTCTAGTGCTGAAACTGAGCCACCCTCTTCCTCAGGCACAGCTCCCACCAGCTTTGTTGTTCTCTGCTTCTCTGCCAAGGTCTCAGCCCAGTTGCCCAGGCTCCAGTGCCCATCTGAAAAGAGGAATTTGTAAACAACGCAGAATACAATGATAAAATGAGTGTGCTTGTTACCCCTATTCTTTTCCTCCCTTTTTCTTTCCATTTGCCATTCACTTCTTTGTTTCTGTTTTTACTTCCTGCATGTTTCTGTCATGTTCCTTAGTCTTCCTCCTCAGTTCTGTCTCTTTATCTTTCTTTTTAATTTATGTCTGCCATGTATCTTTTCTTCTTCTGCCTTTATGAGTCCTAGCCTCTTTTCAGTGACAGTCTTAAGTATTTTGAGTATCTTTCAAGACTTTCCTTCTTCCAACCTCTGTGCTTTCTCCCTCCCTCCTATATTAAGATCATTCCTCCACTGATTTATTGTACTTGCTCTGTAGAGATATTCCCTTGGAACACCGTTGACATCAGTTTAACTGCTTTGCCTCAGGAAATGTCAATGTACGTGCAAATTCTGTCTTTTCTAGGCCCTTAGGATAGTATACTCAGGATTTAAAACTGTACTGCTTTTCCAATGGGGCCAGTTGGCTCTACGTAGCATTTCTCAAGTTTCAAAACCGAACTGCTCTTCACCACAAACAACTTTTGTTACCACAAGACATTAAGATCTATCACTTCTCTTCTACAAAATGCTGGGAGGGAAAAGTGGGCACCGACTGTGCAGCTGAGCAAGTGATGTGATGACTAGACACATAACACTGCAGTGTGCAACTGCCTGCAAAAGCCAGCCCCGGCTTGCTTTTTTCCATCAGGGCCGTCACCCATCACTGGATAGCAATGCTCTGTTGAAAGGTGAGGTGGAGCAGCTTAGCAATCTGAGCAAGTCCTCAGCTATGTTCACTTTCTCCATCATAACCAACGCCTTTCGACACGCAGGTGTTGCTATACACAAGCTCCCACACACGTTTTCCCATGTCCTCCCATGCAATTTCTTGCCCAAGGCCCAGAGGCCAGCATGGGTGGAACCGAGCAATAGACCGTAACAGCGTTTCTCACACCAGCCAGAGGCTTACTGATACTTCTGCCTCACATGCTGCAAGATGGATAGGTTTCATACTCGGACCAGTAGAGAGGAGAGGCAGAAGTGAAAAATAAACCTGAGCTTTTTGTGGCCTGTTTATAAATGATCGATAAATGGGTTTGCCTTCTGTAGTAGACTAAGACAGCTTTGTATCTCTAACATCTACTTGCCCTGCATAGGCTGGAATACCTTGGCATTAGTCAGGAGGTGGAGAAAGATGGGCCCCACCCTGAAGTAGTGTTTGTCTCTGCTCTCGTGGGATAACCCGTCCTGGCAAAGCCATCACAAGGAAGCCTCTGACAAGACATGCTTACGTAAATATGCATGGACGTGCTAAGTGCTCCCATCAGCATTCAGAGTATGAGCTGCATTGAATGAAGACTGGCTCCTGGACTGGAATGTTTTCAGAACCTGAAAAAGCTGAGTAAGTGATGTCTGAGCTTTTCTCCTTCAGGAAGTCTCATCCAGGAAGAAAAAGGAGGATAGGGCAATCTGCCAGAGGTTTTCATCAGTCTAGCAGACCAGTACAGATGTAGCAATAAGTGTGATATGGCCTGCTGGACATCTGGTACTGCCTGACCAAGAGTCAGTGGCCAAACACAAACAAATTGTACAGACTACATGCAACTAGTCCATCTTGCCTACGTATGGACTGCCCGTGCAGCTGCTTAGTCAGTCATCAACCCCATATGCAATGCCCTGACCCACATCCTACAGGAGAACCAGTAGAAACCACAGAGATGACAGCTCTGGATAATCGACCCCAGCCTCCAAAACAGGTCAGACAACGATGGGGTGCATAAAACATTTCCCAGTCATTCAGCTATCGCTGAAGTTCTTGAGCTGGTAAAGATCTTTGCAGACCATTCCTTTTCAGACAGGATGGGCTGCAAAGTAATTGTTATATTTTACATTCTTCTGACTTCTATCCATGTATCAGAACACCTGATGCATATCAGCAAAGACCCCCAGAGGTCTGCAGGGACTCACATCCCATTGTTTTTGGTGGAAGTTAGTCCCTTCAGTTCCTTCAAACGTACGGGCCAATGACTCCCGCTAACCCTCTAAAATGGAAATGTTTTAGGGCCCATTAAATGTCCACAGAGGGAAAGAAACTGGTAAAACCAATGAATCATGACTAAAGGCTTGTCGGGGGTTGGCAAGGTCAAGAATCAAAACAGAACTCCTATCTCCATATTCATAATAACTACTGCGCTGTTCTCTGGTGTTATAGAGAGGCATGTATATTAGGGTTTGCATGCTCCCATTTAGAAATCTCTTTCCAGTTTATTTCAGACCTGAAGCACCAAGAGGAATTCTCAAGTAAAATGATCACATTTTTTGAGGATACGTAATTGAATTCTCTGTATAATGTGACCAGCTAGTAACATAGTCCTTACTGGGAACTATCATCATGTGGTCCAGAAGGGCAATCCAGACATTGATTTAGTTTTTTATTTTGACTTTGTGGCCTAAATGAATCTGTTCATTTCCTTTCCTATCATTTATTGGAGGTGAAGAGTGAACACTGACACTGTCAGTGAACACACAAGAATGAACACACAGGCTGACACTGGAGGTATTGCAGACATTTGACACGGGTTTTATAGTGCTTTATTCTGAACAGTAATTAGGTAAACCAGTACTGAACATATGCAGCAGGCAGTCCTTCGATAGAAATGAAATCTGATTACCATGATTTCATATGGAATTTGGAGACTGGTAATGACAATGTTAATCTCACTCAAGTTGCAGTCCTTGTTTCTTTCTCATGCCTCAGACAGTTAGTAATTGTATGGAGTCTCCTAAATGCTGAATCCAGAAATAGAAATGGCAGATAATCTGTGCGTGAAAAGTGTGGCTCTTCCAGTATTAATCCAACAGATTTCTATCCTAGAATTGCATAACGTTCTTTTTCCCAGGATATATATAGAACAGGGCTCCTCATAGCTGCAGTGAACTGGTCCCCTCTTCCATGTCTGAAGAGTCAAATGAGTCAAAAAATCCCACGCAGCAGAGCCCAGCCTCCCCAGTCTATGAACTGATGTAGCTCACGCTGAAAAGTCTTCTAGGTATGCATTTTGTCACCATGATTATTGCCTCTTGCATCCATAGGTGTCAATGCAGTTGCTGCTTCACAGATGCAAACTCTGATGCTAGCCTGAATTGTCTAGCTACGCTGTAGAACCTGGACGCTGTTTCACTGTGCATTAGCAGGGTCTGGCAGGGCACCCTGGACCACCAGGGTGTAGCCAGGTACAAGGGGAGGGCTATCACACCACATGTCCACGTTTTCCCCTTCTAGGCAGTAGGAATCCACAGAGCGTGGGTCACGAGGGAGAGTGGTTTGGCTAGGGAGCAGGAACGTAGCTCTTCCTCCCAGAGCCCTTTCCAACTCCCAGTCTAACAAAACCAGGCTCTCAGTTCACTTCGTTTGGGGGAAAAGGTGTCACAGAGGAACAAAATATACTTGTTTCTGAGGCTGGGATTCTTCTCACTAAAATACAACCTGTTTTCTTCACAGTGGGAATCCTTCACCTTAAGGGGATGAAACAAAAAGAGATAAACTAATTCTGCTGCATATGTAGAGTACCTTGTATTACCCAGCTGATATATGAACCTCTTAGATTTCCTTTCAAAGGTGATAGTCAGGACGCCAAGCTTTACAGGAACATGCACCACCATAAGTGTAATTGTGCTTTTTCATAACGAATGTGCCCTGCTTAAGGGGAACAGAATCGGCCTGAAAGAATCACATTGCGAGTTTTGTTGTGCCTAAACAAAAAGATAAATGGATGGTCAGCTTTAAATTCATCTTTGTGTTGCAGAATCCGATATCCTGGTACCTCTCGGGACTCGCCACCTTGTTCATTTACTTCCAAAGAGACTTTATGGATGATCTTCGACAAAACCACACCTTTGGTCTCACACATTTCAGAGAAATCTGATGCGCCCTCATTGAAGACGTTTGTCATGCCCAGGCTTTCTAGAAGTGGCTTCAGGTCATAATCGCCTTCCACACTAAACTTTGGAAGAAATACATTCACTTTGGTGTTGGCCATCATGCTGGGATTGGTCCACTGTAATAATGTCGCGGGGGTGAGTGCCTTTTCCAGCTGAAGACAGAATGGAACAGAGGAAATTTGTGAGCAGTCCAAGGAAAGAGAGAAAAAAAAAAGACCATTCCTGAACTTCCCACTCCGATCATCTCCAAAAAACAAAGTCCAAAAGACTACCTTTGCTTTTGAATTCACAACTGTAGCATTCAGGGTAAACATACTCTTAGTTATATTGATGCAAGTATAATTTAATCCATAGGACAGGCCTCTGGAGCAAGGCCACTGAATGCACAGGCTCTATTAGCCCGTTACAAGCTTTTGATAAGCAACCACCTGAACAACCATCTGAAGGAACCTGAAAAAGCCAGCCCCCACCCAGGTTACAGCCAGCCAACTGGTGGATCCAAAAGTCTTGATGCCTGACCCTACACAGTACTGAAATTGCTGGTATTTGGGACAGAAGAAGACTCCAAATCCAGAGCCTGATCTCAGTCAAACATGCAGCTGTTTGAGCAACATTTTAAAAACTGGGGAGTGAGGAGGCAGAATTTGGGGCCACAACAAATTGGTATTAGGAATGGCCTCACTTGCATTTTAAAATATGTGTATTCTGTAATTTACTCCTAAGTATTAAAGTACCTTAAAGCTGCAAGAGCAGAGTCCTCCTGCCTTGAAGACTTATGGCCAGTTGCAGCAAATTACTAAGAAGGCTTGCATGATCATCTGTCTCTTAATCCTTAAATTTTGAAGAAAGGTGAAATTACGTTCTATAACGTCCATAGAGAAATTACATGAGAAATTATTGTTCTTTAGGAAATGCCTTATTCTTCTTCAAATTTTTGTGCAATTGTAATAAAAATAGCTCATTTTCAGACACCTCTGTTCAAAATTAAAATCTAGAGAAGTGTAAGACCTTAGCAAAAAAAAAAAATCACAGATATGCGCCAACTGAAAAAAATGAGGACATCAGAGTAAATAAAGTCAGCACTACAGAGTACCTGGTAAGTATGAGTTGAGGCACTTTACTATAGCAAGAACAAAAATCTTTAAAAGAAAATTATTTTTTGGGGCCAGATTTTCAAATAGGTGCAGATTCCTAAGTGCATCATGGGCACTTGCTGTACTTTACACTGCCTTCTGTGCAGACCCTATCTAAAACAAAGTCTTGTTCATGACCTCACACTTGGCCACAGTGGAAATGATGATGTCACAAACATGACACCAGGAACAGAGATGCAGAATGAGAAGGGAAATTCACAGGAAACTTACTTTTTGTTTCTTTTTACATAGCATCTAAATAACAAAAACCTTCCATAAGCATATGGCATTATAAGCGGGCTGTTTCCAAGGGAAACACCATACTAATTTTGTTTTCTTCTCTCACCTGTTCCAAGCCAGTGGTCTCATCTTCAATCTCTTTGGGCAGCAGAATGAGCATGCTTATATGTTTGTTAAGGCATGGAAGCTCAAGGATGGCAACATTTAGTTCTTTTACATAGCCCAGACAAAAAGTAGCTTCCAGATTCATCATTTGCACTGGTTTAGTTTCAGTCTGCAAAACATAGAGGAAACAATCTAACATTCCTTTTCATTCACAACTAAGACACTGAGAGAGAAAAGTGTGTAAGATTGCATGTAAGTGGTACATTGAGTTACCGTCAGAGAATTTGTCATCTTTCGTAGGTAATGAAACCAGCTTTAAAAGACACTTGTAGTGAAAGCTGTTGACTCTCTACAGCAGACAGCTTTCCAAAGAAAAGTGAAACAGAAGCCTACTTAATACAATAGCAACATATTGGGGATGTGCCTTAAAAAGAGAAATTTACCTAATATCTGTGGCCCTTCATGCCTGTTTCAATGAGTGCTACAAACTATACTGTCTACAGGGTATCGTAATGCCAGTAAGCGTAAAGCACTGAGCACACCTCAACAGTGAAGGCCAAGCTGTTCATATGAATAACTGATATTTTGCTTCAGGAGCTGAAACAGAATAAGAAGAAATTTCAGGCTTACCTAAAGCCATGTGTCTTTGTTTTTCATGAATGAAATAAAACAAACCAAAACAAAACTGTTTATTTCATAGGGAAGATTTACAAACTCTTCTGTTCACCTGGAAACTCATTCTAAAATTCAAATTCAGTAGAAAAAATGTTACCTTAGGAAAACAAAAATTGAGATGTTCCAATTAAAAATTTTTACTGTTTATTGTATAATTTTAAAACCTTCTCTAGCTGAAACTGGTGGCTGATTTATTAATATTTTCAGTGAACCTGAAACTCCAACTTTTCTCATGCACATATATATACACACATATATATGTATATATATTTGGAGTAAAATCTCTTTATCTCACAAATGTTGCCCAGCTTTATATCTTGGCTTAAAGCTGTACAGCATTCATCACCGGTCACAGACTCCTGCAGGCAAGAGCCATGGGTGCTGCACCCACTTGGACCTCATGGCTAAGCAGGGCTGATATGCAGAGGGCTGCAGTCCTCAGCCTGACTGTAAAGAAGGAGACTGATGGGGTGCCATCCCTGGGGAGGAAAGCACAGGGCCAGGCACCTAAGGAGTATACTCAAAGACACCTCATGTATGTAGATGTTTCGCTAGCTCTGAGATGAAGAGAAACTCAGTGTTTTGTGCTTTACCCCTGCCGGTTTTGGGATGCAGCCTCTGGTACAGGCTGCAGTCTCTTGGAAGCAGCTACCCATGAGAATGTGCATCCCCATGTTGCAGGCAATGGTGGCTTCTGGGCACTTGTACTCAGCGGCTGTTGTCTAAATATACTAACAGGACAGTCTGTTTTCACACTGGCACTTTAGAAGATGGATGTGAAAGCACCAGCAAGGTTTTAAAACAACGTGACAAGCAAACTGGCTTATGGACCCTCACAACAGCACGCATGTTTAGGTAAAGAGTCTAAGAATGCCATGGTAATAACAAACGTTTCTCATTTTCTCTTATTGGGATTTCCTTAGCTCAAAGTTTGCACTTTCCTGAGTGGAAACAGTACTCTATTTTTTTTCAGAACATACCTTGTTGACTCTAAAAGGACATTCTTTGATCTCTGCCTCTGGGAACTTCTTCATCCAGTTCGTGACAAAATAAGCTGCATTAACTAGGAGGATCTGAGTCTGGTCGTTTACGCTATCTTCATTCAAAACATTCTCCATTTTGCCTGCGAACAGGTTTAAGTTTGTTGTTAGTACAACAATATATTATCAGTCTATCAATTGCTTCAACTGAATATGGAAACACTTCACTGAATTAAAATATTTGTGTCCTGCACCTCACCCATAGAAGATTTTAATTCTAATGGGAAATTTTAAAAATAAGTACTTACTTAAAATTGCAGTTTAATGTTTGAAATGGGATTTGGGATCAAGACACATCTTCTAAATGACATTTTTTTTCTTGGCTTATATAGCGTGGAATCAAAAACATGTCTACTGCTTTTGTTTAGTACCTTAAAGAAGGTACTGAATTTTTAGTGAAATTCAACAGGTGTAAGCAAAAAATCATTTGTCATTTGGAGTTCCAGACTTGAAGGGAAGTTCCAGATTAGCTGCTACTCATTTCTAGAGAGACACATGACAATAAAATAACCACAATAACAAAAAATACTGCTCTGATTACAGTTCATAACCAAACACTGGTTCAAAAAGGGTATGGAAATGTTGTGTGTCCCCCCCCAGCTCTGTTCTAGACCTGTTCAAGGACTGCCATAAAAGACACTGAAACCAGAACACTGGGGAGGCAAGTCCTGCCTTCATGCACGAATTGCACAGGCAGGGCAAGGTGCTTCCACACGGCCACCTGTGCCAGCCTGGGAAGGACCAGACGTGACTCAGGCACCCATGTTTTCATATTTGTACCACACGAGGGCAACAGGCAGCAACCGACCCCAGAGCTGCAAACAGGCTCAGTTATGGGCACTGCGGGCTCGCGTGGGCCAGGGCTGGACCTCTGCCCCCCACACACTGGGCAGGGTCTGCCCAGAGACCCTCACGGTCACTGATGTGCATCTCCTGTGACTTGGCCCAACAGCTGATGGCTCAGCGATATTGTGGGAAAAATGTCCACAGCCCCATTTCCACAGGGAGGCACCTCCAAACAAGAGCCGCACGTCCACGTGTGGCACTCCTGCTGGCAAAAGCAGCAAAGCAGCTGAGCTGCACTATTAATTAACAGCCTGAAATTTCGAGTCCAGCAAATACTTCCCATTAGAATAAAACTTTTAAAGGAAACCAGTGCCTGGGTTCAATGTATTGTTGTCAGATGTTTGTGAAGCTCCACAGCCAGGACCTGTCCTGCTGCAGTCAAAGCTGTCAGCCACCTTCCCCAAGGCTAATGCAAGATCAGTCTCGCATTTCCACCTTCAGAAGTGCTGCAGTAGTCAAGTTAGTGATTTCAAAACAGGCTGACGTCGCTAATCCTCATGAATCCAAATAATAGGTCTAGTCCCATTGCTTTCACTATGTATTTACTTCTAAAAGCATTAGTAAAGAGATGTGACAAGGACAAAGATCACTTTCTTCAAAGAGGCAAAAAGCGTCCCTAAGGTTAAGCTGTACTTACCGTCAGTTAGCTCAGAGAGAGATTTGTTGATCTTCTGTCGGGTTTCCTCAGTTTTATCTTTGAACTCCACTAATTCCAGTTCAGATGGGAAAGGCCTCTTTGTGGAGTTGACAAAGTCCTGAAGACAGAAGGTACCAAAGTCATCCTTGGTTAAATGCCATCCACTCAATGGCTCTTTACAGAGCCTGCAACATCAGCATCCCAAGCTTCACCACAGGGTAGCTGGGGAGTTTATTATGACAGACCACTATCAAATAACAGCGAGTGACAACCAGGATGCACAGTTGCCTTCAGCACATTGCTGCCAAGGTTGTCTTCAGTCCAGGGGCGTTACATCAGCAGCTAAAGTAACTTTGGTACTGCAGGAGTGACAACATTGCCAGAGTTTGAAAGGATAAAGCAACCCCCAGTCCAGGCCCAGGTAAGAGAAAGGACTGAGATAAAGGCCACGGGCTGCTCACATGGTGTCTCTCCTTGCCAGATGAGATGTCTGTTGCTGTGGATGGGTATTGGCCTTTGCTGTAGCAGAGGCTGAACAGCACGAAATCTGATTATAGCATCATTTAGCATAGTGAGAGTTTTCTGAAACATCACTTTTAGGCTGATGTTGCCCTTGCTTGGGGCCCTATTCAAAGGCAAATTTTTTGGGGGAAAAAAAAAACCCACAACATTTTTCTCAGTTATTTGCAAGGTCCATAAGTTATAAGGCCAAACAACACCTTCCTCACTTGCGTTGTTTCAATAGCCAGGCTTCTGCCTCCTCAGACAGATTAAGAAAACTACAGCGTATGCAGTAATTACTTGGGTGTGCGAACTGGACACACACTTGCACCATCAACTTGTTTTAAAACTCCTTTTTGCTCATACTTATAATGCAAAGACCTTCATGTGGCATAGAAATCATATTGCATTCAAAACTTACTGAGCCTACTGACCTAAAGCATATTAATGAAGTAATTACAAATGTTGTAATAATTGCATAGCTTGGGGTCAAGCAGCACACTCATCCTCCTGCAAACTTTTATGGCAGCAGAGAATATTATGTTGTTCATCATCTGAATCTAGTCAAGTAAGGGCCAAAAGTGAGAGAATTTATTTTAAATAACATTGAAGTCTGACACCATCACCCATCAACATTCTGGCCAAGCAATTCATAGCACTGGGGCTTTTCTGCAGTACTTACTGTGGTAGGATTGAGAGACTTGTCTACAAAGAGCCGTTTGACCATTTTCAGTGCAAAGAAAGAGCTGAGCTTGGAAACATCTGAAGTTACTGTTTGAAACCCGAAAGAAACATCTTTGACATCTTGTAAATGGAGAACCTGTGAAAGGAACATAATAAAATACTAAGCATCTTTTTTTTATTATTTATTATCTAAACATGCCTAACAGCTTAGCAAAAAATAATGCTAGTTTGTGACCGGAGGTGTGGCTTTTCATATTTAAACTAGCAACACAGCTTTCACTGTTGTTACTCAAAAATCATTTATTGATTTGATATCCTTACACAAATCTAAAAGCCTGATCCTACCAGAACTTTAACCAAATGTATTTCTTTCCTCTGAGCAGTCCAAAGAAATCGGTAGACCCATTCATGCTGGTGGTTTGACTTAGTTGATTAAAACTCTGCAGTATGGCATCATAATGTCTTCACCAAACTTACATTCCTGTCCAAAAACCTGGAGCTTTTAAGCCAGACAAATGAGGGTCCCAGTTAGTTTCCTTTCTAGAAGTGGGCCACACCTTTAAAAATACTTAACAGATCATCAAGTTTTCTGATTGCTGTGACTGATACATGACATCACATGATATTTCAGCAAAAGTTGATCAGATAACTATGGCTGTTTTGGTAGACAAAGTATGAGCTGGAGGTAGGGCTGCTGACCCACACATGGCCACCTCCCAGCTCCTGGGGATGACAAGTCCAGTTCTAGGCGGTTCTGGGTCAACCTAAAACTCGCTGCTTTTAGGCACCAGAGGTGAGAGTTTCCTGCTGGTTTTGTTTGAAAAATGACCTTGTAAATATGAATTGAACTTCTATGCCTGCTTATTACAGGGTCTTCGATGGTGGCTGTTTCCCCATGGCAGCCTACCCAACCCGCCTCACCTGTCTCAAATTCCCGCATGAGGCACAGCAGGCGTTAGTGACTTCCTTTCCCCTTTGTCCCTCACTCCTGCTCTTTCTCCCTGAACACATCGTATCTTCACTGACACAACAAATTGCTGTTCTGCCTTAGCCACCGCTCCATGTCCTCCCCTCTCCTTGCTCAGTGGGAGCAGAAGGAAATAAGCTCCCAAGGACACAGCAACAACACATCTCTCCTATCCAAATTCCACGGTCATTTCCTCAGAAACAACTTTCTCAACTTACTTCCTTTTCCTCCAACACTTTTATTTCTTAGCATGGTAAGCGCAGAAAGCTTCTGTGCCTGGAAACTATGTCTGGGGAGAAAGCTACGCTACTGCAACTTCTCTACCTGCAAGAGCTTTTGGCACAAGTTTGTTAACTGATATTCCAGAGTAAAACTGTCAATCTGGCTCCTTTTTTATCTAATATTTAAAAGCCAAGCTCGAAATCAGGGGCAGGCAGAAGCTAGAATAGACATGAAAAATAGGAGATATTACATTTAAAATCATACCAAGTTCTCCTTAGTATCTGTAGTCAGCACTTTTATATACCACTTGAGAAATATGAAACATAAATGCGCTTGTGCAACAGAACTCCATTTGTGGATGTGTGTGTTAACTTATTATGGGATGGTTCAAAGCAAATTGCAGACACAAGTGAAAACGAAATAAAGCGTAGGTTAATGCTTTGAACTCTCCCATTAGAAAGCCAGTGCTTGAATTTTGAAATGATGAGGAAGCTGCAAAGTGTCATTTAAATTAATAAAAAAGGAGATCTAGAGTTTTTTTTTTTTTTTTTAAAAAAAAAAAAAAAGCCTGTTTAGAAAAATCTGCAAAGCCAAGAAGACCTCTGTGGATATATTGCTTTGCACCTCTGCAAATAGCACAGGACTCATTGTAATCTGTGGCATGAGTGTGGGCGCAGGAGGCTGCGCTCGGGGGTACCTTCAGTGAATGAGGAAGTACAGGGAGGAATTCCCAAAGGAGGGAAAATGTATTCAAATATGTAGAACGTCCTTCAGAGCAAGGTGATAATCAGCATATAAACGCATACTGAATTGCCTTCTCATTCACCTCTAGGTAACTGCAGAAACCGTGGGCACCCTCGCTGGGGTAAAAAGGAATTAGGCAAATCTCTGCTTACACAGAGGCAGCAGAAGAGGCTGCAAGGCTGCTGCCCTGCACCACACGGAGAGCTTGGTAAACTGATTGCATCATGACTGCTGTGCTGCATCGTGGTGTTGGAAACCCCTTGAGGACCATGAGCTGCTTGTAAGGAGAAACATAGTTGAAGTTGTGCCCTCTTCTACTGCATCCGCCTCCTCTCAGCCGTATTGCAGGAGAAAGGGGAAATGTCAGTGACAGGGCTGCTAAGCACACTTGCTTCTGACAGATAATGGCAATGTTATTTCCAATGCTATAAAGCTTAGGCATTCTTGAATGATGAAAAAAAATTATCCAGAAAATGCAGTGGTCTTGACTAAGACTTGCGGCCACAATCAACACTAAAAGGAGACGAGGCTTTAATGCAGCTGTTGAGGACTCTGCCATGTCCCCTTCCACCTTGTACACGTTTGAGAAAGCTTTTTCTTTATGCCAGATTTTCAATCTCTTGCTGTGTGCAGCCATGGAGTGTGGAGCTGTTCAGGAATTTTGGATGGATGGTTTGCAGCCTGGCTTCCAAGAGAACCAGACTTCCAGTGGAATATTAACAAGAATAAAGAAAGCCACCTCCGATAGCCATGTAATTTTGCAGCCCCAGAACAGGATGCTGACAGCTTACCTGTTTCATTTGGTCTGCAGTGTCACCTTTCGTAGCTTTATATGCCAGAGCCAGAGACGTTGAAGTACACAGTGGGGCAAAAATAATATTGGCTGTTTTGTCCTTCTCGCATAGCTTTTTGAACATATCAACTGCAAAGGCAGTGTTTGCTAGTTGCAGAGCATCCATCGTCATTCTGAAAGAGAAAAGGGAAAAGAGAGATGACTCACAGGATATAATTCTAGCTCCTGCTGCTGGGTCAGAGCACTGATTTCCTTACTGAAGGAGGCTGGACATCAGTATGGGAACTAGGCAGCCTGAACGTACAGAGAGAGGAGAGGAGGACCTGGTCAAGCCCACTCAGCTTCAGAGCACACCAGCAGATCCTGAGGAGCAGGGAAGCTCTCATCCGTGCCCACCCAAGGAAATGTGAGTGCTTCAGTAATAGCCATCATCTTCAAGTGACAGCTGGCAGTGCCACGTGTTGCATGGAGCCAGTATTACCACTTGGGGAAACCTGGGTAGGTCAGGGTGACCCATGCATACTGAGTCAAATTGGATCACATATGAATTTAATCTGTTTTTAATTGATACTTTTAAAATGTGCCAACTTATAAGGAACTTTGCCTATGCTCTGGGCTCTCCTGGCTCTCAGACAGGCCTTTAATAGTCTCATAATCTTTCCTGTCTCTTGCTTCATGGCTAATTGTTCATTAAAGCTTTAACTTTGGTACATGTCCTTCCTCTAAGGGATGATTCCCCATTCTCCCTAGCCTTGCTAGAAGTCTCCAGAAAGCTGTCTGGTCCTGTAGGTTGAGTCTGTCCTTGAAACTTAAAGGATGCCTCCTAAATAAATACTGCTGTGTGCCCACTCATCACTTGCACTGTTTTAACTGTGAATATTTTCCTAGCCATTCTTAATAACTGCAATTGCCACAGGGCTGTTAGATGATCTGTGCAGTGAGGAATGGGACGGGTGGTGCCCAAGGGACAGTTGCTGCAGCCCACGCTCTGGGAAAGCCAAGGAGTATTCCCATCCTCCAGACTGCTTTCACGCACCTGAATGGTGTACGCACATTTGTGTAGATTCAGGGTAACAAGGGTGAACCACACAATTTCAGTCAATAGCGCAAGTCTGGCTTTAGCCCAGCAAACACCCAGAAGATGACCCCTTTGGCATAGTGAATTTGATACTACTCTGCCCCCAGTATCATGTAACCTTAAAAAAAGGCAATCTGTTAAAATTGGTGTTAAACAGCTCCATCAAAGCTATTGACAGAGACAGAAAGGAAATGGAAAAGATGAATATTGGGAGCGACTTCAAAAGGTCAAAGAACCTAAAAGGTATCGCCAGCATTCACTCTCTCCAGGAAAAATGGCAAAGTAGTGGAATTAATATGGTGAGGGCAAGGGTGAATTTAAAAGGTGTAGTCTTATCCAGACATACGCCTATCTGCATTTGCTTTTCAAGCTCTGACGCTGAAGATCTAGGGGTCCTATTTTATCCTATTATGAAAAGAAAAGTTAGTTATTTCTTACATCGGTAAGAGGCTTGCTAATCTTTTGAGAAACACCTTAACGACATGGATTTCTCTCCAATAACTGACTACTTAATGCTGCAGTCTCAAACATTTACTTACCCAGTTCGTATCATTTACATCCTAGCCAGGAAAGATCTCGCTGGGTGAGAGCAGCAAGGTGTGAGAAGACAGAAAGGGGAAGAGGGAACATATGGGCAGGGAACTGTCTCCAGCAAGGTACCTTTCTTGACCGTTCACTCTCATCCCAGTTTGGAAAGGCATTTTGAATGAGAACGATCTCCTATTTGAGTGCATGTGTCATACTGCCCAAACTTAGCTAAACATCTGACACCATTGTACAGAGACGCTGTGGAGCAGTTGTAGTACTCGACAGTAATGAATGACTTTCAAATAATCTCTGGTATTTATACATTTGTATGGGAGTAACAGAATGGGTGCAAAATTTATACATTTTTGTGGGAGTAACAGAATGGGTGTATAATTTGCCTGCGGCACGGTAGAGAAAACACTTTGATTTACTTGTAAGGCCCTGTTTTCAAACATTGGGATACACATTTAGCAAAGGCCACCTGGCTAGTTAACACTAGAGGATCTGTCAATCGAGCTGGCCCTGCCCAATCAGAACTTTTACATACCGTGGAAGGGGATAAAGTCCCTGAAGTGCACATGAAAAATATGTTAGGGAAAACAGTTTGGGTTATTCCTGCCATGGGCAAAGGCAAACCCATCTTTGGGATTTCTTTTGCTCAAGGACCTGGGTGCACTTGGTGGTTGACACAAGAGGCATTCTGATGTGTACCTCATGGGGATTTGATTTTGGGTGAGAATTGCCAATGAATTAAACTGTATGATGTTAATTTCTAATTTACCACTATATGTCATCACTACTATGGTTGCTATATGCTATGTCAATAGTATTACAGTAAGAATCGGCCAAATTAATGAAGAATGAACTTTGATGAAACTGAGCAAAGTGCAACAGTGACGGAACCAGAATTGACTTCAGCAGCTGGCTCCCGGCAACCTTCTCGAGATCAATATCTTCAACCCACAGATCAGGGGCATGGACCATGCCAGACACACCAGTTGTGAGCTCCAGATGCAGCATGCCACAGTTCAATATCACACACACCACCTCACCTGCCCTGAAAGACTGTTATGGCAGACGGAGCCCAAAGTTATGGATTAAATGAACTCAATGGATGTTTTAGAGGGATGGCCAACAGACAAAGGGAATGATATCTGTACATATGTGTATATATATATATTTTTTTTTTTCAAAGACAGGAAAGTGATGGTGACTATGAAAAGTATAAGGCCTGGGAACGACGTAAATGGTATGGAATAAGGAGTGGATACTGTCCTGGTTTCAGCTGGGAAAGAGTTAATTTTTTTCTAGTGATTGCTGTGAAAGGAATGCCAATAATACCTATTGTTTTTAGTTGTTGCTAAGTGATACTTACACTATTCAAGGACTTTTTTCAGCTTCCCATAGAAGAATAGACAGAACGATGGAATGGCCAATGAAATATTCCATACCATAGACATCACACTCAGTATATAAATGGGGGTTAGCTGGGGGGGTGGGAATCCACAATCACTGCTCGGGACAGTGCCAATTCACCAGGCAGCGAGAGTGACCTGTGTCATTATTATTATTATCATTATTATTGTTATTTTTCCTTTTCTGTTATTGTTTCTATTAAATGGTCTTTATCTCAACCCATGAGATTTTTTTTTTCTCCCTTTTCCCTCCTTTTTTTTTCCCTCTTCCCCCATGTTTTTTTGAGCAGGGGAAAGGGGAGAGGGGTGAGCAAGTGGCTGTGTGGTTCTAGTTGCTGGCTGGGGTTAGACCATGACAAGAAGGCCTTTTACAAAATAAATGTCTTTATTTTTATTTTAATTAACTTATACATGATCGTGGATCTATTTGGTAAGGCAACTCGTTTATTTGGCAACGGGGGGTTTTGGGGCTAAAAGAAGCTGTACAAAAGGTTACTGAAATGCATTGCACAACCTAATTAAGTAAAAAAAAAAAAAAAAAGATACTGGCATAAAACCAAGGCTTTTTAAATCCATGTTTGAAAAGCACACCTAACCAGCACTGCACTCTCGCAAAATGTTTCGACCGTTGGTACTAGCAACACACTGTTTGCTAACAAATCCCCTCCCACTGGAAAAAAGAAAAAAAGGAATCTCTCTGGAAGAGGGGAAACATTAAATATATATGTCACTGAAGAACATTATCCCCTGTGGTTTCAGCTGGGATAGAGTTAACTATCTTGCTAGCAGCTGGTATAGTGCTATGTTTTGGATTTAGGGTGAGAATAATATTGGTAATGCACTCATGGTTTTAGTTGTTGCTAGGCTCTCAAGGCCTTTTCTGCTCCTCATACCGCCCTGCCAGCGAGTGGGCTGGGGGGACACAAGAAGTTGGGAGGGGATACAGCGGGGACAGCTGACCCCAACTGACCAAAGGGTTATTCAGTACCGTGTGAGGTCATGCTCAGCATATAAAGCTGGGGGAAGAAGAAGGAAGGGGGGGACTTTCGGGGTGATGGTGTTTTGTCTTCCCAAGTAACCATTACGGGTGATGGAGCCCTGCTTTCCAGGAGATGGCTGAACACCTGCCTGCCCATAGGAAGCAGTGAATGAATTCCTTGTTTTGCTTTGCTTGCGTGCACAGCTTTTGCTTTACTTATTAAACTGTCTTTATCTCAACCCACGAGTTTTCCTTATTTTTCCTGATTCTTTTCCCCATCCCACTGGCGGGGAGGGGAAGAAGTGAGCAAGCAACTGCATGGTCCTAGTTGCTGGCACCCCCCCACAAAAATACAGAGGAGTATGCTTCGCAACAGAATCAGGCTTTGCCAGAACCCTGAATTCAGAATGGGTCTGGCCAGACTTGTCCATCTTCCAGTAGCCTGGCACTGCTCAGCAGCTGCTTGGTAAAGACAGATTATCCACATGAGATCCCATTTTACAGTGTCAACAGGAGTTGAGCTGATGTCAGAGTGAGGTTCAGGAAACGCATCTCGGAGATGTTATGGGTGTAAAGCCAGAACTAAGTGCCAGTCCAGCACCGCAACCATCTATCTCATTTACATAGTCACAGTTTCTCACGCATCAAAGCAACTAATTACCAGAAAAGTCAAGCTTGCCAGAAACCATGGGCTCAGCACACCCCTTAAAGGAGGAGAGCTTTGGGCAGAACAGTGGCAAAAGACAGTTAAATTTGAAGGACTGAGGCTGCTGCTGAGGGAGTAACTTGGAACAACAGGGGCAAAGGAGCAAATGTAAAACCATCCTTTGAAATGCCTCTCTGCAGTTGCTCATCCCAGATGTGCACCTTTGTGCCTGTGCATGTCTTAAATAAACTCCCTTGCATAGGCTACCTATCTTACCTTCCCCACTAACTCAACCACTCACACATCAACACACAGTACATACGTATACTTTGCCTCCTTCTCTCCCCACACCCCACCCCCAGCTAAAATTTGAAGATGTGGGGCAAGTACCGACTTCCCAGGTATTTCTTACCGAGGAGCTGGTGAAAAATTACCCAGGGAACCATGAATGTGTCATTCAACACCTACCACCCTCAAGAGGACAAAAAATATGGAGAATTTCACAATGCAGAACGGAGAATCTTGCAATGCAGAATGAGGCGTGCAGTTCACCTGAAAAATATCTTATTTGCTAGTGGGGTAGAATATCACTCTTTAGTGCTGGCTGGCCTGATACTATTCTATTTAGGCCTCTGAATCTTCCTTATAGTTTAAAAATCAATATGCAATCATAAACGCTTAAAATTCTTCTTGTTCCTTTCTGGCTTAATATTGCAAATTCTATGCTGTCATTCTAACGTTAGTATTTTCAGTTATATTGGCAAATCTAGGGCAATTTTAAGATGTGTATGTGCCACCTGTGTTCCTCGTTGCAAGAGATTCAGAGCAAGAAAATAAAATAGGAAATTTTGCAAAATTGAATGAAACTCTTCTTCCTTATGCCAGTGAAAAGCTGTACCATGGCTTAAAAATTCTTCTTTTCTGACCTTATTGGTAACTCTGATACTGTTCATGTTGGATGATATTCTACAAAGTTTTGACGCTTCTTCTTAGTGAGGAAAATGGGAGATATTTCATAGTGAAACTTCTATTTACTCTTTGTTCATCCAGTAACTGCTAATACTCTCAAACCTTCTTTTGTGCTGATTGAAACTATTTCTAGTAGTGGTAAAGCTCTCCATTCTTATAATTTCTTTCTTTTTGTGCTACTATTAAATAACACCTATTCAGGACATTTTGACAGGGAAAAAAGCTCAGTTTCACCCTTAACCTTGAATGATGGGCTCACCTCTATTTCACCATCTTTTTCAACTGCACCATTTTTTTATGCTCCATTTATTAATGATGTATGACATTTAGGAGCTCATGACATTCATATTCTCAGAAAGAATTTACTGTATTAAATATTACAAAATCTTAAATCTCTTTAAAGCCTTGAGCGTCTCAAGCCTCGTGAGTCCATTAAAGCCAGTTCCAGTCAAATGAGAAGGGTTGAGGCTCCCATCAAGAAGAAAGACCATTAGCTGCCCAGAAATCAGACGCAGCTCCTGAGTCAGTAATCACAGGGAACCCTCAAACAGGGAGGAGTCAAAAAAATTGAAAATGCAATTTTAAAAAGGCCTGCTGTGTGGATTCTTGCTGAGTCCCTCCTTTCCCGGGAAAGCTGTATGTCAGCATTTCCAGAGAGGCCCGCGGCACTGGGGCATCTTCTAAGCACAGGTAGCTTGTGATCCACCCAGCTTTGCTTAAAACTGTGACTCTGCCACAGCATTATAGGAACACTTTCAGATACAGAAGGGAGATGAAAGGCTACTGAACCAGTTTAGAAAAACCTGATTTAAACTTGTTTATTGGTACAAGGCACCGTTTTTGCTTAGTCACTTTTGAACGCAATAACAACAAAACCAAAAAAAAAAAGAAACAACAGAGAGGTTTTGTTTACTATCTGCTCACTAAGAGAAAAGCTAAATATAGCTTATCTTTTAAAAATGTAATCAGGAGAATAGCAACGTCTGCATGGAAATGTCTGACAAGTCAAGTTAGCTATATGGTAGGGATAATCTGACAAAGCAGAACAAGTACTTATTTTATTCTTGTCTCGGTTAAGCAGTCCTTCCAGGAGAAGACAGCTGTGATAGATAAAGCATGGACAGTGCTGGCCATCCAGTGCTGGGGGATGTATTGGGTGTACAGCTCAGGACCTGTGAGTATCAGCGCTGCAGTCTCTCCAGTTCAAACAAACTTCCACTGAGAGGTTAAATTATATGAAACAACCCACAAGTATGTTTCACAAGTTAGGCATTAATATTTGAAACTAGCTCAAGCATTTAATATCACCTCATTTCAGCTCTTATGTGGCAAACACAACAAGTAAAGGAAATAAAAGACCTCTAGGAGCCTTTTCTTCTCACTTCTACACAAATGACAACTCTGCCCCTGGCAGACTACCTGGCTACACAAGAAGAACACAATTTCCTCTGAACAGACAGTTCTTGAGGAATGCAAGACATCAGACTGATGAGGGCCCAGAGTGTCTCGTATGGTTGGGGGAAAAGCACTGTCAGCAATATAGCAGGGAAAAACACTCCAGGAAGGAAGGAGAGAAATGAGCCACCACAATATGCTTTGTTGTACCTCAATAGCCAGTAAATTCTTCAAACTACATGGCCACACTGAAAATAAAAGGGTAATTTCTGGACCTAAGTTCCTGCCCTTCACTTTAAACAAGTGCAGATTAGTCACTTGATTAATAACTCAAAGCAAACAGAGCAGAGCATACACGCCTCTGCAGAAAATGAGAGGAATATTCCTCTGTGACACAGACTTACAAAATAGTCTAAATCCTACTTTAACACATGAAACATTTTCACGGTATCATACACAACATGCTTTTTCTGATACAGGGAAAGCCATTTGCAATAAACCATCATATTTTAATAGTTCCTAATGCCCTCACCTGCCAGATCCTATTCACCGCTTCCAATGAATATTTTCAGGGGGAAAAAATATAGCATGGCAAATGCAGCAATTTTGGGATGAACCCAAAATGTTGTAGTTTGTGAAGGTTTTTTTGCTCCTTTACTTCCACATGATATCTTTTTGTACAAATTTCCTTATCACACTCCCTCTACTCAATTATGTTTCACAATGGAGATTTGTTAACCGTGAGTTAGGCATTAATGAAAGTATCAGAGGAAGGAAAAAAAGCTGTACTTACGTTGCAAGGCTATAATCCTGGTAAACGAATCAATGAAATGGGTACAGCACGAAGAACTAGCTACCCGTGGTGAAACCTTGCCGAGCAGAAGACTCTGTTAGCTTGCTTGCTCATTGACACCACTCCCACTTTCCCAACCTGTATTTGTGCGCACACATACTCCCTCTCACTCTCGCTTTCCTCCCCCCCGCCTTAATCATTCTTCACAGCAACTCCTACATTGGAGGAGCACAATGATTCACACTAGAGTTGTCTTTGCCTGCCCAGCTACTGAAGACAACAACAAGCTCTGGCAGGAAAGAGCAGCCTTTGTGCATTGCCTTCAGCAACTGCGGTACAAAAGGCACCAGACAAGAATGAACGAAGACTATGAAGGAGAGAATACAGGAGTGGATGANCAACAACAAGCTCTGGCAGGAAAGAGCAGCCTTTGTGCATTGCCTTCAGCAACTGTGGTACAAAAGGCACCAGACAAGAATGAGCGAAGACTATGAAGGAGAGAATACAGGAGTGGATGGGCAATTAAAAGACCTTCTGAACAAAACCAGTACTCCGAGTTACATTGGAATTGCCGCTATTTGCAGAAAAATCGTAATTGTGAAAAAGGCGCCCAGGAAGACAACCAAAACGTGTAGGAGTGCGTGGCTGGGCACTTTGCATCTGTATATGCATTAAGATAGTGTCTTAACTCTGTCTTTGTAAGTGGTATACGTGTGTATTTGGTTGCTTTAAGAGCCCAAGGCCAGACTGGAGTTAACACTTAAGGAAAAATATCTGCCCTTCTTATTGCTATAAAGCAAGAGCTTCCTCCCACTACCACCCAGGTCCTCTGCAGAGGAGCAGCCTTTCCTGCAGCTAGCTGTCCCCAGAGGTGGGATGGGAAGAGAAGGTCCCATCCCTTCACCTCCAGGATGGGGACTGCTAGGTTCACGTCATACAGTCCTCATTATGACTAATAAACATGATGGGGATGGGAGAAGAAAATGAGAGGGAGAGGTGATGGTGCAGCCCACCAAGTATATTTTTATTTGAAAGACATACGCAGTCCTTAGCAAAGAAGAGGTGGCTTGCCCCTGCTCCACACCATTCCTTGGTCGGGCAGCTGAGCCTCCTGCAGCGGGGAACACCAGCAAGTGCTCCCTGGGAGGCCATGGCTACACTTCAGTCCCCATGAGGAAATGGTGTGCCACACCACAGTTCACACTTCAGTAACCCCAGGTGGCCCCTCCATACTTTCAGGCTACAAAAGGTAAATGCAAGACAATTGAGTTTGCTTTCACATTTGCAGTGCTGGTGTGTCCGGCTGTCCAAATGAAAGGGCTAGGAAACCCAAGGATGTGTTTTCTCCGACACAGTGCCTCCTTGGTGACAGCTGTTATCTCCTGGAATGACACGTTTCTGTTTTGCTTTGAGCATAAGTCACTCCACACCACAGCGTCCTGATCAGATCCTACACATATTCCCTTCCAAAAGGCTCCTAAGATGTTATTACCCAAAGAAAACTATATTTTACTTTCTGCTGTGATGCAGATGGGGTTCACCTTCCATCATTACCAGATAGCAAATTTAAAACTCGTACGCTCTGCCATAAGTGTATTCATAACAAAGACAGGGTGTGGATATGTTTAAGCAATTAAAATAAAATATAAGCCAGCTGGCTAAACTGTGCCATCTGGGCCACCATTGTTATGTATCTGATTATGTCTTCTGTAAGAGAAATTTTGGTGAAAATCCACACTAATGTTGGCTGCCAGACTCTTCTCAGATGTCTGCAGGTAATCTAAAGGCAAATGTTGCCATCTCTGCAGAAGCAAACTTTCCTTCAGACCCAGGTCTGAAGTACGGCCACTGCGAAGTGGCTCAGGAGCTTCTGTATAAGCTGCAGGGAGGGGGACAACAGCCAGACCGCCCTGACAGAGACAGCACAACTCACCAGATCCATTTCCTTGCTAGTGATACATGAGAAAGACAGATGCAAGTAGATGCATCAGTTTCTTTTAAAGGCTGGGCAGTGGAAAAGGGAAAGGACTCTACATTGCCAAGCTCGAGGTGTGTAAACATCACTCACCCTCCACTGGATAACTGCTTTTTGATAGCTGAGGTCTGGCACTACGTAGCTGTACTGAATCCTTCAGCCTGACCTAGTTACTGCTCAGAAATTAATTGTTTCTGGCCGTGGTGCCATGAAACTAATCATCACAGCTGGAATTGCGATGCTTCAAATTGCAGTCCACACTGGCACTGGTAACTGAGCGGCTCAGAGGGCAGTCCTGCTTCCCCTGAGAATGGATATTTTGGGTCCATTTGCCGTTGGAGGTAACGTTAAACTAACTGTGACTTCCCAGTACCTTCTTATTCATATTTATGGGAATTCCTGACATATGAGTGAGCCTTAGTTATAGCCTAGGCTGGAAGATGTGGAAAAGCAGAATATGTTAACATGACAAGTAGAAGATGCTTAACCTCAGGTAGCTGAGGTTTGGAAGGAACAAGAAGTGAAGCGGTTCTCCTCCAGCCCAGGAACACCCTTTCTCAGTCTGAATGAATGACAACTAGTTGCATCAGCTTCCCCACCTCCTGCATTTACCTTTCACTAAATTAGTCTTGTTCAGTTTAATCACAAAGTATTTTCAACGCACACCTATTATGACCTATATTTCTATTACCAAGTTAAAAGAAATGATAGAACCAATAACAAGATTTTTCCTTATCAAAGAATCAAAACTATTTTTAAGCCCCCTGTGAATTGGACAGTTTCTGCTGTGATAACATCTTAGAAAACAGGGTAAATAAATGAGCTAGAAACAATGAGGGTGTGATGTGGAACACTGATTATTTAAATCGGAATCCTTGCAACTCACACAAGTTGCAGCCTACTGATAACTGGGGTTTTGTCCCCACTCTTCCAGGTCTTCAATAGCCCAAGGAAAAACACAAACTAAGACTTTGCTGGACCCTAGGATCCAGCATTTACATACGTGTGTCGTCACCTATGAACCAGCAAGCCAGACACGCTTCATTGTAGAAGGGCTGCAACCAGCCAGGTGACTCTGCTGTTACTCAGCCTGCTTTCTGCCCTCGCTCCCCGGCTCTCCCCGCCACTCCCTCTGAACACCTCCTCAGAACAATGTTCCTACATGCTGCTGGAAAGGAAAGAAAAACAGCCTCCTTCTCTCTGCTCTTAGAACAAGCTCATTTGGGGGGAGGGAATACTCCTGCTGCTCAACACAGAATGGAGAACTATTTCAACTATTTCAGAGACTCAAAGCATCCACTGTAATCATTTTTTTTTTCCTTCCCCCAAACTCACTAATGCTCAGTGCACCTCTGATTGCAATTAATATCGTCATGCTTTAGAGACCACATGGGAAATCATCTACAAGTCGGACTGAATAATGACTAGAACAAACTGGTGCATTCTTTCTACACTGCCAGTCATGAAAGGCTTTCTAATCGAGTTACAGCTTTCACAGTAAGCTTTGGATCTTGCAAGGAAGCCAGTGATAAGAGGTCATTTGTACACTTTTATTTTGATACAGTGGCCTACAATTTTAAGACAATTCATAAAATTCAAAGGATAAGACTGCAGTGTCTGTAAACAGGTATACACAGCAGAACTTTCCATATTCCTCACATAACATGGGTCTAGATTACTATTTAGCAACAGGAATAAGCCATAGCCAAAATATTTTTCATTTTCATAAGAAATGCTGGCAAAGATCAGACTGACAGTTATAAACGACAAGTTAATTTGAAATTAAAATAACACTTACAATAATAAAGTGTTATTCTATGGTTCCACTGAGAGAGAGACAAACTGACGAGTAACAAGCTGTCTCTCTTTCCTCTTTCTTCCCAAGGCGTTTGCACTGATATGCATAAAGGATGGTGTCACACAGCAACACACTGATTCAACATGTATGGTAGCAATACAGTTTTCTTCAGACATGTCTGCTGATGTAGTATTATTACTCACTGGTGATTACTTCTAATAACGGACAGGAAATGAATTTCTCGTACTTACATGTGCTCACTTTTTGTGGTTTTTTTTTTTTAGTGAGGGTGTTCTGGACTGGACTATACTTTTCATTGTGAAAAAAAATGAAATAGGCAACCAAACAGCTGACAGCTTTCAGTGAGAACAAAGCCTTTAATCTGGCAAATGTGAAATGAATGATTCCACGTGTTGGAATCAGGTTGTTGAGGATCTGACTATTTTCCCTAACGAAGTTGCTCCCAACACTTAGCACCAGGCATAATGCTTTGTGTAATACAAATAACTCAGCTTAAAAAAGAAATAGATTTGACTGACCACTTGGAAGAACTTGTGAAAATAGCCTCACAATACAGCTAGGAATTCAAAATATAAGGGGAAATCCATATATGTAAAAGAGACAAAAACCCCTGACACATTATTCTGAAACTTTATCTTTTTCCCGCTGTACAAAGACTAAGATCAACTTCTGTGAACCAAAAGCAGAGAGGCAATGCTTTGGATTAATTACTTCTCACTAAAGCATCTATGATCCGCTCCTTCCAGGGGAAAAAAGTTTTGAACGCATCCCTGTGTGCACTGCTGGTTCAGGGTGCCATCTCATGGGGACATAATTAATATCCTTTTTCCTTTGTCACTGATGCCCACAGTTACTGCATCAGCTTCCTTTGACAGGCTGGAACTATGACGCAAAAATCACCTGCCTTACGTCTGTCCCAGAAACAATGCAAACACACATTTGTCATTTTTCCTCAGTCATTTTTTCCCATTTAGTGGTATTTTCAAATCTTTGAAGTGCCACTCCCTAGTATTGTTTAGGTGAATGGATTCACCTTATTGAAACCACCTTATCATGGGAGCACCATTACTGAGGATGCTTTCTCTGCACATCCACAATTTGTTGTGCTTGATTATAGATCTGTGGAGGACCTCAAGTTGTGAATTACTGGAAGCATTGTAAGCCATCAGTAAGTTCCTAATTGAGCATAGGAGCAATTTTAGAACTATCCTCCTTCGCCTGGCAAAATAAAATCTGTATGAGGATAGGATTGCTCCTGTGACTAGATCAGTGTGGAAACTCTAAAGAGAGAGGAGATCACATTGACATCCGGTAAATTAGCAGAAGTACCTTTCCCAAGAAGAGTAAAGGGACCAACCAGCCCTCTCCCTCAGACACCAAGCTAGTTTTAACTCAGAGCTTCAGCAGTTTCTGGAAGGGATTACGTGACCTTCGCTGCCCACCGTAGCAGACCTGGACTCTGACACACTGCTTATCTTCCAGTTCTGTGTTTGTATTACTGCCTTAAGTGTCTCCTTATAATGTACAGAGGAAGGGGGTATGAGAATGAGGGATTTTTTTCCCTTCTTTCTTTTATCCATTGTCATCAGTAGATGAGTCACTTTACTCTGTAATTCAAGCAGTTATGTGTCTGTGTGATTAATGTGGGTGAAGCCTCACACTTTCCCAGAGTTGCTTAGTGCAGTTTCACAGCCTGAATATGTGCGTATTAAAGGAAAATAAAAGCTTAGAATCAATATTTGCTGAACATTTTGCTGGAAATGGGCATGCCTTCACAGGCTGTATTTTCTCCTGTTGTGTGTTTTCAGTGGAGGATGGAGTGAAGGCCTTTGTTGATACCTGAATGCAGCTAAGATGGGGTGCAAACATGTTAATTCTTGCTTCTCCAGTTCGTATTTGGCATATCTGTTAAAGGCAACCAAATCACAGTGTGCATTCTTATGCACTGCTTAAAGGAACACACCCTGCACATTGTCTGTGTGATCAGTAAATTATAGAAGTTATAACTGCAAACTTATCTTGACTTCCAGATGCAAAATTTACAAATAATGGTCCAAAACCCAGCTAATGTAGAATAATGTAAAATGCCCATGAAAGCAAGGGAGCTATTCCCATACTCAGGAGTTGATTCAGCTCATATTACCACTAACCCAGGACCACTAGGCTTGCATCACAAAACACATAGAAAAGAGTATTATATTAGCCCATAATAGGAAAAGTATAAAAAAAAAATTAAATTGAAAAAAAAGATTCTATATTTTACAAAGGAAAGTGCCAGGACTTGATAATAGAATGCTTCCTTTTCACTTTTCCAGTCACATTTACCCAGGCGATAGGTAACCTACTGAGAAGTAGCTTTCTTCAGTCCTTCTGAGATCTAATGGTCCCATTAATAGCGAAACTTCAGAGGATACTGTATGCATATTCCAGCAAGCTAATGAACTTATTAACACAATAACATTAACATTTATATAACAGGAGTAGGACGTAAAGATGTAATTAGGTCTATAGGAACTTGTGGTAATGCAAATAACCATCCATCTGTCTGTCTAAGGTCAAGATTCAAACCCAATGCAAAGGTGGCTACTGACTTCAGTGGGTTTTGGGTAAAACAGGGCAACAGACTTGTTAGTGAGAATTGTATTGAAAGGTGTGGAGAAAGTGTATGTGTGGAAGGATTATAGACAGCTTACAGTCGAATAACAGCCTGGTTCAAAGAGCTTCCTGCTCAAGGTGAAAATTATTCTGCTAAGAGTGGCTTGGATGAAGAGAAAGTTAAATGACTTCTCTATCCAGTTTCTGCTCCTTTCCATACCAGACCTAATTAAAAGGCTTAGGGATTAATAAAGAGGGATCTAAGAGGGAAATGCTAGGCCAGAAATCTAGTGCAGACAAGACTGCAGTGGCTGTGCAGGCTGCTACTCCTAGTACAGCTGCTGGCCTTTGGTGGTTGTGGGACTTCCTTGTACTCTCCTGAGCCTGCATAAATGAGAGGTGCAACAGCAAGAGTCTTACTAATGCGGTG
>RSEF01000002.1:78024618-78053002 GCA_003993805.1 Himantopus leucocephalus
ATGTCAATATGAGTGTCCCTGTCTGGTGAGTTCATGATGAGGAAAGCCTCAGAAATTCCCAGGCTTATTCTGTATAGGGCAAATGCTACCCTTGAAGACAACACAGGCAAAGCTAAGAAAAATACCGTTCCAGATTTTATTTTTGTTCCTGACAATTTCTGCTGGTGCTCATGTAACAGTAGAAAAAAAGTCCTGAAATCCACTATGCTAAATGTTGTTCAAAAAACCATAGTAGTAGTGAACTGTATATTCCACAATTTAAGAAAATAAGCTATATTTTTATTTCTGTGCTGTTGTGATTCAACCCCAGCCAGCAACTAGGACCACACAGCAACTTGCTCACTCTTCCCCACCTCTAGTAGGGTAGGGAGAAGACGGAGAAAAGGAGGGGATTACAGGAAAAAAAAACTCGTGGTTTGAGATAAAGACAGTTTAATAGAACAATAATAGAAAAAGAAAATAACAATAAAAATAACAATGGTAAAAGAATATACAAAATAAAGTAATACAATATAAGTCGCTCTCACCACCTGGTGATTGGTTGCCCAGACCATCCCGAGCAGCAATCGCAGATTCCTGCCCCCCAGCCAACCCCCATTTATATACCGAGCATGATGTCTATGGTATGGAATATTTCTTTGGCCAGCTTGTCCTGTCTGTGCTCCCTCTCAGCTTCTATGGGAAGCTGAAAAAGTCCTTGACTAATGTAAAACATCACCTGGCAACAACTAAACCAATACGCATTATCAGCATCATTCTCATGCCAACCCAAAACACAACAGCTACTAGAAAGGAAAATAACTATCCCAGCTGAAACCAGGACATGTGCTTTGTCAAAAGATCAAGTGAACTGTTTCAAAATGTGCCCTCAATTATATCTGCAATCTTTTTCTCAGTCTATTTTCCTGATGTGCTGGAATAATCTCGCTATGAAGTACACACATATACATCTGGAGTCATTCCATTGCTTGGAATAAAGTAACTTAGTCCAGTAGATAACACATTTCATACACAGACACACCTGAATCAAAATCATAGTGCATCTTCAAGCATTTACATATTTTGAGTTTCCAAGCTTAAAAACTAAACCGTAAGTACAGTGAAAAATAACATTACTGAGAAATCTGAAGAGTTTAGCTCAGAAGGGCTAAAGGGAGGCACAAGCAGAGCCATTACTGTACTATGGCAGAAAATACATTGCCACCATCCACCACAGACTTTGAATGTCTTCCCAGTGAAATGGATGAGCAAGACCAAGGTCTAACAGCAGGCTTCACGTTCTCTCAAGCCAGACTGTAAAAGTAGGAGACGGAAGAGGAAATGTTAGTTTTTGCATGCCAGTTTTGCAGAAGTGGATGATTCACCCTCCAAACTTGGTTTAAAATGGATTCTTCTCAACAACCTGTGACCCCACAGCCCTGCCCAGCCATCCTGTGGCTGTGTGTGGCCCTGCTTCCTCTCATGGGAGCTGACCCTCATCCTCACCCATGGGTCCACATCCCAGCCTGGCCTTGGTTCATCCCCAGGGAGGCATCCGATGCCCAGGGCTGGGGCTGCCCCGGTGCCCCAGCTGCCCTGCTCCTGTCTGGGGTGGTTGAGCAGGCCATGGCCATGCCCTGACCCACCCAAGGAGCCACCTCAGCTAAGATTTGCTCAAGAACTGATCATTCCCACAGAACAAAATCCAAAAACGGTGGCTGGTGGCAGCAGCAGTGGGTTGTCCCAGCTGCAAACCACCGGGTCTGGTGTGTGGGAAGGGACGAGTGGCATGTGGCCACAACGTGTGACCAGAGACACTCAGGTGAGGGAAGAGCCGGGCATGAGGAGCCCAAAGGCCACTTCTCCCTCCCCTATGCCTGTGCCGAGCCTGCAGGCTCTGCTAGAAGGGCTGGGTTTGTCCAGGGAAGCCTCTGTCTCTCCCACCCACTGCCTTTGCCTCTATAGACACAGGGGAGGGCCTGGAGGTCCAGTCTTGGGTGAAGGAGCTCGTTGTGTGTACAGTGAACAGGATCAAGGTAACGTAATGAGATTTGGACACCTGAATTTTACATGCTAGTTTTGTTATTGACAGCCTTTGTTACCTAGGTTGGATTGAACTTTCTGCATCATTTCATCAGGTCAAGAATATAGAAAAATAGATTATATTTTCCTACCCTTCTTCTCTACCTTGCCTATCTGCATTGTTGAGTTATGACAGTGATTTCCCTTAGCTGCATGGCACTTATGTCACCCGATTAATAGCAAAGTCTCACTCTGATACTAACATTAGTCATCCCTAGCCACAGTGGAGGAGAATCACAGATATGAGGCCTGGCTGTGCTGTAGACATGACTTGTTTTTTTGACGTATCCATCTATTCTTGGCCAACGTGTTCATGCAATGTGCAGTCTGGACCCCTTCCTTCCATACCAAGAGACGATGGCAGGAAGCCTTCTCCATGACAATTTACTCAGCCTTAAGAAACATGGCAGATCATGTGTGCATGTGCCACCCAACGTCACAGCAATGTGAGTAACAATGCCCCAGGCAATTAAGAAACATGCTTACCAGAGGCCAATAGGTACCTATATTAACATCTTTAATATGTTTTATTTTCATTACACTTAGTTGTACACAATCACTATGATGTGGATTCTTAGAATATGGTAACACAGGAACTGCAGCAACGGGAAGTATTAGATAATGTGACTGTACTTGTCCCTCAAATTGAAGTAATACCCATGACGTGACACTACATTAGCTTCTCGGGAATTAATCTTGATGTCATTACTCAGCATTCAAACAGTCTTTCCTCAGCCAAAACCAGCTGCAAAGTCAAATTATAGTAGGGATACTGTATGAGTAAGGCTTAAGTAAGGAGTACAAGATTTAGCCTGTTATCTGTAAAGACACATGTCTGATTCTGATTTTTTTTTTTTAATCTCATTCACATTCACAGAAACCATTTGTTTTCCCTGGAGTTTCAGAAGCCAGTTCAGTGTGACTGGAGAGGCATTTACTATTTACACGTGTGATGTACTTACTGTTTTAGGCCAAGGTCTAAAAGCTAAATATAACATTACAGATTTGAAAATCATAGGTTCAGATGACACAGAGAGAAATGTGCTGCAACAGGAATGTATTTGAGAATACTCTGATACACTTAACAGAACAAGAAGGTAAAGAGAGAAGGTAAATTATATCCCCAAGGAAGTAAAGTGTTTTACATAAAACTTACATAAAAAGTAGACCAAAGGCTCCACGATGGCATAATCAACAGTGAAAGGGTAAAAAAGCTGTTTTTATCTCATGCTTTGAAGATGGTATTAGGAATAAGAAAGAAATGGATATATGTGATTTAACACACAGAGTTTTCTTGAGCACTTCACACCATCAGATGCTATGCTTGAATCTTGATGACAACACAGCTATAAGGTTCCTTTAGAAATCATCAGCTCTTCTGTCACTTGGCCAATTTCAGTCGTCTTTTGTGACAAACTCAATAAACTGCCCTTTCTCCACCATCTCTCTTTACCATCTCCTTTCCCAAAGCCTGCTTAAATGACCTAATCTTTAGTACATCATCTCTTTTCACATTTGCAATCAAGCCAGAGAGAACAGCTGTTACTAACCATGCCTAAAAATCAACTAAAGCATCCTCCAGCAGGTGGACATATGAGGACACTTACCAAAATAAACTGACAACCAGATGTCATGGTTTAACCCCAGCCGGCAGCTAGAACCGCACAGCCACTCACTCACTCCCCCCAGTTTGGATGGGAGGCAGATCTGGAAGAGTAAAACTGAGGGAAAACTCATGGGTTGAGGTAAAGACAGTTTGGTAAGTAAAGCAAAAGCCGTGCACGCAAGCAAAGGAAAACAAGGAATTCATTCACTGCTTCCCATGGGCAGGCAGGTGTTCAGCGAAAGCAGGGCTCCGTCACGCGTACTGGTTACTTGGGAAGACAAACGCCATAACTTTGAACATCCCCTCATTTCTTCTTCCCCCAGCTTTATATGCTGAGCATGACCTCACACGGTATGGAGTATCCGTTCGGTCCGTTGGGGTCAGCTGTCCCAGCTGTGTCCCCTCCCAACTTCTTGTGTCCCCCCAGCCCACTCACTGGCGGGGCAGTGTGAGGAGCAGAAAAGGCCTTGAGAGCCTAGCAACAACAAAAACCATGAGTGCATTACCAATATTCTCACCCTAAATCCAAAACATAGCGCTACACCAGCTGCTAGTAAAAAAGTTAACTCTACCCCAGCTGAAACGGCGACGCCAGATGATTAGAGGAGGAGATCAGCACCACCTCCCCAGGCACAGGGGTGACTGTGGTTGTGCTTTTTGCCCTCAGTCCAGAACGGGCAGCCTACGGACAGAATCCAAAAAGTTCAGTGAACTGTTTTATTACAAAACAAGATCATGAAGCGACACGGCAACCATTACGTCAAACTTGCATTGTGGTTACGCAGAGTCGGCTGGGAGAACGGGGTTTGTGAGTCTGGTGAGGTTTCCTGGATATTCCTTTTGGCCCCTGAGGAACCGCAGCAGCCCAGGGAAGGCTACGGCGCTAATTCAGCAGACGTCCATAAAACCCACGTCACAGTTCCACTTCACAGAACTGGTTTACAGTGTGTTCTGAGTCACGTCCTGCGGGCACCGCCCGGCACCGCAGCTTCATTACCAACGCACAGGTGAGCGACACTCGGCCGCTCACCACTGCGTCCGAATTTACAAAGAGATGGTTCCCTGAACAAAAATACTCAGCACTCGCAGCAGACCCTGCAGAGGACGGGGCAGGCGGGCAGCCATCTGAGAGGATTTCTTAAATTTGGGGAGAGAGGGGAGAGAAAATTTTATGTTACCCCAAACCCTAGCAACGGCCTTTTAACATTTTAGAGAAACAATGCAAAAATCACCCCAGAATCATGGACTTCTATTTGCCTGGGATTTAAAAAAAAAAATAAAAATTAAAAAAAAATAAAAGCAAGAAAGCACGCATGCGCAAAGCGCCGTCTGCGGCGGGGCGGGGCGGGGCAGGACTCCCCGCCGGGGCGCGACGCGGCGCATGGCAGTGACGTTAGGCGAGGTGCGCGGGGCGGTGCCCGGAAGCGGGGTGCGGAAGCGCCTGGCTGAGGCCGAGGTTTCGGTTCTGTGGGCGGCGGCGGCGGCGGCGGCGGGGGGTAGGGGAGCTCCACCACCGGCAGCCGCGGGCCAGCGCTCTCTTCTCCCGTCTTCTTCCCCCGCCCCCACTGCTCCGCTATGGCGGGAACCACCAGCAACCTACAGGTAGAGGGACGCCGGCCCTGCCCGGGGTGGGGCGGAGCCGGGGGTCCGCGGGCGGGGGGGACAGGGCTGGGGTGCCCCCGCCGCCCGCCGGGTGCCCAGGGCCGGGCTTGCGGGTGAGGTTGGGGGAGCGCGGAGGCCTCCGGCTGGCGGGGCCAGGGACGGCGGCGGGAGGGCCGCGGGCTGCTCCTGTCGGCGGGCGCAAGGGGGTGGTGAGGGCCCTCGGCATTAGCGGAGGCCACAGGTGACTCCGTCCCCCTGTCAGCACTGGTCTTAGCTGGCGGCGGGCGCCGAGTCGTCGGGGAGGGGGCGGGGACCTGCCGGGCCGGCGGTCGCACCAGCGCTGCGGGACGCTGCGCAGTGGGGCCTGGTGTCCGACTGGGAAGCACTGTTGCCTCTTGTGGTCTGGACGCGTAGTTTGGCTTAGGTTTCTTGTAAGACTACTGACTGCTGGAAGTCTTTGCCTGCTCTGTGTTTCTGTTTGTGTTAACCCTCAGTTGGGGCTGTATAATCGCTTCTGTGGCCGGTTGGCAAAACAGATCCAGACGTGACCTGTGTTAAAAATATTTATTTTCTCTCCAGCTGTTGTAAATCGTGATCACTTCTGTAAGCTCATTAATGGCCATGTAATGCTTATACTGGCAAAGCTAGGGGACATATCACAGGATCTAGAATAAACAGAAGAATGAAACCTATTAAAGCTGGTATTCTTTCTGAGGATGATGTTCATCAAACTGTAGCCCGATAAATACAGTTTGTGCCTTATGGATAGTTAGAGCTAGTCGGTTTTGCCCCCTAGTTCATAAAACTTTATAAGAAATTATTTCCTGTTTGACAGCAGTGCTCTTCATCACGGTAACAGGCTAAGATACGTGCTGATATAATGAAGTGCTAGAGCTAGTAATACCCAAGTAATAGTCTTCTGAGTATTTACAAAAACAGAGTATACCAAAACCAGTCAATACACACTGTAGACTTTTTCTATTTCAGAGGAGCAGGGCTGTAAAATGCCCAGTTTTCTCACAGTTCCGTTTTAGCAGGTGGTCTTTGCTATTTATTCTTTGGATACAAAGACATGTATCACTGTCTTTGTTGGACTGGATCCTGGAATCATTGGACTGTTTTGTGGAATTTAATTCGCTAAAGGGGCTTAAGAACTTTAAGAAGAAAGTAACTTTTTTTAGGTTAGATTTTGCTCTTTTTCTGGATTTGAATGGTGCCTAGAGGAGCCTGACAACTAGCACAAGGTCAGCAGCAAGGAGGGAACTGCTCGTTTGTATGTGGTAAACTGCTTATCAGCTCATGGCTTCTCCAAAAATGAAAGACTAAGTTCTGTTCCAAAGAAACAGATGCTTACAGTGTTCCAACACTTGCCACAACAGAGCTGTAGAATCTGCTTTATTGGATCATTGTTTTTAAATAAATTAGTCTTTGATTTCGGATAGATCTGATGAGGTAGTCTTTGCTTCCAAGACAGCAACACAAAGCCATAGAATGTGAGATTTTGCTGTTTCTTTCATGGTTACTGTTTACTAGCTTTGTTTTGCCTGAAACACATTGGAGTGTCCAGATAGCGGCACGAGATCTATACTGGAATGTCTTAATGAAAACTCCTTACTGCAGTTGAAGCTCTCCCTTGCTCCCTGAGCATACTAACAATGTGTAGGAAAAGAAATTGACTGAACGTGGAAAAGTACGTGTGGGGCTATAGTTGGTGTTGGTTAACTCTGGCTAACCAACTGCTGTTTTTAAACTTACATGAACTTGTTGTTCAAACTGACAGTTTTAATTGTCCTGAAGTGACATAGGCATTCCAAGGAGCAAAGTGTAATAAAACGTAATAAGCACTTCAGAGCAAACGAATAACGGTGATACCAACAAGTCCACGGGCCGGTGTATGCAATACAGTGGCTTAGATCACAGTCAGTTTTATTTGAAACTAGCTCAGCAAACAAATTAAAAATCCATCCATAACTTCTGCTAGAACTTTTCTTGTTGCTCATGATTTGGTTGTGCTTTCTGTCTGGTGGGTTTTTTTTCCCCTCTTCCTGGAGTGGTAATTAGAATTTCTCACTTGGATATCAAGAACCTGAATCCTTCCAGAGAAGCCAGAAAAATAGTCGGTCTTTGAAGATGTCTCCCAGCATAGGGTTGGAAGAGTGATGGTGCTCATTTCAGTGCATTGTAATCATGGACTTCCTGTATTGACTGTGCTATTGACAGGGTTCACTGACGTCATCAGTCATAGTTCGAAGTGCCTGAGTCTCTGACAGAAAAAACTTAGAATGGATTTCCAAATCTTTCCATGATACATGCAAGAGATTAGTAAGGGAAACCGCATAGACAAACCAGTAGTAGTTTCAGTTTAGTACACAGAAACTTACACTTGCCACTTACACTTTTTTTCTGTGCTAGTAAATTTCAGCAGGTTGTTAATCACTGTTTGTAACAGGATAGAAATATTGTGTGGTGTACAAAGCACCACCTAAGACTTGCAGTCAGTTGCTTTCAACCTTTTGGGGTAAATGTCAAAGGGAAGAAAAATTGGCCATCAAAAACAGTCAGAGCAACAGCTTAAAATATCTCTTTGATCGTGCAAAATACTCTCGCGCAGCACTTCATTATTTGCTTGTGTTACAGAAAGCAATAGACCTTGCTAACAAGGCAGCGCAAGAAGATAAAGCAGGAAACTATGAGGAAGCCTTCCGCTTGTACCAACACGCTGTGCAGCATTTTCTCCATGTTGTTAAATGTAAGTGTAATGTATTGGATGATTAAGTAGAGTTTAGTAGTAAAATTGCAGAGTAATCTCTTATGTTGACATCAGTGTTTAAATTTTTACTTTCATCGTCAGGTGATACTTGCTAATTGTAGTTTGACTGAGGTCATATATTTTTGCAGCTTTTGCCTTTACTGTGTTGTGTGCTTGCTCCATTCTTGTAAGAAATCAGATTACTTTTTACTTGTGTTTTGTTTTAGGTTTTTTTAAGACAGGGAGGCAGGGGTTTGCTGTCTCTCCTCTGGACTTCGGTAGCAGTGTTTCAGGCTGACCACTGCGCATGAGGAAATGTAACAATAAGTACAGGGATTCCTGTATTTCTGTTGTGCTGAAAACCATGTGTTACACAAGAAGTCTTTGTTGTATCTATGGGGCGTTTTTTGCTCCTTAACTCATGCAGCTTGCCTTTCTACAACCTCTCTGGTGGCATTTTTCGGTCCTTAATGTCTTGCTCTTCATCTTCACCGACAAAATGTGTGAGATGGATTTGTACATTGTAATTTTTCTTCAGTTTCCGTATTCTCCTAGTTATTATTTTATGCCTTTCTTTTCACACTTCTTTGTACCTTTTGCGTCATGTCCTGTGTTTGTATGCCAGGAGTGGGCTTTCCTAATGTAGATACAGCCTTAATTGAAGTGGGCTAGGGTTGCTCACCTGGCATAAGTGCACTTACAGATATCTATGATTTAAAAAAAAAAAACACTATTTTCTTTATAGTCACTTAGGCTAATTTGTGTTTATCTCTTCCTATCCATTTATATCTCGCAGACTTTATCAGAATATCACTTTCTGCGCTTTTAATAATACTGGTGTACTTTTGGAAACTTAGCACATAAACCTAACATGTTAGATTTTGATTACTGATTTGAAATACTGTACTAGTGACTAAGAGAACAGTGTGGCTGTTAAACCACACCTAGCTCTTTCAGATGTTTTATGTAATTTTTTTCTTTGATGTGAACATCTTTTAAAATTAGCAGGCTATGGAAAATAAAGTATGTTTCTAAATAAAAATTGCTCAGCACAAGCATCTTCTTGATGAGCTAATTTAGAAAAGGATTTATTAAGACAATGTATAGTAGCTTGAAAGGCTGACAGAAAAGCTTCCAGTGTCATTGTCCTTAATACTTTACAGTCAAATTTTAAGCCAAAATAATGTTCAGATGTATATTTGATTTCTGGTAGGTGATGACAGTCTTCCTGTCACCTCTTTCCATGTTATAGTGGAAAAATAAGTAGTTGAGATGTTTGGTTATGTGGTGAGCCTTGAGGGAGGTATGTTGATACGACATAAACACAACAGAGATTTAGTCTTGTTTGCAGATTGATGCATGTGTGTTTTGCTGTTAACAAAGCATTGTTTCTCTTCAACTTTTAGATGAAGCACAGGGTGATAAAGCAAAACAGAGCATTAGAACAAAATGTACAGAATACTTGGACAGAGCAGAAAAGCTGAAAGAATATCTGAAAAAGAGAGAAAAAACTGCACCAAAACCAGTTAAAGAGTCTGGTCCTACTGATGGAAAAGGGTATGTTTTTGGAGAAGGTAAAGCAAAATGCTTCCTGAACTCAGCTTGTTCTAAAACTCAACTCTTCAAAGATAATTTTAACTAGTGTCTTTCAAATGCTTCAGATGGCTACCTACTAATGCTGAAGTAAAGTAGGCTAATAAAAGAAAAATAACATGAATTAGCATCATGGGCATTTCTGTGCTTGTTTACTAAAATGTGCGAACATTTGCATAGGAAGTTCACTGAAGAATGAAAGCTGTTTCAGACTAACACGTGCTTATCAGATTTAATGGCAATGAGCCCAATGACCCTTAAATTTTTTATACAGGTAAATACTTACTAACTAGAAAATAAATTCAGACTGATGATTGCTGTGGCCTGAATTTTATCTGTCTCACACTTGATAAGAGGTTGCAAAGCTCTATGTAGGATGATGTTCTATAGGAGGACTGCCTCACTTTAATGCCTTGCTGCTGCCTAGTCTCTCCACTGCTTTCCTTTTATTAGATTTGGTTTTCATTTTGCTTATCAGCGAGCTAAACAAAGCAGAGCCTCTTCTTGCATTTTCTACTGCCTTCATAGGGACAGGAGAGAGGAAGGGTTCAGGATGATATCTTCTGGTGGGATTGCGCTTTTTTAGCAGTCCTGAACAGCTAGAGTTGCTCAGTTGTCTCTTGAAACTTCACCTGATTTTCAGTCTCTTTCATTGTCTACTCATCTCATCAATGTTATTTTTTGAGCTGTACTGTGTTCTGCTGGTTTATAATAGAAGGAGCTATTAATATCACAGAGGCTACATATATTTTCATTACTTCCACTCCAGTTGTTCACTATTTAGTCTCTTTTTTTCCTTCTTTAACTTCCAGTTTCCTTTGCTCTGACAAGATGAGGGTGTAGAGTTTCATAGTACTAGATGGAATTGACCGAGTCCTGTTACAATTCCAGATAGGGAATAAGTGCCAGTGTTGACAAATAAACTATTTTAGCGCTTCCATGTTGCTCAGTACAAGGGCTTTTGTTTCCTAGAGGCTGGCTCAAAGCATGTAGAAGTGTGTTAAGAGGGCTCAGACCCATAAGGGGAAGTTGAAATAGTGAGGAGGGTGAATTATAAAGAACATGGTGTAAAAAAGCAGGAGTACAATGGTGTAAACTTGCCGAGATCTGAAAGCATCTCAAGGTTTCTTTCATTCCTCAGACTGGTTATTTTTCTGCTTTTTGCATTCTGATTTTTATCCTAAGACAGCAGTCTCTCTTATTGTATTTCAACATTTTTTTCTTGTTTCCAAATCAGGAATGACAGTGATGGGGAAGGGGAGTTGGAGGATTCTGAAAAAAAGAAGCTACAGAATCAACTTCAAGGTAATTTTGAAGCATCCTTTTCTTTAAATAGGGGTGGCTATATTTTTGCCACCTAAATATTATGGATTAACTTACTGTCTATAAGTGGCTCAGTTAGTATGTACTCTTCACATACCAAACCATAGTCTTTATGGAAGTAGGGGTTTGTGTGCCGTGAAATTATACAGTGACTATGTTGAAATTTATCTCCTGTACTCTGTGCTTCATGTTAAAATTGTAGCATTTATAAGGATAGCATTTTCCAAAGGGAGAAGTTGCAAGATCCCAGGTAACTATTGGCTAAACTGAATCAGTATTTTTTACTCTTAAGTGCATTAGAGTATTGCCTAGAGGCTCTGGTAACAGACGTCATGCAAACACTTAGTGTAAGCAGGATTGTTTTCACAAAAAAGCTTGTGCTCGAGTTTAGGAGTTGAGGACATGTATTCTTGCTTGTTTATAGAAACAGGCAGCATTTTCTTATATGCAGTGATGATGCTCTCGCAGTTGAATAACATAATAGTTTGGGGTTTTGAACTCACACGCTAAATACAGTCAGTGGTGCAATGTATAGCAGCTACCAGTGGTTTTGTACACAGTACAAAAGAGGCTTTGTTTGATATTTGTTACCCTTTAATGATGAAGAATTGTTCAGAGCTTCCCTGCCAGCAGGTGCTTATAGATCTGAAGAAACTTCAATGTTCTCCCCCTATTTTCCAGCGTAACAAAGATCAATTGCATTTACCAGATTTCTGCCTGTGTAATTTAAGGAGCTATTGTGTCATATTTGGAAACTGTCAGGCTTTTTCTACTTGTCTACACATTTATTTAATCTTATGCGCAGTTCTGTGAAACAGTTTCCCGTATTTTAAAATGACAGAAAAATGGTGCACATTGGACTCTTATTCTGTCTGTCATTGTAAACACTTCATTTCTTCCCACATGAATCTGACTGTCAGTTCTTACTTCAAGAAATAGTTTCTTACACCCACCACTTCTTTGATATTTTCTATAAAATTAGAATGTTCTTGCTTATACATTTGACTTCCTGAAAGTCTGAGGTGTGAGATCCTTGGTACCTTTAAACTTAACGCAGGAGTTGGTTACTCAAGTAATACAAGCTCTGGGCACCCTTCAAATTACTCATTTTCACTTTCCTTCCCGCAACATCCACAGAATTTCCTGCATTTAATTTTGCTGCCTTGTTACTCCTAGCTGACTTTGCCTTATGGAATTCTTGCAAATCTATGGGTATTTATCAAGATTTTAATTATAATAGCAACTTGGCTTATTGTGGACGAAGTGACGAGTAACATTCAGAGTGGAAAGTAGTTGTGGATCTGTTGTCATGTACTCCTGTTAAATTTTAAAGGCCTTTTGCACTCTATTTCTTAATCTTCCAGCTATTAATTTACACCTAAAAAATTAGGAAGCCTATGTTTCGTGTCCCATTTGTGTCCAGGTAATCTCTTACAGTGCTGTAACTTACAGTGCAGTAATATTGGTTACCATGGTATGTCTGCTGCAGATAACTCTGATATTTCAATTTTGAAATAATCTCCTGTTTCTACCTGAACTGTTTCCTGCTGTGCTAATTATTTTAGTGATGGAGCCCATAGTTCTGTTTACTTTAAGAAAAACTGAGATGTAATCAACCTAGCAAAAGAATTCAATGCATTGGAAGTGTGTGGTTGAATTAATTCCAATATATAAATTGCAAGCTAAGGTAGATTGCAATCAACTTTCTCAATAACATTTTTAACATCTTTAACAATATGATGTTGCTTTTGGACTCTGAATTCCAAATTGTTAACAATTACAATTGTTAACAGAAATGGTTTGTTTCAATCTGATGGAAAAGGAATGCAGCAAAAGAAAAAAATCTCAAAGGAGATACTTAAAAAGCAAGCACGTGTTATTTGCTTTATTCATTTGTCAGTGAGTAACAGTAAATTTTCAGTCCTGCGGGAGAAAAAAAGCCTTAAATTACTTCACAGAGCTCTGAAGGCATCAGGTGAAAGTGTTGAGAAATCAGCTGGTAGAGAAATAGGGCAACTGAAACTTTCAGTGTGTTTGAGTACTTTAATAAGCATTGGGTTGGTTAGCATTTGTTCATCTGAGAAAATTTCTCTTACCTTTTGGATTTGCCTTGGCTAGGATTATAAGATCTAATATTCAGTCACTAGCTCAGGTCCAAGTTGTCCCATCTAAAAGTGGTTCAGACAAAATCACTTTTAGCATGTCAGACTAACCAGTCTGAAGAGGTTAAATTACAGCTCAGTTGGCTAAAATCAAGCTGAACTTATTGATTGGGCAAGATGAAACCTGTTGATAAACTTTGAGAGACAATGGCTAGACTAAGAAGATACTTCTGCAGCTAAGCAGGCTATATATAACCTTTCTGATGCTTTCAGCCCTAGTTCTCAAAGCTCTTTACCATTAGATGGTCCAATAGTTTGCTGCACATCTGGAGATACCCAACAAGTTACTTCATCTGCTGGAGAATCTTGTATGCCCTGGGCTAGTGCAGCTACATACAAATTTTTCAGGAAATACAACGGTGGTTTAGTGTGGAGATGGTGTCTGGCTACGTATTAGAGAAGGCACTCCTCTGTCACTACTAAACACACCTTTGCTGGTCAGTTATGGACTAGCTTTGACCATGGCAGGACTTCTACTAACTCTCAAGTATTCTGGTTATCAGTGGTTTATTGTGGTAAAACAATGTGACAGATTTCTGTAGAAATAGCATCCATTTGACGAACAGCATTCAGTGTTTATATCTACTTAAAAATGCCTTGTTTTACTCAGTATGGACATGGGCATAGATTTCTTAAATTATTTTTTTTCCAAAACGGAAGTAATTGAAGTTGTGAAAAGATCTATGCATCGCTAATTTATACAATCTTTTCTTATAGGAGCAATTGTTATGGAGCGACCAAATGTAAAATGGAGTGATGTTGCCGGCCTCGAAGGTGCCAAAGAAGCACTTAAAGAAGCCGTGATCTTGCCCATTAAATTTCCGCACCTGTTTACAGGTCAGTTACAGCATTTATTTGCTATTGGCCAGTTAGGACCGGCACCGGGGTCTGAGAAGAGCGGTATGCTGATGTATCAGAGATACCGGCTGCGCTCCTAACAAAGGGATTGTGACCCATCTGACAAAAGTTTCATGGGTTGATGTGGAAAACCTCTGAGTAAATTAAAGGGACTTCATCAGAAAAATAGGTTCAGTCTTTCTACAGTATATTGAAGACTGCTGGTTTCTCTTGCAGGAAAAAGAACACCCTGGAGAGGGATTCTGCTGTTTGGACCACCAGGAACGGGAAAGTCTTATTTAGCAAAAGCCGTGGCGACAGAGGCAAACAACTCTACCTTCTTCTCAGTATCTTCCTCTGACCTTGTCTCAAAGTGGTTAGGAGAAAGTGAAAAGTAAGTTGGAGTTGCCAGAGGTCCAGGAAAACATTGACAAGAAGAAATTAATACAGAGCTAGATAAGTTGCTGTAAAGAAATTGAATTTGAGGGAAGGGTCATGTCTTTAAAAACAAACTTCAGGTGTTTCTGTGCTTCATGCTGCAGTTCCATGTAAAGATATCATCACGTGCTGTGTTTTGTGCTGCTGCAGCTGGACCTCTCTTCAGTGCTCAAGATAGTTTTTTAAAACTAGTTCAGGAAGGTTTCAAGAGCACCACAGAGCTCGTTCCCCCTCTGAACTCAGCTGTGATTGCACACTACATCAGTCTGGAGTGTTGGGATACTCTGCCTCTTGGCATCTCTCCACTTATTTGTCTCAGCAGTCGTGCTGTTAACATATGGCATTTCTTTGTCTGTACGGAGGTGTTTTTTCTTTATCCTGATTTCAAACAAAATCTGGAAGACATAAGAAACTTGCAAAAATAGGTTGAAGGAGAGGAGCAGCCATGAAAGAAAACTTCATGGTCACCCATGCTAACTCTTCAATTGTTACTACATGATACGTGAAGAAGACCAGGAGGCCTGAAGTGACATATTGACTGCAGTCTAGAAGTGCAGGAATTTGTCCGTCTAGGCTTCCAGTGAAGATTTCCGGAATTAGGAAAAAGCTCTGAGTTTATTATACAGAAAGGACTTTCATATGGTGATGAGAACACTTGTTAAAACCATGCTTTAATAGTTTGAAGTGTGGGACAACTGACTAACACTATTTAAAGTTGGCAGTATGAGGAAGAAAGGCCATGAGATAAAGTGTTTGAACTGGGGTTTTTTTTCCCCCAAAAGCTGGAAACCTTAAGCTGCTTTTCTTCTGTTGCAAAAGGAATACAGAACTGGAGTCCAGCTTGGCATTTTTTCTGTTTGACTTCATTTGAGACTATTGCCTGAGATTTAGTGCTGGTAATGTGAAGAATTTCCCAGCATATTCCTATTTATTTTCCTTTTTAACTTAGTAAAATGTGTTAATAAGATATGGCTAGGTGGTGGTGTTTGTTTGTTTTTTGCAAACCAACTTTTCTTGTCATATTAAAAGTGTTTAGTAAAGTTGTATAAAGTAAACATACGTGTTATTTTTTACAAAATCTCTGGAGTTAGTCTGATTAGGTTACAAATATTAAATAAGAGAAAGCCATGTTTTTTTGAATCTGTCTAAAGTGGTGGGTTTGTATAGTCCAGGCTGTCTTGTAGAAATGTAAACTGAAAAAAGGGCTTTTTCTTGCAAAACCATGCCTGGAGTACTGTTCCAACTCCCTTTATGCTGGACTATCTCACTCAGTATAATGCAGAGTCTTGGAACTGGAGTAGCTTTGAATAGCTTTATGGTAACACTTTTCTACTTTACCTTTCTCAAGTTATGTGTTTTTACTGGTGTAATCATTAAGATAACTGAAGCTGTTTCCTTTTTTAAGATTAGTGAAAAACTTGTTCCAGCTTGCCAGAGAAAACAAACCTTCCATTATATTCATTGATGAGATAGATTCCCTGTGTGGGTCAAGAAGTGAAAATGAAAGTGAGGCTGCTAGACGGATAAAAACAGAATTTCTAGTCCAGATGCAAGGTAAGTTTACTTGGTTTTCAGAATAAGTCAAAGGAATTAAGATATGTATTTTAAGTGTAGCTTGCATGGGAACACTAAAAAGATCTGCAGTTCCACCCCGTTAAATTTTGACAACACTTTAAAACAGTCTCTTGTTTATCATCTAAACTGTGAAATGGTTTCTGCCCTGATATAGGGGTTGGTGTTGACAATGAAGGAATCTTGGTCTTGGGAGCAACAAACATACCCTGGGTTTTAGATTCTGCAATCAGGAGAAGGTATGATGGCATTTTTTTCATGGTATGAAATTTTCAACCGTTGTGAGGGTTCGGTCTGAGGCTACTTGAAGTAGTAATCCAGATCATGTTTGCAGACATGGCAAATGTTTTACAGCTCAATTCCAAGAGATGGACTAAGCCAAACTAATAGCCCCTTGCCCCTTTAAAGAGGAAGGTTGTTCACTCTTATATTTGACCTGTAGTGTATGTGATCTCTTGATTAGCTGATTGTGCTTGAGCATGCAGAAAACTATTCTGTTTCCTTGTTCATTGGTTTTCAGGTGGGCTTGTGGAACGAGTTACAAAATGTGCATCTCAGAAGGGCGAGAGGAGGGTAGAGCTTTCCTTTTCAGCTGTTAACAAACTGTTGAATAGCTTGAGTTATTTCATGTAGCCTTATGTTACACAGAAACACCATGTTTTTCTACTGGTCAGGTATAATTTGTGATCTTTCAGTGCATGTTTTAACTGCTATTTTGTAGATAAAGGGCTTCCATACCCGTATCTGATTAGCTGGATCTTTCTTTGATCTGCAGAGCAGCAGAGGACAAATACAGCTATGTGATAAGTATGATTATGTTGTGATGAGGACACAGCTTGGATAGTGGTCATTTTTGTAGGCTAAAGAAACACTACTTTTTTGTGACTGTCAGTGACTTTTATACTTACTTCAAGCTGGCCATACTTTGAGGGTTGGACCAGGTACAACCTCCAGAGGTCACTTCCAACCTGTATGACTATAGTTTCTTGTGAGACAGATTTAGAGGTGAACATGTTGCTTAAAATGTCAAGTCATTCTTGAAATTCCAGCTCTGGAGTCCACAGTAGAAGACGGACATGGACCTGATAGAATGGGTCCAGAAGGGGGGGCCATAAAAATTATCAGAGGGTCGGCACACCTGTCCTGTGAAGAAAGGCTGAGAGAGTTGGGGTTGTTTGGCACGGAGAAGAGAAGCCACCGGGCAGACCTTATGGTGGCCTTTCAATATATAAAGGGGGTTTATAAGAAAGACGGAGAGATGTTTGTTGTTTTGGTTCTTTTTTTACTAAGGCCTGTAGTGACAGGACAAGGGGCAATGGTTTTAAACTAAAAGAGGGTATGTTTACGTGGTACATAAGGAAGAAATTTTTCATGATGAGGGTGGTGAGGCACTGGAACAGGCTGCCCAGAGAAGTTGTGGATGCCTCATCCCTGGAAGTGTTCGAGGCCAGGCTGGATGGGGCTTTGAGCAACCTGGTCTAGTGGAAGGTATCCCTGCCCATGGCATGAAGGTTGGACTAGATGATCTTTAAGGGCCCCTCCCAACCGTAACCATTCTCTCATTCTCTGCAGTGTCAAAGAGTAGCTCTCTAATTCTTTTCCATAAGACTTAAAGGAACTTGTACAACAATTGCAGTAATCAAATTAATTTTTCATAGATTTGGCCCACTTTGTCATGGATATCAAGATAACTGTGTTCTACAGAATTTGGAGTCATTCTTATTTTGTTGGTGGGAGGTAATTCCCACTGTGAGAACAGGTGCTGCTTCAAAAGAAGAACTGCAGTTATTAATGTTTTCTACTGACAACTGTATTGAGAATATGACTTCAAATTTCCATCCAACTATGAAGTTTTCTTTAATTTAGTTGGAGACTGTAGAAAGCGGTTGCGTCAGCTTGCTATCAGGCAGTTCTTTCTTTGGATGTGAAAACTGTTCAAATATACTTCAACACTTAAGACTTTTTCCCCCTCAATGTTTTCTTTTAAAACACAAACTCTGCTAGAGAGAATCTGGAAATCCTTCAGTATGGAGAGAAGATCTTTGTCATGAAAAGGAAGTAGTTGTTATATTCTGGATGCTATGCTAGCTAGAGTATTATAAATAACAGGTTGTTGAATATTTGCCTTAGATTTTTTTTTAAAGGCTTATAATACTGAAACTGCTTATTTCTAATATTGTTAGGAACAAACTATATACTTATTTGCATAAGCTTCTTTCCACTGTGCACCTGCATGAGCTAGCATCTGTGGAACATTTTGGTTTTTCTTTTTTAAACCAGGTTTGAGAAGCGTATTTATATTCCTTTACCTGAAGACCATGCCAGGGCTGCAATGTTCAAACTTCACCTTGGGTCAACTCCAAATCTCCTACAGGAATCAGATTATCGAGAGCTTGGAAAGAGAACTGATGGCTATTCTGGTGCAGATATAAGCATCATTGTACGTGATGCACTGATGCAGCCTGTTAGAAAAGTGCAATCAGCTACTCACTTTAAAAAAGTAAGTAGGAATCAAAAGTTTTTCAAGTTATTTCATCTCTGAGAACTATCTTAATTTGAAAACACCTTGCAAGTAAACTGAATTTGGTATTGGTTAATACTGCCCGCTTATGAATGTCCTTTTTTTGACCAGGGGAAAACTTAGGTATTCCTCCTCTTCCCCTACCCCCCCCAGTCTTGCCGTCAGTCTGGTGGAGCTAGTTTCTGGGTCTTCATGCTGTGTAATCCAAGCTCTGATGACTCTTCGTGTCTCTAGGTACAGTGTTAAAAGCATTCAGTTTGAAGTTTGACTTAAATGGGGATGTTACATAGGTGCTCTCTTTCTGGATCAGGTTACGTCGTTCTTCATGTTTTTCGAGCATGTTTAAATAAATGTATCCTTCATCCACATGGGAACAGATGGATTATAATAATGCACATTCTGCTTGTTTGGCATATTTTTGAAATACTAAGGTTCTTATAAAGTTCTAGTAAAACCATTGAATCAATGTTACTTGTGACAGTAGTAAAGATGCAAGACAACTAAGCAAGGTCTGTGCTTCATTGTTTGGGCAGCATGCAGCATCCTGTGGATGCTGCTGTAATGTGAAAACTAGTTTTACACTTATCTAGGTGCACTCTAAAGAGACTATTGAAACTATATTATTTGGCTTATCTTGCAGTTACCACTACATACGATGTACTGACTTAAGAGACATTTTTTCTAAATGTTTGGCGCTCGGAAACTTTGTCTGACAAAGAACCAACTAGAGTTCTTTAGCACCAGTCTAGATCCATTAAATCTGGCAATGCTTTTTTTTCCCCCAGAGAATTTGCATGTATGGCTCTTGTTCAATCAAATTAATTGTTCTCTATAAGCTATTAAACTCTTCAATGAAAAAAAAAAAGTATGATAATGTTATCAGTGGTTTTAAACAGAGTTCCAAATATGCACATGTGTATCAGTTAAAATTATATTTTTCCTGTGTAGTATTTCTTTAGAGTAGACCCAGACAAAAAGTATTTCTTGCTTACATTTTTACTGCAAACTTTGATTTTACAGAAATTAATGTATCTTGGGTGAAGGCGGGTCAAAATATTCTGCAGAGGTTTTTGCTGCTGCAAAAGGAAGCTTTCATTTGTTGCTCCTTAAAGGAGGTGGTGTGGGGTTGGGTAAGGTAGGAAGAATTTTAGATCCTAAGCTGTCAAGAGATAGGTACCACGTAACTTGTGTTGGCAACAGTTCTTCATCATCTCAGTTACAATTGCAATTTTTTTACTAGTAACTCAGCCTTACATAAAAGGGTTAAGGGCCTTTAACTGAACAGCCAGTTATTTTGAATTGAAGATATTTTCCATGTAGTTTATTCCAAGGAACACATTCAGCTTAAGATTGGAAGAGAAGGGAATACTTAGATCCATCGTGCTCCAGAATATGAGAGGACTATGTCAGTTTCCAGAGTCTGCATTGAGGAAACCTTGGTCAACTTTGTAGTTAATAAAATAAATCTGCAGCCTGTCATTTTGGGCAGGGGGTTCAAAAACTGTTTTAAAGGGGTTTTGAGGAGCTTTTCCCAGTTTAAAAACAAAATGAGTATTTTGAAACACTGGTATGATAAATTTCTTCTGAGGTCAATTCAGCAGTAACACTGATGTCATCTGTATTTGATTAAAAATAAGCAGCTGTTTTGATATATCAAGGATTTTCTAGATGCTTCCTTCCCTTAAGCAGTGATGCCTGAAGTATTTATCCATTGTTGACTTTAAGTGACAATGACATTTCTGACTAAAGGGGTGTTTACGTTTTAGCCTTTCATTCAAATTTGGAAGAATCTGAGGTATGTCTTAGACTACCATGGAGCAATGAAATATCCTCAGTTGTCACAGTTTGCAGAGCAACCCAAAAGGAATTCTTACCTCTTACCTCCTTTTGCCCTAAAAAAAGGAAAGGAAAAAACCCCACAACTGCAGGACTTTGAGGCCTCTGGCATAAGCCAGGTTGATTCCACTTGGGGTGTTAGTACTTTAATTGGATGCGATTTCCTATTTTTATAAGCAAAATCTTAGCTTTGTGAATTATTTGCATCATAACAGACAACCTGCCCCAGTTAAACAGTGCTTTCCACAATTAATACTAATTCATTGTAAACCATTCCTTGCTCTGTGTGATAATACAGGTTTGTTAGAGTGCATTTTGAATACTACAATCTGTGCTCTCCAGCATTGAGCTTTAAATGCAGTGTGGAACAGCAAATCCAGTTCTCTTCTGTTAAAAATAGCCAGTGTGTTGTCTTTCAGTCTTTGCATATGTTTTGAGTTCCTGTGGATATGTGACGCTTCAGGTAATGATGAAGGAAAATAAAACTGTGGCTCCCAGATAACGCGTTGCAGAACGTGGTGCAGCTTTTCTTGGGTCTGTCCACGTGTGTGGAAAAAAAGGATGGTTTCTGTTCTACCACTAGATGGCCCTATTCTCTATCGAGTGCTGCTGAGATGGCGTCAGAAAAGGTTCTCAGAACTTTGTAGTGCAGTGTGTCAAAGATTGAAAAGCCATCTCTCAAGGATACTCTCAAGGCACTCAAGGATAATTATTTAGAAGTTTTTAGAAAGCTGTTAACCAGTGATGAATGAAGTCCCAAAGTGATGAGGGACTAGGAAGGGTGGTCTTCTCCAACTAGATTTCCTGGCATGTTAGTTTTCCACAGAAATCCTTAACCTTAGGAGGAAGCAGCCCTGGGATTTGACGTGATGTGAATTTAAGTATCTGGCTACAGCTACGTGTTTTCAAAGTGCATGATGCCAGTACTTTATACAATTTCTCTTTCACAGGACGTGTCTTCCCAGTGGGTGGGGCATCTGCATAAAATCAAGGAATGTTTTTGCTCTAAAGATGCTGTTCAGGTTCTATTTTTTGTCTTTAAAATTATAACTCCTATAAACTGAGTATTTTCTTATTTTTAGGTAAAAGGACCATCGCTGTCTAATCCAAATGTGATGGTAGATTTGTTCACCCCTTGCTCTCCAGGTGATCCTGAAGGCACAGAAATGACATGGATGGATGTTCCAGGTGATAAATTACTGGAGCCTCAAGTTTCCATGGTGGGTATTCTTTTGTAGCATTTCTTTCTTGCTTTGTAGAACTCTGAAAAGACTAAGGTAAAGACTGTTTTTCGAATGGTTGTGCAAGCCAATTGGATGAGTTGTTTTCAGAAATACTGGGCATAACAGATAACATTTGAATTCCCAGCATACAGCGCTACAGTACGGCATGCTTGTGAAAAAGCCAGCTCTCTGTCCCTGATAAGCATTTCTTTCTTATTGTTCTTGTCTGCTGCCATGCAGCTGCTGTCCTTTCATCCATAGACAGGATCTGGCTCTTCCACTCATCTTTTATTCATTTAAAACCTTTGGGATCCCTGCCCTGTGATATGCTTCCTTCCCATCACTCTGTAGCATTAATATTGATACTAGGAAATGGAAAATTATATTCAGTGTAAATTGGGAAGTGATGTGCTGTAGGTAAATGTTGCCTGTGAGATAAATACAAGCATAAGCAATAAAATGTAAAAGGATGGTAGATGTAGTGGTAATTTTGGTTAAAATTCATCACGGGTGATACAGCTCTTTCAGCTGGTTTCTTTTTGCATGTTAAAATACGTGCTTTGGTCTAGGGAATAAAATGTGTCATTTTAAGACAAATTGAAATTTTAATTCACTGCTTAAAAAAATAATTGCTGGACACTTATTCTGTACTCTTCCCCAAGAGCAACAAAAGATTCTGAATTTAAGTGCAATGTTTGAGGGCAGCACAGATTTGTTATCAAGTCCTTCTGTCACTTCTTGTGTACAAATAGTCCTGTAATGAATGAAAGAAATCAGTGTATTTCATGGGGATCACAAACCTCTAAAACAGTAGGCACTGCTTTGTAAATATAACTGTCACTGTATTTCACAAAAGAATTTTCTGTGCATATTTGCATACTGAGGAAGCACAAAAGGATGTATGCAGGTGCAGGCCTGCTCTAAAACTTCTGCCTGCTTACTCTAAGAGGATTTTTAATCAGTCTTTCCTGGAATTAAACATAACAATTCCTTGTGCGCTCCTAGTGGTACCTGGGCGCTGATAGTTGCATAGGCAGTTGTTTCAGTGTCCAAAATTAGTTCTTGTCCTTAAAAAGATCAGGCTTTGATTCTTTCTAAGCAGGGTATCTCTAGTCTGATGAGACAAATCTTAAGTCTAGAAAATCATGATATTAACTTTTGGTTTTACCTATAATTTTATAGCAATACGAGGTGTGAGGCATCTACTTTTTTCAGTTGCTTTTGGCCAGGACTTGATTATTCTTCTTGCCCCTTTTTATTCATAGGGTGTTTTAACTGCTGCTTTCAACTTCATAGACCTGCGATTTTTCTGAACTCCATTTTCTAGTATCTAAATATTTATCTAGGAAATTGACTGAATTGAAGAGACAGGAATTACTGGTTGTGAACAGTAAAACTAGATGAATCACAAACTACTGTTCTATACTGTTGGGCTATGAAGAGTACATGGGAACATCTGATTATTTTCCACTTCAAACTGCTGTAGTTAAAGATGGGTTGAAAATAGTAACTGACAAGAAAAAAAGGAAGTTCAGTTCTTTTCAGTAAAAAGAGATGAATAAAACTTGAATGGATGAGTGGCTTAAACCTAAATCTGAGGTGGTAGTTTCGTTATTAGAAAACTCACTGGCAGTTTTCTGTCTTCACAGGGTTAAAATGCTACCTCTGTGCATAAGTAGTTTAGGCTCGCTTAAAGTTTTGTGTAAATAGGAGCTCCTGTGGTTGTCTTGTTTTAATGGGTTTTTTAATGAAAATTTGTCTTGGCAACAGGATTGTTAGCAGTGGTACTATACTTCTTTCTGAAAACACTTACTTTCTTTTTTTTTTTTCCCCCTGACAGGACGACATGCTCAGGTCGCTAGCTAGCACAAAACCTACAGTTAATGAACAGGACCTGGGGAAGTTAAAGAAGTTTACAGAAGACTTTGGTCAGGAAGGCTAAACCAAAGATACGTGTGGAAAATTAGAACTTTTTTTTGCTTTCTTAAGTATTCTTATGTCTTTATTGATGGCACTTCAAATAAATGCCAATAAAATCACTCCTTTCTTACTTTGCAGAAGGAATAGAAGATACCTTTGGAAAGACCCTTAAGGTTTTGTATTGTATTGTTTTCCTCAGATGTCTATTAAATGTCTTCTATTGAAAAATAATATGAAAATACAATTTTAGGGTGACACAGCAAAGTGATGTGGTAACGTCTATTAAATACTAGAAAACTTTAAATGATTAGTTCAATTTTAGGTATTATATTAGACCTGGGTACGAGTGAGTTTTGAACTCCCAGTAGGCTCCAAAACCCCTTTTCTGAGGGGTGGAAGAGAACATATTTGTCGGGTGTTTTCAGTATCAGTCAATCAGCCTACGTGTTAATTGCTCTCATTTTATTTAGAAAAATGCAACAAAATTTGCTAATCAAGCATACTGCAAGTGTGGGTTTGCTATTAAAGTAAGAAAGAAAACACTGTGAGGGTAAGACTGCATGGGCCAGTACTTTGTTTAAATACTGATGGAACTGGTATTTGGCTTTTTCTGCTATGCTGTGTTAAAATTTTGCCTTAAGCAGCAAGCTTTTGTTTTTAACTCTTCAGTAGCTGATACACACTGTCACTATGCAATTTAGCAAAAGTTTGTTAAATACGAGTATCTCGGAAGGTGTTTTGCTGGCTGTTGTTGGTTTTGTGGGGGTGGTGTTTTTTTAAATCTGGATTTACTTTCTGCAGGAGTTCAACTAAAGTTAGAAAAAAGCATTAGTAATATCCTGTAAGATTCCACACGTCAAGGCTGGCAAGGTATAGGTAGTCTTTGGAGAATGTGGGGGAGGTATTTTGGGCGACAGCATACTTTCACATGTCAGGAGAGTATAACAGATGTTTTAGCCACAAACTTCCCAGTGATAAATTAACTCGGAACCCTACTGATAGCTATTGCATGTAGGTTACATCGATTTAGTGCTTAAACTTTGAGAGAAGGCTGGCACTTTAGTGCAGAAGTAGCACTTCCATTGATCTTTTTCTGAAGAACTACAAATTGAGATGTGCCTGAATGTAACTTACAACACTACAGTGTCAGCATTGAGTTTGTGCCTTGTAAGTTTGCACTGGCTGTAGATACGAAACATCATTAGGGTGTTCCATTATCATTGTACAACTCTACCCTGCATATGCTTTGTTTAACTTGCATTAAAAGAAATTTGCACATTTTGTGTGTATATGTTGTATGTACGTATACACACATATGATCATCTTCTGATGGGGTTTGGTTTCCTTTATGTACATATTTTGTTTACTTTATAAATCATAGGACGGGTGAAACTTGCTGTACTTAAATGAAGTAAAATGTTACAGTACAACATCAGCTATGTTCTTTGAGTATTTCTTCAATGTTATGTTCAAGTATTTACTACTTGATTGGGTTTTTTTAGACTTGGTTTCTGTGTTTATTAACAGCTAAACAAAACATTTAGTTAAAAATTCTTTGATCTGCAAGGTGCTGAGCTTTTGTTTACTAACATGATGAAACGTTCTTTCCAAAAATCATTCAGTTACACACCGCGTTACCTTTGTCTTATGTTGGAATGTCTAAATGTGAATCAGTGGACTGCAAATCTTTTTGTGGACCTTTGTGGGGGCGGGGAGGCAGGAATTCCAGTGTAGGTGCAGGCAACTATGGTTAGTAAACTTAATCGTTGCAACAGAATTGCTTTTTCGCAGTTGCCTCTTGTGAATGCTTTAGAAGTGAGCCACGTGCTGGCAGGGCTCTCACTCAGAGGTTTGAAGCTACTATCGCAAGTACTTGTCTCTTGACTTTTTTTAAAATGAGAGTCCTTACTGCAATCTTAAAATTCTCAGGAACTTTTTTTTTTTGTGGTAGGCTGACTTGTCCTATGGGTTTCCATAAGCTTAACCATGTAATCTTTATCTTTAATGTAGAAGAAAAGTATACTGTATGTTTTTAATTTACATCTTGCTGCTTGCTCAGTTGTGGGATGACATCTGTTACAGAAGCATTAATGTTTGATGTTTAAAATTGTTTTTAGAAATATATTCCAAATAAACACTGCAGCTACAAGGACAACTTTTTGGTTTGCTGTCTTTGTAAAATGGGAATAGATTAATATATATCACAGAGCTTCTAGCTAAGTTATACCAAAATAGATGATAGCCAGATGGGGGGCGGAGGGGAGGAAGCCGCAAAATAACTTTTTAGTTTTCAGTGTTAATTGAAAAGTACTCTAAATTAAAGAATTTATAACAGGTTATATTTGCTTTACATAATAAAAACCTCTGTAAACACTGCATAAATTAGTTCTACATTTTTATAAGGTCTGATGCATGACTCATCTTCGGCTAGATAGCTTACAATTTTTTTTTTCCTAACTTCTTCTGTTACTGCTTACTCTGACTGAAATATGAAAAAAGTCATTTTCCTTCCTGTGGGTAAAATAGTTTTTCAATTAAATCAGTTGTATATGTGCTTGTTGTGTTCTTCACAGATGGTTTCTTCACGTTTACATTAAACTCTGGATTTCCTGTCATTTGTGGTATACATCTCAATGCATATACTCATAGGGCTAGAAAAGCTCAGTAAATTACCTTGTTATTTTTTTTTTTTCCCATGTTGCTGGACTGACCTCAAATTCCAGAGTCTTGTTTCTTGTCTGGTTTACCTGTCGGCTTTGTTTTGTCATTCTCTAGCACAACAAAAATGTACAAATCTCCTTTAGGTTTTTTGTTTAATTGGTTTTGTTTTTCAAATTATCTGCAGTTCTTCGAATACGCTTTTGTCTTAATTAGTAGAGCAGAGAACACATGTAGCTGAGGCAGGTACTCTCGAATCAGCTTTTGTTCATGCTCCTGTCTGTCAGATGTATCTGATCATAATTTGCTCTTTTTGTGAACTGAAGCAAAGAAGCTGCTGAATGCTCTCTGGTCAGGCTTTTTGATCTACCTTTTGTGTTTATTTAGGCTTCTTCCTAATAAGAATATATTCCAATATTTTTGGTTCGTGTTATTTCTGAGGATTATCTTGAAAGGAAGCTTTCTAATAGTTCTGAATTTGTTGAAATATACAGGTACATCTTTATTTTGCTGTTTACTCTCTCCTTCCTGCAGAATGACAAGCTTGTTTCGTGATTGTCTTCCATGCATGTTTTTGGTCTTAACCAGATTCATCCTAGTAATCATGGTTGATTTAAAGCCATTCCCATAACTTACGTAAACTATTGCAAGAACTTGGAGGACTGTTTGTTTCCTACTGTGCTGCTTTTCCAACAGATAAGTCATTCTTATTAAAACATTGTTCCTTTTATTCTTGAGCAGGAGGTAGCTTTTGTCGTAGCTCTTGTGGCATAGCTCCAGTGCTTTCCCCTTTGATTTTTCTTTAGCTTTTTATTAACAATATTTTAATTAGTGATTTTATTCCACAAATCCTCTGTCGTCATAATTAGCTGTGTAAAAACTCTTAATTGTTCGTTCATCCTGTGTCTCGGTGTTTGTGTACTGACAGCCCAGCTATTAGATAAGCTTGTCCTGTTATTTGTCTTTTGGTCCCTGTGACCTAGTTACAATTCTTCCTCTCCCTCCTACCTCTACATATACACACACACGCCCTTCTGATGGTAGCTTTTTGACCAGGTCACTGTTTTGGGCCATTTTCTGTTTACTTATTTTTGCATCCTTTGTCCTACCTAAGAGGCTCGAACTTGATGAATGAACGCTCAAGGATACTTCTTCCCTTTATCACCTCAACTCAGTGTTTGGGGACGCCAGAGTCCATCTGTCAGTACCATCTGCGTGCGGTACCTGCCATGTATACAATCTGCTGGTCTTTTGCAGAAATACTTGACATTTTAGGGCTCGCTTATTTGGAGTTCTCAACCATTAGTCATGACAACAAAATACGATGTCCTATCTGCATCATAACAGGAGCTAAGTTCTCTTCCAAAAAGGCTTTGGTCATGTTTTGAGACATCTCCGGGAAATAAGTCAGCGGCACCTGAGCACAGGTCTGATGTTGATAATGGAGCCAGGGTTTCCTTTCCTGCTTGGTGACCTATTACCAGGCACTGTGCCACGAATTGGCAAGACTTGCTTTTGCTTGCCCTCCTCCTCTGCTGCCTCAGCTAATTTAAATCTAAGCTATTCAAGGCAGGGACTTTGCTTTCAAACATGCTCAGTGTCACATGTGCTCTGTAAACTATAAACAATAATTTCCTCTGACTCACTCTGTTGTCGGCTGCTGACTGTCCACAGGTAACTTGTTACAAAAATCTCAGCTGGAGTAGTTGCCTTCTGCTACTGCTCTGTCAGTGTCTCAGCAATAACGAGTCACCTAGGCGAGGGACTGAGAAAGTTGCTATAAATATCACCATCTCGTACAGGAAATACAGTGGCAGATGAGGACTGTTACTTATAGCTGTGACTTGGGCTCTGGTAGAGTCAAGTGAATTGTTTGCCCAGTAGAAAACTAGGGAAAAATAAAAATTAAAACTATACCAATTCAAGTGACCATTTCTCCTTCCTCCCCTCCTTGAATGGCGGAGCATGGGTGGTAGCTGGTCAAGCAGGCAGAATTTTTTTTTTTGTAGGATTTTAGAAAATCTGGAAAAGCAGCTGACTACTGTTTTCAAATATGCTATTTAAAATGCCGGTTGAAATGCTCATGCTCTTGCCTGGCTGAGCCTGAGCTCACTTGGAGTTTTAATGATATTTTAATGAATTAATCACAGCCATGAATCGCTCTGTACACAGCCAAATAGCAGACCAATTACTGGGTTTTTTAATCTTTACACCTGCTCTTGTTTTGATATAGACTTGTGTGTTCGTATCCAGCCTTGTTCTGTCTCTATAATTTAAAAAAAA
>RSEF01000002.1:78053102-78068104 GCA_003993805.1 Himantopus leucocephalus
TGAGGTCCCTTCCGACCTGGTGTTCAGTGAGTCTATGAAAAAGACACTTGTAATATCAGCCATTTGTGCTGCAGCATTAGCAATTCACAAATCTGTTTCCATGTTTAAATGACTACTTTGATTCTTTAGTTGCCACGCTTTGGTTCATACTGAATATCACAACCCACAATATTGTCATTGCAAAAGTCTGTTGAAAGATTTAAATTAACAAAACTGAGGAAGCAGAAAACCACAGCTGCAACTGCTCTTATAGTCTGGCTGCTTTCATCTACTTGTATTGTATTCCGTCGCCTTCTCTAAACACATCACTGTTGTATTGAAGCTTCTTCCAAAGATTAATTAGCAAAGCAATGAGCATGTTTTATCCATTCTTTTTTCCTCCCAGTCCTCAGGGTATATACAGACATGGTCAGCTTACTCTTTAAAATTATACACTTTGCGATGTTATTTATGAAGGTCAGATTAATTAACTATTGCTTTACGTACAACTGCAGTTTGGACTGGAGAGCAATGATGTTTACATTAGTGTTCAATTTCCAGTTCCACAGTCATTGAGAAAACAGTTTTATAGTAAACAATTCCCTTGTGCCTGGAATGTGTTTCCTCTGTGAATGAGGTCATATGAGATGAATACAAACCAGATAACTCTGGGAGAGCAAACTGTAGTTTCCGCCAGCATACTTTAAAACAATCCAAAAAAATCTTCTGGGGAATTCGTTCGTGAATTATATGCAGTTCATAAGGTCTTCACCTTTGAATATATTTTTCACACAGAAATACATGACACTCTACAATCCAGAGAACAAAACAAGAGCAGACATTGTCAGAGGTGCATTGCCAACCCCAAGGTTGTAAGGTGGCCTCTTTGCCAAAAAAAAAAAAAAAGCAGCATGGATTTCTCCGTAAAATCTACTATAAGGGAACTCCAAATTAGTCTAGAAGGGCTTTAAATCTGTGGTAAGAAGTGATCATAACTGTGACAGATCGGGACCGCATCATGTGTTCAAGGCTCTTAAAGGGCCCCTAGCAATATGTTTAACCTTCATTTTACTAGAAATTTTCTGCAGATTATTTCTTGCCCCCATGCCCTCACCTCATCTTGATGTTGAGAGTGATACTGTATTGTGAAAGACGGATTTATCTCTGTTTGCTTTGCTCTACCTCCATACTGCTGACATTTGAGCTTTGAAAGTCTCACCGTCTTCTGCAGTGGAAGTCTATAAATAGTCCATAGTTACTACCTGATTAATCTCTTTTGTGTTAATTTAATATTGTTGGAAAGATAACACATATAGACTGTCCTATATGTAAAAGAGGAAATGAACGTATTCGGTTGCTGCTTTTTCCAGTCCACATCTTATTTTGACTTCTGCTGACAATGTAATTAACAGACTGTCTTTTCTTAGATGGATCGCTAATCAACTTCCACTGTAGTCACCTTAGCAGCTAGCATCTTATTATGCACGGTTTCCTACTCTCATTTCCTCATACCTCCGCCTCTGCAGCACTGAACTCAAAACGCCACCAAAGACCTGTTCCAGGTCAATCCCATTTCAGGACTAATTCCTGGTTTCTCATCCTTTTACTGCATCGAATTCAGGTTCTTTGTTCTCACCTTGGAAACTGCATAATCCCTGCCCACATCTCTGTTCCCATTTCCGCCTACTCACTACTTCTAATCTCTCCAATATTATTTTCACACCCTTCTGCACACCCTCTTGCCTAGGGGTTTGGGGGTTTTCTTTTATTTTTTGAACTATTTTGTACAAGTCAATGACTGTGTAATAACTAGTGAGAAAAAGTAATTTGAGGGAGTTTTTCAGTTACAAACAATTATGCCTTAAAAAAACATCAAATGCAGGCATTTATACGAAATAAATATCTAAATATCTAAGTCAAATATATGGAATTATTTTGACTGCTCCAGAAGGGGGGTTTTGGTTTTTTTTTTTGTTTCAATCTTTGTTCTAGTATTATGCCTTAAAGCTGTAAACCATGCTTTTATCTTTTTTTCATGCGAGTAACACGAAAAACCTGTAGTTTCACCCAGCAGGGAACAGCATGCTGAAAAAAAATTTCAGATTTAGATTTCAGAACAAGGGAGCAGCCTTAACTCCACCTCCAGCCAGCAGAAACCGGTGGAGCTCAACTGCTCTGAAAAACCAAGTCTCACGGAATCCACATCTGTTTTTACTGGAGGCGATGATGTAAAATAGGCTTTAAAACCCGCCCGTGATAAAGTCAGTTAATTATCTTTCATAAAACGTTTGTTTTCTACCTCACTGACACACACACAACGATGTTTTCCCGTACAAGGCAGTACTCTCCGCTTGCGTCCCTTTCTGAGAGCGCATAGAAGGAACCCTCTGACACATCTCCACCATTTTAATCACATCAATTGGTAACCTCGGGCAATGTATTAAAAACTCCTGTGTGTAAACAGGTGCTTAACATTCAAGACATTTTTGGAAGCACGCGAGCAAGCCAAGATAAGTGCTTAATATCGCCACACTTTACCAACGTGCCTTTTTTTTTCTTTCCCCCCTTCTTCCCCCCCTAAAACCGGCTACTGCCCCACGGAAGGGGCATTCAGGGCGAACGCGGAGCACACAGGCCTCTCCCCGCGGCGAGCTGGCGCACACTGCCCATCTCCACTCCCAGGGCGGCGGCGAGCCCAGGGGAAGCGGACGCCCCCGAGCAGGCCTCTCGCAGCGAGCCGGTACTCTTCACGAGGACCGAAGCTCTTCGCTCACCTCCGGAGGCGCCCTTCCCCCTGCCCCGGGGCCGAGCTGCCGGCGACCGCCCCTCACGGCGCCTCAGCCGCTGCCCCGTCCTGGCCCCGCCCCTTCCTTTCGGCGGGAAGCGCGGGCGGCCTCCCCACGTGACGGGGCGAGGTCCGAGGTCCCCGCCCCCCGCGCAGCCCCGCCCGCCCCGGGCGAAGACCCCGCGGGGCGGTGGGCGCAGGGCTCCCGCCCGTCCCCTAGGGGGCGCTCGCCCCATCGCCGCTGCCTCCTCCGGCGGCGCCCCTCTCCTCCCTGCCGCCCTTTGCTTCCAACGATGACCCTTGAAAACGCCCTCGGGCTCCAATCTCCGACCGCCGTCCCGCCCCTCGGCCAATCCGCGGGCAGCTTCCCCCCCTTCGCTGGCCAATCCGCAGGCGCAGGCCCGCGCCCGCCTGAGCAGCCAATCAGGTCGCGGAGTGGCGGCCGGACTCTCCTCCTCCTCCTCCTCCTCCTCGCTGGTTCGCCCCAGTGCCGCGGCGCAGGCGGGCGGCTGCTGCTGCTGCGCCGGGCTGCGGACGGCGGCCCTCTCCCCGGCTGCCGCCGCCGCCACCGCTGCTTGACGGACTTCGCGCACTGCTCGCCGCCACCCTTCCGCCGGTGCAGCCCGAGCCATGCTGCTCCTGGCGGTCGCCTTCATCGTGGCCTTCGTCCTCCTCCTCTACATGGTGTCGCCGCTCATCAGCCCGAAGCCCCTGAAGCTGCCCGGTGCTCACGTCGTGGTGAGTGAGGCGCCCCGGGACTCCTCCGTGCGAGGAGGGGGTCCCGGTCCCCGAGCCGAGAGAGCGGGCCGTTGGCGTGGCCTTCCCCGCCCCGGGGGTGGGGAGGTGGAGTGGGGGCGTTCCGCGCGAGCCGCCCTCGGCCGTTTTGTCCGTTGGGCCGGCGCGCGGGTCGGGGGGGGAGGGAGGGCGGGAGGCCGCTCCGGCCGAGGTGGGCGCCCAGCGCTGTGAGGAGGAGTGTCCCGCTGCCAGCCGGGCTGGCACCGGGGGGCATGGCGGCGTTAGGGCCCCCCCGCGGGGGAGGCTCCGCTCCGGGGGTGGGGAGGTGGGGTGAGCGGAGGAACCAGGGCGGGGGGGGGGGGGGNGGCGCTCCGGCGGAGCCTGCGGGCGGTCAGTGCCTGCAGGCTGGTGGCGAAGGCCAGCGCCGGGGAGGCTCCGCGTTAGGGGTGGCCGCGGGTTTGCAGGGAGTCTTGGCAGCTGGCTGTAGCACCCCAAGCTACCAAAACACGGGAGCCACGGGTCCGAGTGATGAGGAAACGACCTGTACAGATGACTCTGACAACCGCTGTCTATCTCGGTTGGCTTAAGGCGATCTTCTGAGTCACCAGCAATGCAAGCCATCTTCAAGTCTTAACGTTGACTTTTTGAGATGTTCCTTTTGTACTCTCCAAGTTACCGGTCACCTTGAGTTTTGTTTTCTTGCAGCGTCTGCCAGGGTGTGTGCGCTCCTAAACAAAAGACAAAATCTGTGGTTTCCTTGGTCTAAAAAACAAATCAGACGTGAGGAAATGGGAAGACTAATATTACAAAGGAAGCGGTCAGATGTCTGTAGTCAAGATGGTAGAAGTAAGTCTTCAGAAGGAAGTCTTCAGAAGAACATAGTGTCCAAACAGTTGATGAGTAGCACACCACTAGAAGTTGTATGGGTGTGTGGCTGGGGGGGAGGAGGGGGAAAGGGGAACAATACCCAGGTGCTTTTAGGTGGACGACAAAGTAGTGAATTTGGACGCATGAGAGCAAATGAGTTAAGCAGTTGAAAGAATCAGGGTCCTAGAATCAGCCCTTTTAACTTAGCTTTAAATCTCGAAGGCATGCTCTGTGCAGAGAAGCTGTAGTTTACTGTTTGGTTAAATTTGCTTTTANCCTTTAAATCTCGAAGGCATGTTCTGTGCAGAGAAGCTGTAGTTTACTGTTTGGTTAAATTTTCTTTTAAGGGTTGAGTAGCGCTTGCAGATGCCCTTCATTACAGTGGGAGTTTGAGATAATCCAGAAGTTAGACCTTTTAGGTGCAAGTGAATTTACAGCTACTGTAAGTTAGCTTTTAATTTTTTTTTTAGCTCTGTATGTTGCTTTTTGGTTTGGGTTTTTTCTTATTGTTTTTGGAGCTCCTCTTTGGAAGATGGAGCTGTCCCCAGAATAATTTAGACCTGTCCAAGTTGCAACAGTACTCCCAAGTTGCTTTATAAAATAGGTGTTACTTGGATGCTTTAACTGTCTTTACAGCATCATGTTCTGTGTGAGGTGTGTTCGAGGTTGCGTTAAGGTTCTCTGGTTATGGCTCTTCCCACAGAATTAATGCTTGCTAAGGAGGAACCCTCCAATGGGATTTTAGGAACCCTTCAATATTGTGTAACAGCAAAGGTGAAGCAGATTTTCTGCGACTTTTATGCAGAAATAAAATAGCAAACAATAAAAAGTTTAATGGATTTTACTCCAAAATTTACTGGTTTGGGGTTTTTTTATATATTGTGATTGTCCCAAGTTTTGTGTGTTCTTCATGTGATTAAATGCTCTAAAACCCAGTCTTGAAATAAAGAATAAAGGAAAAAAGATCTGCAAATTGTATATTTAGCTGGTTAAGCCCTCTCAAGAGGGTAAGTGATCACCATTGCACAGTAAGTATAATTTTTCAAGATATACTTGAATTTATTTTTTTTCCTGAAGCAGAAAAAGTCAGTCTTATCTAGAAACTCTTCTTTTTTGGGGCCTGTTGAAAGTATCATGAAAATATATCTGTTAAGTTTCTGGAGGAACGTCATTGGGAAACTTCAGATGCTACTACATACCAGTTATTGAATTTTTCAACCTACATCAGCACTCTTTTCACCCATAATCCTTCATAAAAAGGATTTATCTTCACTCCTAACAGTTATGGTCAATAGATGTTTGAGTTATGGCTAGGTAACTGACTCTGGCTGCCTTTTGGCATAGAAAGTTGAAGCAGAAAACTTGTGTTTTTTTCTCTCTGTCCTTTCCCAGAGTCACTTGCATGATGGAAGCACTCACTGTGTTAGGCAAGGCATGCTTTCGGGAGGAATCGTGATCCTAGGAGTCTCTTTCGTAGAAAAGATTAGGACTGCTATTCAGAGTGAGAGTCTACAGAACTCCAAATTACAAACAGCCTGATCTTGTGGGGGTTTTCCCCCCTCTTATCTGCTATGTAATGTGGTGCCCCCAGTGAGCGCCATTAAATAAAAAGGACTTCTCTGCTATCGAATTGGCTCAAGCATCAGGTTTAGCTTGCTTAAAATATTTTTTTATGTTTAATACTACTTGCTTTGTTTCTAGCACGGCTAGGAAAGTGTTCTCAAATAAAGGGTATAAAAGTTATTTTTGTGCTGTAGAGCTGCTGCTTCTTGTGCTGAACTTCTCCATGCTTCAAAATTCAGAAGACTATTTTATACATCTTTTATTTTGCCATTGGCTTTAACTTTCTCCTTGGGTCTCAGGCTACATACTAGCATGCATCACCTATTCTGTGAGAATAAGCTATTATTTTGGTAGCTGGTTATAATAGTAGTCAAGAAAATGAAAATAGGATAAGGCAGTCATCACTGCTTCATCTGCATCATGCTCACTTGCATCACATTTAACTGCCCTTTGTCAGGGATGCTACACCTGCCCTGCACATGTTCTCTCTGCTTGCTCTTTCCACTTCTCTACAAAGGTACTTTGCGTGATGGAGCAGAATGCAACAAAAACTTAAGATGTTAGGGCAAAAGCAGCCTTCTGTAAATACCTTGAATGATGTTTAGAAACTATCTTTGCTGAAAGACCAATGCTAACCTGCCTCTCCTTGTTTCAGTCTTAATCTTTCTAAAACCAAGTTGAAATTTTTGCAAAAAACCCTGACATCTTGGCAGTATGAATGCAGTTTGTCAAAGTTTGTGAACTAACAATGGCAGAAGACATAAAGATGTTCTCTGCTTGGGACTATCACCTGGACATAATTCAGGATGATCATGCCAAATCCACACGCATAANGATCTTGGCAGTATGAATGCAGTTTATCAAAGTTTGTGAACTAACAATGGCAGAAAACATAAAGATGTTCTCTGCTTGGGACTATCTCCTGGACATAATTCAGGATGATCATGCCAAATCCACACGCATAAGGGTCATCTCTACTCTAGAAGTAGTTTCACCACTTCAGTGCAGCACCCAGTTTGATAACTGTGGTCAACTTTAAGGACGGCCAGTCTTGGTGTCTCAGCATTGTAGCTCTTGTGTCGAGAATGATATGATCTGTGGTTTAGATGCACCTGAGTGGTTGGACAAGAGGTCATGTTGAGTCTAGTCAGGCATGCTAACCACTTAGAGCAGATTACAGGGATGTTCTCTCTCAGTGGAACTAAACACCTTTTGTCAGAGCACCATGTAAAAGCACGGAGCCAGCTTGTATCCAGTGCTAAGTGAAAGTTCATAAGCTCTGTTGGAGATACTGTATCAATCAAGTCTTGGTTTTGATCATCCCTGATGACAGTCCTGTTAATTTGGAGTTGGACTGTCTCACCAATTGAAGCAGATTTTCAGTATCTCAAATTTGAAGGTCAAACAGCAATTCTCTGTATCTCACCCCAACATTTCCATTTATCAAGGGCGAAATAGACCCTATGATCCTCAGAAGCTGAACTCTGTTATAAAGGATCATACCGCAAAAAGTTTTTGGAATAGCTAATTTGGTACCTGTTCTCAGACAGAAACAGCTTGATAACACTGTCAAGGGCTGGTAGTATTGCATTCTGAACATCTTAATCCTAGGATTTAACCGTCCCTTCCTGTTAAGAAATTACTCTGTGTTTTGAGTTTCTGTGACCAGATTCTTACTTTTGCCAACTCCTCTGATGCTGAGTTATGGTGAAATTTAAAAATGGGATCAGTGGCAATTCAAATGTCTCAAACTAATGAAATGCAGTAGCACAGTAGAACTATTGGCCACAAGGGAAAGTAACCATAATAACATCTTTTTTTTAATGAAGTAGAGGCATGCTATTCCTTTAATTCTGAGCATCATGTTAGTAACTTACCTACCTAGCAGACTTCATAGATTTGCTTAGGCTAGCTTCATTGTAGCACAAAGCAAAGTTTTCACTAGTGTTAGGGATTTTTTTTTTCCTGTTTCATTAACATTCATGGTGAATGTTACTGAAAGAATTGCACATTAGTAACAGCTTCCCACCTACATGCTAAAGTTCCCAGCTAACTGATATTGCCTTTTGTCACAGACCTATCTGATATGAGCCCTATCCAGTGTTCTTGGGTGTGACTGTGAATAAAAACTTCATTTTCCCACTTCTTGCATGACTTCAGACCTTGTCTTTCCGAAATCAATGTCAGTGTTGTCTGACAAGCCAGAGGCTTGGTGCTGTTACCTTCATATTCAAAGAATTCCTCAAGCACTCGTGCAGTTGACCTTTTCATGAAACTCAACGGTTTGTGCAGGCAGTGATCAGCTGTCTCTCCGTGCTATGCCAAAAACTGGAATTGGAGCCGTCTTCCGTGCACAATGATTGGTTCCTTGTACTGGTGTACCTACTGCTGTTGAAAATCTGTAGAAGCAGCTCATGAGTACTGTGGAACGGAGGTCTGCCTGAATGTATCAATCTGAGTCTTTTAATCTTTTCAGAGGTGTACTGAAATCTTGCAAGCTATTTTGGAAATACACTAAAATTCTTCTTTCCATCATGAACCATTAAATTATTCTGAGGTTCTTCTGAAGTCCCAAATTATTAACTAACACTTGCACTCTTACAGACTTCATTTATTTTAAAAGCAGTCAGCCTTGGTTCAGAACACTACAGACCAGGTTTCACATTTCCAGTACAGGACATGTATCTTGAAGTCATCCTCAAAGGTTAGTGTAGTGTGAAGCTAATCTTGTAGAGAGAGTCAGTTAGAAGCTAATCTGAAGCAGCTACCTCTAATAATAAGGGAAGCCTACAGAGCTGAAATGAGTCTTTGTGAGTGTTGCACCCAGTCTTGGTCCATTTGTGACTGTAGACGAACCAGTCAAACCATGGACTGTGTTGTAAATCTTTGTTTGCTGGGGTTATTGGACTTACACAAAGCTATATGTCAAGGTTAGTGATAAAATACTCATATGAAAGAAGAATTTAGTGACTCATGGGAACGTACTTCTGACTCTTCTGACTTTACTGCCTCCAGGAGCGGAAAGACTTCAAGGATAATGCAGCTCTGAAAACAAAACTGAGGCATTGGCAGATGAGGAGACAACACAAGGCTTTTGATAGGGTGTGTAGTTAGAGATTGGAGATCTTGGCTCTTCCACTAGTTGGCTCAATGCCTCCATTTTCTCATACTTAAAATGGAGGTGATACGTTACTTTCTCTGAAGCCTTTTGAAAGGTTTTGCTAAAGAACAAAAATGATTTCCAGAGCAACCTGAATCACTTCTTTTTCCAATTATTAGGAAATCTGTATTTCAGAACTCATTTCATCAACAGATTTTTTTTTTCCCAATAACTGCTTCTAGGCATTTTGTTCCAATATTTGCTCAATTATAGTTTCTTAATATGCTGTTAAAAGAAAATTCAAATAATCTGGGTGTATAAGGAAGATACCAGTGTGTGTTTAAGGACTGAAGACACATGCAGACAGGGCTTAAATGAACAAGTCATCTAAAGGCAGTGTCAGACAGGCAGACATTTTTGTTCTAGTCAAAAAGTGAGGTCGGGATTGTCATCTACATCTTGTTCCACATGGAGTTCTTAAGTAGGTTTATTGGGGGTAGTGAGAGAGGTGTTAAGATGACTTTAACCTGTATATTAGTGTTATTTGGCAGTGTATTTTCCTGCAACGTGATGCAGGGCTGTAGTCATCACCCTGCATTTGTCTATAGACAAACTATTAATTTCCTGTTTATGTATAAGACTATTCAGTGTTACAGTTTAGAGGAAAAAGAAAAGGTAATGGAAGTTTAGGTGCTGGCATCCCTGCAAACCTGGAATTGCAGGATGGCACGGACAATTCAAGGTCCAGACTGAGAGGGCCAACTGTTGAATTAATGGATTTTTTTTTTTAATAAGAAAGAAGGTATTTTCTGTTTATGTGTATGTGAAGATATCTTTAGCAGGCAGTCTACAATTGTTAATTTTACAAATAATTTCTACTGCAACCAGGTATGGAGAGACAGTATGTAATTGTATTATTATGGCTGACATTGTGATTTCAAACTTTTAACTGCTTCTGCTTTTAGAAATAACATACAGAACTTAGTCAAAAGCATGTGAGACAGCCCATGTGGGAGTGGGTCAAAGTGTGCCTGACATAAGAAATGAGCCAAAAAAATAACCACTGAGGTAAAATTGTTTTTGCCGTATAAACAAATGCTCATCGATCTATTTGGGTCATATTTGTCATTCATACTCAATAAGTAAACTAACTTTAGTGTATCTACTGTATTTATGCCTCATTGGGTGATATTTTAATCTCAGTATATTTTTAGAATTTTCATTTAATTGGATTCTTACCATATGACAGAAGGGATGAGAATAGTGGACTAACACTGCCATTTTCAAATAACTTTTAGGTAACTGGAGGCTCCAGTGGAATTGGAAAATGTATTGCTATTGAATGTTACAAGCAAGGTGCTTTCATAACACTGATTGCTCGGGATGAGGTAAGTGTATGTGTCCTTTTACTGGCTAAACTCTGTTCACAAAATCTGCATAGGTGGGGAATAATTTTGGAATTGATAACTATTCATGCTTTCTTCAGTGTATATTTTAAGCGAATCCTAAGCATTTCAAATTAATGCATTTGAAGAGGAGAGGTGGCTGCCTTTTTAAGGAGTGTAGCCCAACATGGAATTTGTGATTGGCTTGCCTTAAAACTCTGCCGCTGCTGTCACTTCTGTTAATGACATTCTTTATTTCACTGTCTAGATCTGTAGCAGAGGACAAAAGCAGGAGAAACCCTATATTCTTAAAAACTGTAGAATTTCCCTACAGTAAGTGGCAACTGGGGGATTAAAGACAATTCTTAAAATTTATTTTGGTGTCTAATCAGCATTATATCATACTTTTTACTGCTGCAAAACTGTTCATCAAGACAGCTTTGGAGGAAAAATGGTTGCTTTGGGTTTTTTAATTAAGAGGTATTCAGACTTTAGTTGAAATGACTTTTCATAATGGGTTGTTATTTTATTTGTAGAGAAAAAAAAATAATTATTCATGAAATAAAAGCACTTAATTTTTTTGTGGGGCCTTAGTCCCAGCTGTCTTTGATAATTTACTTACACCTGAGAACTTATTTCACGTAACCTCGAAAGCAGCCAGAATTAACACAATTTTTCTTGAAATGAGCAGGACAATTTCAATTTACCAAATTTTAATTTGATTTTTAGGGTAGTTCCATGACAGTGATTGTTCTTCAGAATAATTTATGTACTATTACATAAATACAAAATGGAAACAAAATACAGGAGAAAAATTAATACCTAAGTCTTAGGTGCTCTGCATAGTTGTATGAAACAAAAGCATTAAATCTATTATAGAAGTTCTTACTGGCTTTAGAAGATGAAGTGAAGAACGGATAAGCGAGTTCTGTTAGCTTGATGGAGTTCATGTTTTCATCATATATTCATAAATCTGTAAAATGACAATAGTAAAGTGTTACAACAAGTTGAGCATAACTTTTGGGGGGTTTATGGAATGTTTTTAAGCCTTATTGAAATACTGAACTATTTTGCTCTCCGAACTGCAATGCTTCAGCTGTTTCTGTATCCATTTCAGAACAAGCTGTTGCAGACAAAGAAGGAAATAGAAAAGTATTCTGTTAATGACAAGCAGGTAAGATCACTGCCCACAGTGACTGTTGTGTGTTTTGTTTAAGGTAGTCCTACAACATAGTTCAGTAGTCCTGTCTTTAAAACAAAGCTGTTTGACAAAAATGAGTGAGGACTCAGTATTTGAATTCAAAAATACCGTTCTGCTTACATGAGATGTTCTGAACTGTGCTTCATTTGATGTTGCCTAGCTAGTGCATTAGCCTGCTTCTCTTAGAGAAAAAGATTGATGTCTTCAGCTGTAGGTGTAGTACGTTTTTTGCGATAGCTGCAGTGTACTGTCACTCGATAAGCATTTGCATTCTTCAAGATGAAATGGAAGAACCATTTTTTTCTTTTTCAGATCTTGTTTTGCAATTTATAAATACAGCAATTGTCTTGGGAAAGAAGTTTAGATACTTATTTCCAAGTTTAGTTCATTACATTATGCTTGTATTCCTTTTCCTGGCAAAGTACTGTAACAGATACACAAGTTAAATTTGTGAAGTTCTGAGACTTCTAAACACTGAAGCTGCTTTGGTGAATATGTAGTGCACTTCTGCATAAATACACTGTTTAGAGCTTGCGGAGGTACTAGCTTAAAATAGGTAAGCTTGCGATGTTCAAAATATGCAACTTAAAGGTGAAATGCTAAATTAGTTTTTCACAGTACTAATAATCAAGGGGAGAGGGGAAACAGTGTTGAGACTGTTAACATCTTTGACTTCTCCTTTCTTGCGTTCCAGAAATTTTGTTACTTTCATAATTACAAATACAAGCAATTTATTTATCTGTGAAAAGAGATTTGAATTGATGAATTCGATATTCTGTTGAAAAGAAGCAATGGAAAAAGCCAAATGCAATAATGTTAGTACTAGCTGATAGAAAATTTTCGTAATAGCTCCATTTATTAGATAAGATTCTGTCTTCACTTCCTTATATTTTTGTCAAATGGCTCAAGCTGACTTTTTTTTTTTGCACATGCTGCCTCACTCAGATCAACTTTATTTGAAAAACTAAGCCATTTGAGGTGAGGAGAAACTATTTTGCCCATTTAAAAATAAATCCTGGTAACTATTTTCTTTTAGCTGCTCTAGTAGTTTCCCAAGCTTAGCGTTAAAGTTAATCCCTGTCAAACACTGTCCAAATGTTCTTGTTAAAATCTGCCCAAGCTTGATGGATGCAGACTTTTCAAAAGAATGTTTTGTGGTGCATGTTCCTAAGAGTTTCAGTTAAAATCTCAGAAGGTACCTTCAAGGTTGACCAAGCTCCAGCATGGACTGAACAGGACTGCTTTTGCAGAAGCAGCTTTAGATTTGCAGCTGTGTTAAGCCTAGGCTGTGGGAGTGATAGGTAGGCTGGCTCTTCTGTAGCTATTGTTGGGTTGTACACAATATCACAGGGAAGCCTGCCTGATCTAAATGTGAAGAACAGAACTGGAAAAAGCAGGGAGTCTGGGGCAGAGCTCACACTGGAACAGCAGATAGGAAACTAGGTAGTGAGGGGTAGCTGAACCGGGAGAAGCCGTACAAAAGGATTGCTGAAAGAGGGTACAGAAAGAGGACGTCTGATATGGATCACATACACAGAGACTGTTATGCATATTAGATGTGGAGCTAAGAGGCAAAGATCCTCAGGAAAGATTGCTTTTTACATGAGCATATGCTGTCACCATTCAGCTCTTGGATATATACGTGAAATGTGTTGGCAAGCAGGGTCTACCTACGTTTTACGTTCTGTCTACATCTATGTAAATTTTAGTCTTCCATTTGGCAAATGTTCTTTTAAAGACATTTGCATGCAATTTATTTAGAGTGCGGACAGTGCAGCCTTTATGGGTATAGGTGTGCAATGGAACAAAATCCTTGCCCTTGGAGGGTTTGGTTGTTTGGGGGTTTTTTTGCAATATTTTTTAAATCCTTTTCCTAAAGTAAATATTCCCAGTGACTTCACCAGGAGTTGAATTGATCTTTTATTGTGAAAGCTTTATTAATGATCCAACACCATGCAATATTTAGAACAAAAGGCGAGGAACAGGACTGGGTATATCAGACCATTTCTGGCAGCATATTCTGTGTCCTAAGTGTGGATCTATAGTGCATGATCTAGAGTGAAGGTAAGCAGTATATTGTAGCAGAAGAAGGAACGTATGACAATAGAAGTAAAGAGGTGAATTGTATAATGTGACAGGAGTCAATAAAAGCTGTGGTAGTTCCTGAGTGTGGTGTTCGCAGGATGAATAACTAATGTATGCAATCTGATATATTAACCCAGCTGCTCCACTTCTGGAACAGAATTTTTTTAACTTCCTCACTGATCTTGCAAAGGCATCTGCATAATAAATCAAATGTCGTTTCTGTTCAACTGCTATTTTGTTCTCAAACTTATGTAAAAGATAAATATTTCCAAAATGTAATAAATGCCCTAAGGGGAGATGCATGCAGACCCACCAATAACTTGCACCACAAGTTTACTCTGATGTCCAACTACACAAAATGCTGGGAGGCAGGAATAGCCAACCTGCTGTACAGGAATGGCAAGCAGATTCTGTTTATGCAGCTGAGAAGTGTTGCAGTCTGATCAGAGTCAGAACTGACAAATGACTAGCTGCCAAAGCAGTTAGTTACACTGTGGTAAGCTTTTTTTGTGTGTGTGTATGTCCACGTGCTCCATGTCAAGTGGTCATGATGATACTTGTTACAAACTGGTGATGACTGTTTTATTTCACCTCAAACTGAGTTTAAATGAATTGACCAAAGTAATAGAAGGGATAGAAATTGGAACAAGGATACAGGAGTCTCTCCTTTTATTGTGCTATGAGATTGCTTCTCCTTTCAAGATGATGAATTGCCCTGAAGCTCTGCTGATTGCTCACCAGAGAGGGTAGCTTATTTGTAAATACCTGGCCAAGCTGGAGTTCGTAACGATCTTACAGTTTGTACGTGGTAACCCAAAAGCAGTGCTTCCTTTGGCCAGAAGTTGATTTGAAGGCATTTCAAAATGTAGATACTGACATCATTCTGCTGAAAGTAATCAGAAACTCTCAAGAAAAGGAGGGCTGAACTTTTAGCTGCAACAAAACTTAGATATCACTGTCATTTGGTTTTTGTCATCCTGTCCCGCCTGCCTCCTCCCCCAGGCCAATGCTTATTTTCATTTTTCTGTATCTTTCAACCTAAACCCCATAATCTTTGGTTTCCAGACAAGGAGTAAACATATACACATTACTTCACTTTTTAGATATTTATGACACTGTGCAGCTAGTCAGTTTCTCATAGAATTTTAATTTTAGTTTTGTCCTTGACATGTCCCAATTAAACAGTATGCAACCAAGTTTACTACTATTCTTCAAAATTTTTTGAAAAAAGTGAGTAGCGTGCAATGCCAGTACTAAAGTTAGCAGGTTTTTAACACTTGCTTTATAAATGTTGGAAAAGTT
>RSEF01000002.1:78068204-78078978 GCA_003993805.1 Himantopus leucocephalus
ATTTGTCACAACTGGGTAAATTACTTTTTTTCTTAATTGCTGTTTTCCTTCCATCCAGCAAGGGAACTTCAACAGCTCAGTTGGATCAGATGGTTACATGCTATCAATATTGACAAGTGGAATGTCACCAGTCACTTCTATTACTGAAGGTCTTCAGCAGGTAAGATTTGGGAAGGCCTCATAGTTGCAATTTCTTATAGTTTAAAATACTTTAAAATGTAGAATATTATGCAAGCATTAATTATTTTTTCATCAAATGGCTGTTAATACTGTGGAGACTTGCATTTAGGAAACTGTAGTAGTATTTTCCAGCTGAAGCGGCAAGTTGGTGGGAAAACTTAAGACTGCTACCTGCTACTCAGTCTGGAACGGTTACATGGTTATGATGGTTTTCATGAGTTTGTTTTCTTGAGATTATGTAGCATACCTGCCTGGAACATTTTTATTTCACAAGTAAATAATATGCTGCAATCTGGGATCTTAAATGAATTGAAAGGTGTTTCTCTCTGTTTCCAGGTTGTTTGCATGGGCGTTTTTCGCATCATTGGCCTATTTTACCTAGGAAGTTTTGACAGCATAGTTCGTCGCTGCATGATGCAAAGGGAAAAATCTGAAAGCGCAGATAAAAATGAATAATCTTTACTTTTATTTGGAAGAAGAATGTTAAACAGTCCTGGACAGCTTGCTGCATAAGGGGGACTCAGTTTTTCTCCTGAAGGATTTAGACTGGAAGTACTTGCGTATGTGACAGATGAGTCCCCTCAAAAGCTATGAAAGAAAACAAAAGTACAACTCCAGAAAACGCCAAACTATGCAAAAGTGTGAATGAGGATTAGCTTATTTTTTCTGGTGATTTGAGTTAGAGAGAATTTGAGGAACTTGTAAGTGATCTGCGGAGTAGAATTTGAGAATGGACTATGTGTGGTGATTCTGGACAAATGCTTAAGTTTTCTTACTTTGGTGCTTATGGACAAAACAAGTACCGTGACAGGCTGGGCAGAAGTAGATTGAAGTCCCCTGAAGTTGGAACCTTTTGCTAATGTTTTGGGACTGGTTTTAATTTAGAATGTTAACTTTTCCTTTTGCCAATCTACAGATCCTTCTGTCAATGACAGCTTTCCTTATTCTATCCAACATGCAACTGTGGAAACCTTAAGATGGCAGATACATTTGTATGATCCAAGCTTTCTCAGTCTGGGAGTAATTAAAAAGTATGGTTTAATATATGCATACTTTCTAAAGGGAGATGAAGAACCCGTTCCCACAGAGAAACGCTAGGAGATGTGATTAGGTCTGTAGCTCTTCTGGCCTTTGAAGTATGTTGTGAACAAAAAAAATCAAACCAGTATCAAGTGTGTTGATTATGACTTTCAGCGTTTTAAGCCATTGAAATAATGTACAATTTTTACAGATACCTACTTTTCCTTATCTGCCAGTTTTTGCTCTGGAAAGGAAAGTAGTTTAATGCTACTGTTATGCACATTATTTTTCAAAGCTGCAAATGATGAGCCAAACCAGTAGTTGATGATAGAATCAATTGTAATTAAAATGCCAGGCTCTTCCAGTAGCAGGAATGTAGCTTTTTGGGGCAGGGGGGCCGGCACGGGGAGGAGTGTGTGTCAGAATGGCATTCCACCCTTAATTTTGTCACTACACAGAAAAACTTTCACATCACAAGAAATGATTTAAAATACTCTCCTTCTGTGCCCCACTTCTAGTTTGTTTCACTTACATTGTATGAAACAAGGCTGCTCAATAACTGCTTCAGAATACACAGAACCCAGTGGTTGTTTCTAATAAATCTTAACACTGAAAAAGCTTGATGACATAAGTGTTTTAAGGGTGCACTATATATACTGTTTATTTGATGGACCACTATAGCAAGTGCCTTGTGAGCTGCTTCTTTTTCCAAAAGCTGCATATTTTGTATTTGTTAGCACTGCTGTGTTTTCAATGTCATATTTTCCATTTTCAGTCAGTACTCTGAATCTAAAATTACTCATAAAACTGGGCACTTTCACTTCCTTGAAAGTAGTATTTAACAACAAAATAGGCAAAATTGATTGCTTTTGTTAAGATATTCTTTACATCTATTTAAGAAGAGGTATTCAGTTAAACTGAGAGGAAAAGTAATAGGTACTTAACTGGAAAACCTTTAAAATGTGATTTATTGAACCTGTTTGTTTTCCCTCTCTGAATTTGGTTATCACTCTTCAAATTTTCTTCACGTAGACTAAACTTGCTTTAATACCTGGTTTACAAGAATATTTTTGGGGGAGGGTCACATTGGCACTCTCATTTGAAGTGGTTAGACTTTCATTAGATTGCAAACATTAAGGCACTGTTGAATTCTTCACAAAGCCTATGTTTTAGGTCCTGCCTCCTAATTTTGTTTAGATACGTGAAGTTGTGCATGCCTATAATATAATACTAATTTTGAGAATAGTGTATTCCTGCATTTTTAAACAGCTGGGCTTCAGTGCAAAGAAATCTAGTGTGCGTATGTTTCCTGTGCTGCTTAATGTGAATGACATAACAGAGCATTGATCATACCTCCATTGTCAACATTGCTATGTTTCTTAAAGCAACGTAACAATGCTATTTGGACCCTATTATCTATGTTAATTCTTATTTTGATGCAAATCAAATATTCCTTTGACCACCTGCAAAAGATACCAAAATGGGTGGATCAGTTGTGCTGTAGTTTGAAAGAAATGCTTATGTAAATGACTTGACATCAACACAAGCTTGAAGGTCAGGACTTGAAAACCAGTAAGGCTTTGGATACTTGAATTTTTGGGTCTTCAACTTGGAATGGTGAAGGGTTTGCATTTAAGAAACATAATCCAGAAGGTGAGAGCGCACACAAGACACTATGGCAGCTGGGCCTTTTTAAAGTATTTCAGGTTGAACATCTTAGATCTCTAATCACTCTTTCTTGACTGAAGAGTCCTCCAAATAATGACTGATGAAATTCAGTGCAAGTGTCTGTGAAGGAGGAATAAGAATACTGGGTCAAAGTTATGGCCCTGATCTGTAGAGACATCAGTTCATGCCTAATTTTGCATAGTGTAAGTGGTTGTATTAACAGTAATGCTGTAGGTTGAACCCCTCAGCAATTGTGGAAATGGGAGCAAAGCAAGTCTTTTGATAGAACAAGTAAAGAATAATCTTTTAAAATGTTCTAGTTTCTGCTGTTGCAAGTTAATGCAGTTAATTTTAACTGATAAACTTTTCAACTGTTTTATTGTCAAAACATAGTAAATTGTCAACTCCAGTAGCCTTTGTAAATTTTGTTTCCCTATGCACATTCTCTATCAACCAATGTACTCATTTTAAGGTCCAATATTAAGTGAAGGAGATGCCTTGTAATCTTGTGGAAAAATGTTTAGCAGCCAAAAAACTATTTTGCCAGTTTAAATGTTATAAAACCTCTGCGTTGAAATGTTTTAGCAGTGTATTAGATCTGTGAAGAACTTCAAGTAGGCTTTATTACTTTTTGTCAAATTGTCAGTAATTTAATCACTTGTGCCATATCAGTTGGTGTCTTGTCTCTTGTTTTCTTGGTCAATCTTTAAGATATAGTTTAGGCTTTGATAGTCTTTCCATTCCATGTAGGTTTCTAATGACTGTCTGCTTTAAGTACAGATTTATTGTAACTTTACATATAGTTTACTTCACCGAGGTGTTTATGTGCAATTTAAATAGATTTAATATTTTACTAAGAAAAAAGATATAGGTAAATAAACTTTATTTGCTGTGAAAAACTCTAGGCACTTTTAAATGGTAAAAATATATAGCATTATTTGTAAAAAGAACTTTGTGCTTATTGCTTCATCATTTTTGTGCCAGAACTGTAAACTAGTTTTCATATTTTATATTTCTCAAAATAAATGGAGAATCAACAAAGCCTGTAACTTCTAAGTTCTTTGAGGAGATGAAGAGCAATGGATAAATTCACTTGCAGGGCTTGGTGTTTTTCTTTTTCTTTTTTTTTTTTTTTTTAAAAAATCTGGGATTAGTTTAGCGGGATTCTCTTAATTTTGTAGGACAGCAGAGAGGGCAATATATCCCTCCATTTTAGCAGCTTGGGGCTGAGGTGCACAGCAGATGAAGGATGTAAAGCATTTGACTGAATGACCCAGTGTCAGCAAACCATAATGGAAGTGGGATTAAATTGTCAAAATCTGCCTTCAGTGCAGGAGGTGCTGCCAGTGTATAACTCATGCTTGTGCATCCTGATGAGCCAAGTGATGCTCATTCTTCCTAGTCGAAAACAATAGAAATAATAGTTGTATGGTACCTGTCTTTCTGTACCACCACTGAGCATATAGCTGTATAGAAAATTACAGTATTGTGGTTCAGCTGCATGGTAGGAGGGCTTGAGTGGATAGCTAACTCCGAGATAATAGCAGGGGAGAAATAGCCCAAAAATAGTTATTCTCAAACTAAATCCAAAATCGCAAAAGGTCAATCTTTTAGAAAGACATTAAATTATCAGGGCCAAAATCAAAGATGGATTGAGGAAAGTATATGCTATCTAAAATGTGTTTTAAAGCTGAGGGGCTGATATTGATCTTGGAATGTTGGGAGAATTAAAAGTTTTGAAGTGGAAGAAGGCCACATTGCGACTGGAGCTGCTGATTTTTTTTCCTTTTCAGTAGAAGTAGCAGGCCAAAGGAGATGGCTCTTCATTCCTTTTCATAATTGGATTTCAGCTACGAGGCTAAATTATCTGGTAGCTCTATTCTTTTTTTTTTTTTTTTTTTTTTTTTTTTTAAAATGCNAGCACACTGAAGAGTAGGTGCGTGTTTGATTGTCTGTCAAAGCTGGTAGTAAAACCTCATGAAGTCATTTCCTTTCCTCTGTCACTGGGGGGAGACTCACGAGAGCCAGAGACCTTTAAATGAGGTGTCTGTCTTGCCACACCTCCCATCCTTTCTCTTATTTCCTTTCTTTCAACCTAGATGCACTACACTGGTGAAAAAGACGACTGTGCTAGTCTTGGTGGTGATGGTCTGTGATGGGTGGGAAATAATACTGTTCAGCTTTTTGGACAGAAACTTGCACTGAAGGAAGTGGGAAGTGCAAATTTTTTTTTTTTTTAACCCCAGAGATGCATGTCTAATTTGATGGAGGGTGGTGGGAGTGAAGCATTTCATGAAGCTGATTGGGAAGGTGTGCTGTTTGGGGAAACCTTCATGAAGGGATGTAATACCAAACCTCTGTGGTAGAGTAGCACCGAGCCAGTCTGAAATTCTATTTTTCCTAAGTTGAAAACAAGTTTGTTTTCATCTTGGAGGGGAATCCCCATGTTAAATTTAAACCTTTCGAGTTCTAACTATGAAGTTCATTCTGTAGTAGTGCTGCTAGAGCAATGTAAATAAACACAAGGGGTGAAAGCAAAACATATGTGACTAACACTAAATCATGCTACTGAGCACTGAGAATCAACTCCCTTGGCCAAAATAAGGTGTTAAATCTGTAAATATACCAGCTGTAAATTATGTATATAAAAACTAAGTGTAAAACCAAATTTTGAATGTTCTAGGTAACTTGCAACTGAGGGGAATATGCTTTTCAAAGCTAACAAGTGCTTCAAGGAAAGTAGTTAAAATGAGGTGTGTTGGTCTTTATTCCAAAGCATTTACTCAAAAAATGCTTTCCCCCTTTTTACTTTGAGAAATTTTAGCAGGTGTAATAAAAGTTTATGGCTCAGAGATGGATGTTCCTATTTGTCCATCAGACTCTTCCCATTTCTTGTTCTTCCACGCTGAAGCTGTCTCCTTCGCTCTTCTGCTCTTTCAACTGGGATGTTGGTCTCCGTCCTTTTTCTGTCGCAGAGAGAAGAAAGAAAGTGCATAGGCGGCATTGCCCAGATCACAAGAATAGGTTGGCAGTTTGTGAAAGGTGGTGAGACAGCTCGGGCACCGTAAAGACAAGACCCTATTGCCACATAGCAAAGAAGAGATGTCAAAGAGAAGGATTTCCAGAGCTGGATGCAGTTGTTTTGCCTCCTTCTGATCCAAACCATGGGGCCTCCATCTTGACAAGAAGGAAAGATGGTTGAGGGATGAGTACAGTAAAAGGGGTCTGAAAGTCGGAAGCCGTTTGCTATGTTGGACCCTAGGGATATTATCTGAGAATCTTATCCAGCTGCCTTTCCTGATGAGTGCAATTAAGCCCCATGAAATAAACCATAATTGCAGGTTGAGCATGCTTTAAAACTTTTACAGTAGCATTTTCGGCTCTGCAAGTGCTTCCAGCCCGAAAGGATCCGCTCCACAGCTGTAGCATTCGCAACACCGGCAGGATGAAAGGCAATCTCCCGTTTGAGGAAGGCGCTCTGAAGAAGTACTCGTTCATTCAGGTTAACCTGCCACCGTCCCAGGTAAAAATGAGGCTTTTCCCTATACTTTCTACATGCAGAAAACTGTTTCTTAAAGCATTTTATACAATAGACCTTAGCTGCTGCCTAGAGAGCAGTGTTGGGCAACATGTTGAGCCAAACAGATCATAGAATCACAGAATGGCTTAAAGTAGAAGGGACCTGGAAGATCATCTAGTTCCAACCCCCCTGCCATGGGCAGGGACACCTCCCACTAGACCAGGTTGCTCAAAGCCCCATCCAGCCTGGCCTTGAACACCTCCGGGGATGGGGCCTCAATGTCAGATGAGACAGTTGTGCAATAAACAGTGGTGTGGGGTTGATAGCAGAGAATTATATGCAGGCATGCAAGACTCGAGAAGAGCACTGTTTTCAAGGCATTTCATGCAGCTTGGCAGAGATACCATAGGTCCGTGGGTAGCGTGGTCTCGTGGACAGAAACCAACATGAAAGATCATGCGGTCGGTGGTTAGTTTTAGGCAGGGCAAGTTAGAAAGCTCTCGCAGACACAAAGGCATGCAGAGCAAATACGTGCTGGCGTGGAAAGGAGAAGCACTGAATGCCTCGAACAGAGGAACCCAGATGAAGCACAGCCGTGGGCGGCACAAATGCCTCACCGGACAACCAACAAGCACCGACAAGCATTGACAGTGCCATTGACATTTACAGGCATTTACAGTGCCGCTGGCTGCTAATTTTTATGTGCAAATTCCCCACCCGTGGGCACAATCTTGGTGGACTCTCAATAAACCCAGTATTTAAGCTGTGCTAGAACATGGTAAGGTGAAGGACTTCTTTGGTTGTCATAACTGTATTTACCTATACCACTCTAAATACTACTTTTGGGTAACTCAAATTTAGTTTGGGGAGGGGGGTGTGTGTGTGTTTTATTTTGATTTGTTCTGGAACGGAAAACGTCTGCAGATTTACAGCAAAAAATGTGGCAATGTCCTCGGTCACTCTGAGCTCTGTGCCACACGGTGCCGTGCACCCACCTGGTTTCACGCCTGCTCAGGCAGGGCTTTAAACAATCGCCTGCTTCTCTCCAACTTGCCTGCTCACGAGCCAAAGAAATAAAAGGGTGGGCACGTCACCAGGAATCAAGGTTGCTGTTGAAATCCTGTTGATGTCAATACAAAGGTGCAGGGGAAAGGTGTCCACTTGCAGATTGTCAGGAAGTTCGGCGTTGCCAGGCATAAAGAACTTTTCTGGAGCGTTTGCTAATAACGCATCCACTGTACGTCAGGCATCCGGGAAGCTGTCACAGAAACAGCAGGCTTTGCAGGATCCTGCCTGTTTGGTCAGTTGCACGAGCATGGATAAGAAAGCCATCTCGCGAAAATAATCTGTCCTTTACGCCGCCGGACCTGACCGATACCTGTTGTTGCTGCTCCTGCCTCTGATTGTCAAAGGAGCTCTTTTCACGTGAGCTGCTGTTTGCATTCCTAATTGAGTTCCAATCCTTGATACAGCTAATTCTTCTCATTAGTCTGATTAACTTCAGTGGGCCAGCTCACGTGAATCTGATTAACTTCAGTGGGCCAGCACACGTGAAGATAAACGTGTGTGCGGAAGGATTTGCAGGATCAGATCATCAGCAGTCAGCGTGTTATTCTGCTACCTAAAAGCACCGTAATGATTTCTTATGCGCTCATTCCATGTTCCTTGATAAATCCTGAGCCTCTCTTGCCAGTTTCTTCTATCTACCCCCAAAAACATATTGCCTTTATTTGGGATGTCTTTTTAACTGTTGTTTTGTCCCGCTGAGCTCAAACAAACAAGCAAGGTAAAAAGTAGTACTGTGATGCACGCTTGTGACACTTTAATAGATGCTCATCACCCACTCAGGTAGCATTATAATTGGGTTTAAGATGCCGCGCCCTTCAATTACAGCCATAAATGCAGGTCAGATGCAATGCATTTAACACATTAAGTTAAGAACAAGAAAGACAGTTTAAATGCCCATCGTTTTGTTTTGCGTTTTTATGGAGTCCAAATTTATCATTCTTCAAGGCACAGTTTTTGTTTCCCGTGACTCACCCCCTAATACGCCTGCTTAAAGCAAACAGTTCCTAGGATTTTCTCGTGTGTTTTTCATTTTTCTGGTAGAGTCTCAGCTGTGTTTGGTATTAGCAAGCTTTCTTGTGAACCGTGACCGCTATTTTCCTATTAAACTTTTCAAAAGGCTGGGATCTATCATTCCTATAGCGAAGTGCTGAATGTAGAGCTGGTGGGAAAAAAGCGTCATTCCTAAATCCATTCCAAACAGAGCACCTCAACTTTTGCAGTACCTGTTTCTTTCAGAAATCAGTTATGAATTCTAAAACTATTTCAGTTTACTGATTGTATGCTTTCAGTACACTTTGTTCGTTTAGTTGGTCTTCCTTCCATTTCTGCATGCAAAATACATTTAAATACCCTAAGCAAATTCAGTGATATTTTCAATTTCTCCTTACAAGAGCCCATCGATTTTATCTGCATCTTTGTTTTCTGCCTCAGTCCCACGCTGATTTGTCTTGTGGGCTTTAAAACCGATCCTGCCATGACATTGCTGTGCAGCTTAGCCAGACGGTTTTTCTGCGTTACTTAACATCTGTGTCTGATGTATTTTCAGTTGCGGGACCAACTGTATTAGATTCAGTCACTAGCACAGTGACAGACTGAATCAGCAGCCCGGCTGGTTATGGCTGTTCTGATTTTCTTTATCCCTTGTTCCATTTAAACCATAGCATGTTACATGGAAATGTCAGGTTACTCTATTCAGAAGAGATGTTTGGGTTTTTTTTTCCCTTTCTCTTTTGGTGCAAGAATATAAAGGCGGTGATTTTACTTGGTTGACAGACCCCTTGGCTACATTTCTGCCATCTGAAGCAATCCCTCAGCTCATNTTTTTTTTTCCCTTTCTCTTTTGGTGCAAGAATGTAAAGGCGGTGATTTTACTTGGTTGACAGATCCCTTGGCTACATTTCTGCCATCTGAAGCAATCCCTCAGCTCATCGCAAACGCCTTACTTTCGGAAGGCTTTTACACGGACAGAGAGGAGGCGTCTTCGCGCTCCAGCGTTTAACCACGCCGTGGGTTGCCCGCATGCGCTGGTGGGTACAGCCCTTCGCCCACGGCTGCGTGGAGCATCGTCTGTCTCCTTTTGCCAAACCTCGTTTCGCCGCCGGCTGTCCCGCAGCCTCTGTCCCTCTTAATCCCTGAGGACACACAACCGTCCGCAACCCGCCCCGTTTTAAAAACCAGCAAGCGGGAGGAGGGGACGGGGCAGGGACACGGACGGGACGGGGGCGAGCAGCGGCCGCTGGGTGGCAACAGCCGCCCGCCGGGGAGGCGATGCCGGCGGGGAGCGGCGCTGGCGACCCCCCCCATGCCCGCGCAGGGCACGGTCCCCGTTGGGACGTGGGATGCCAGCACCTTTCCTCCTTCTGGACGGAGCAAAAGCCGGTGGCCCTCCCCACGCCGGTGCGTTATCCTCAGAGCAGGGGAGCTGGCAGCCGGCGAGCCACGCGTGATGGGGTCGGGGCGGGATGGAAACGCGACCCCGCAGATGGAGACTGGGAGGGCGGCATTCGTTCCCTGCGTGCCTTGGCAAAACCAACTCACGTTCACAGCTTAATTCACGCCTTGTCTTCCTTTTAGGTTCGGGGCGGTTTATAGGTAAGATTACCATCCCCATCCTCCCCGACAAAAATTGGTGGAATTTATCGAACTTCTCTTTTTTTTTTTTTTTTTTTTTTGCCCTCTCATATTAAGCAGAGAAAGGTGCTGAGTATCTCCCGCTCCCGCCTCACCGGGCTGTACCCCGGGGGTGTCTCCCCAGCTCAGCCAGGGCTGTCCCAGCATCACCCACCCCTGTCCCGCTGGCGCTCGGCGGGGCGGCCGCGGGGCTGAGCCGTCGCTATTTCCCGGCGCTGTGGGTTTAACCTACTTGGAAGGTTAAACTCGGCTTCTTTGGTCGAGCTCCAGATTAATTTAATCTCCAAACGGTTCGGTTTTAACAGTTTGAGATCCCAAACAGATCTTAAAAAAAACCAAAAAAAACCCCACACCAGGGCGGGTGGAGGGAAAAATCTGAGTCCGCTTTCTGCAAAAAGTCCCCAAATCCAACACACGCCCCCACGCCCCCCCAGCCCGTCCCACGGGCACGCCTGACAGCCCACCGGGCGGCGTGTGCGGGGCAGGTGTGCGGGACCCGGCACCGCGGGGGGGGGGCACCCCGCAGCGGCGGCCGGCGGGGCCCGGCCTGTCCCCTGTCCCCTGTCCCCGGCCGCGCGGGGGCTACAGCCGCCCGGACCCACCCCGCCTGCAGCCCCTGCCCGCCTACACCGGGACACTTTTTCTTTTTAAAAAGGCGATTTTTAATTTTTTTTTCTCATCTGTCCC
>RSEF01000002.1:78086920-78102017 GCA_003993805.1 Himantopus leucocephalus
TCCTGCAGGCTGGGACTTCTGTGGCAGTTTAATGGGCTGAAGGAAGAGGCAGCACTGGCACGCCGTTAGGCTGTGTAAACGGGCTTAGGGTTTGTTTTAGAAAATTTTCTCCCCGCTCCCTTCTCTCCCCCCTACAGACACAAATACATCATTCTCACGAATGAAACTGTTTAATTTTAATAACTGGCCTAGAGCTAAAACTGACAGTGGGAGAGGAGCTGTTTGGTTTGCAGTCGCTGACAGCTGGAATAAACTACCTGTTCCCTTGGAAGGGATGGGCAGCCAGCTTGTTTGGTTCTGAGGACACTTTGATCCCTGAAGAAAACGCCTCTCAAAAAAAAAAAAAAAGTCTGGAACTGCAGCAACTTGGTGTTACTGACTGCTCTTTATACGTAAGACTCTGCGTATGGTGGAGAAACACTGTGTGCGGATGTCCCTTGTCTCTGTAGTTCAGATCCTTCTGTTGAGAGCAATTCCTCATCGTGAAAGGTCACTGTCACCAGCATCTTGGGAGGGACTCGGGGTCCCGCTAAAATAACCTTCCTGTGATCGAGGTCCCCACCAGGCTGGTTTGACAAGAGCTATTCGGCATAGCTAAATGGCCAGGGTTCTCAAAACCCTGCCTTGAAGCGACGAAGGCTGGGCGATTAGTTAGATATTAAATAATGTTGCAATGACTAGTTTTACCTCTGGTTTTGTAAGAAAGTCAGCCTTCTTACGTTCCCCATTCTCAGAAGAAAATGGCAGCACTCCCATTTCCTCTTCTCCTCCCTCAGGGCCTGCCACCCTTTTTATTTTCATTTTTTTTCCTCCCAGGGCCATTAGACAACATGCAAATTACTGTTAATAGGGCCAGAACAATACGGCATTCCCAGTGGGATCGTTAGGGTCAAAGCCATCGCGTGCCAGCCCTCAGTGTGATACTAATTTTGGCCGTGTCTGCCCCAGGGTTTGGAGGTCAGGCAGAAGGGGGCCGTGAAGCACAGACCGGAGCAGGACCTGTCCCTGCAGCCCCCCACAGCGGGCTCTGGCCCAGAGTCTCTCCTGACCCCCGCAGCAAGGCTGGTGTGCCACAAGGCACTGGCTCCTTGCCCTACCTCTCCTGCAACCTCATCAGAGGTCCCCCAGAGGAGACAAGTCCTCCCCTGGGCAGAGACCTTGCAGATGGCTTCCCTCCCTCCCTTGCCCTGCCGCTCCAGAGAGGCATCTTTGGGCTTTGAGAAAGAAGAAAGCACCACGTGGCTCATTTTGACGTGAGCTCCCTCTTGAAATACAGGGGTGCTCAGTAGCAAAAAGGTGGCCATGGGTCTGGGGTGGCCAAAGGGCAGCTGGCAGCCCTCATCCACCCTGAGCTTTGGTGTGGAGTCTCCAGAGGGCAGGGACAGGTGGGGGGAGCTATGGAGAGGATGCTCTACCCCCACGTCTCCCTTCTCTGTCCCAGACCCTTCCTCCTGGTAACCCTGAGAGTCCTCCCGCAGAGGGAGATGAGGGCAGTGAATGTTTTAGCATTAGCTCTGTAAACCGCATGGACTGTCTGACGTAGCTCAAGGAAAGAGGGGGCTTGCCTCCGGACCTTGGCCTTGGCCTAGTTTCTATCTCCGCCTTTGCTTCAAAATAATGGGATTTTGTCAATGGGTTTGTTGGGGAGGGGGGTAGGGCATTTGCAAGGCTCCTTTTGTAACACCTTTGACAGGTAGGTGGCTGTAACTATATTTAAAAGTGAATATAGGGGCAGAAAGAGAAATGTACCTCCGACATCCCTGACTGAGGTAAAAGTAGAGTACAACGGCTGTCTCTGCCAAGACTGGGGTCGCAAGTTCCATGTTTCTCCTACAGGACTTGCTGAGGGGCATTTACCCCCGCCGCAGGGCAGGGGCTGAAATCCCTGCCTTGGTTGCGCTTTTGGCAACGGCAAATCCCTGACGTCATATTTTCACCCCAGGTTTTGGTGGATGAACAAAAGGAATGCTTTGGATTTTATAAAGCGTTTCAAGTAGTGGTTCAGGTCTTTGTCTTTTTCTTTTTCTTTTTTTCCCCTCTTTTTGACCTTGCCAGGGATTCTGCTAGCTCCCCGGTGCTGCGAGCCCAGATGTGCTTACCCTTAAGAGGTAGCAGTAGCCTCGCTGAAGTCCCTGACTTCCAGGGAAGCAGGATGAGAGGGCTGAAGCAGAAAGTGAAACTCTCTAAAAACAAAAATGCAACAGAGCAGCCGTCTTTCATTTTCCCAACTGAGCATAATGCAAAAAGTAAACAGTTGGCACAAATGACTAATGCAGGTTTGCCAGGGGGTTGATCAAAAACATGCCGAATTCAGCAGTATGTTTTGCACAAAGTTCAATGGGGTTTTGCATCAGACCCGTAGCAAGGTAGGCAAGAATATTTTTTTTTAAAGAAAAATGTCATTTAAAAAAATGTGGAAAATTCTCCTGTTCTACCTCCTACATGTTTCTATTGTCAAACAGTCACTGATCTTATTTTAGACTTGACCTTCGTGTTCTTTCCACAGCACGCAGGCTGAATGACATGTTATTCAAGTTCTCAGACAATATTATGATATATCTGCTTTTATATTTAGCTGTAACTTTTATTCTCCTTATAAACAAACCCACCTAATGCAACCACCACCTATCCAGGGAAAGTATTTCCATTCCCCTCGGTTTAATTTGGACAAATTTGGCATGAAAACATTCAATAGTTCCATAATAACCTTTGCAACAGGATGCCTGCTGTGCTGACATGCAGGTCTAGAGCGACTCGTACCATGTGCCAGGAAATTGCATTCTTCAGAAAAATCTAGACATAAATTCTGAACAATCAACACTTAAATTTTGAAAAGTCTGGCAGCAAGCTGTTATCTGCCTCATGGGTTTTCGCTTTAATAGCTTTTTACTTTCTGAGCTCTACCCCTCCGTCCTTTATGCAGGCTGTATGCCTCTGGCCCAAGTCAGCTGAGCTCTGTAAAGCGGACAGAGGGGGCAATTAGTTGTTTCTCTCTTGTTGTTGTTGTGTGCCTGCATGTTCCAGCACTGCACCTTGACACGGCAGGGAGGTGATTTCTTACCAGAAGAAAGCAGAGCTTAGCTGGACATTACATAAACAGGCGTTCAGCGCTTAGTGAGCATGCATGCAACAGGAGCTTGCTGGGTTGCAGTGCGGTTCAGCCTTGCCTTCCGGCCTGGAGAGCTGGAAAGGGGATGGGAAGAGATGAAGTACCACCAGACCCAACTGTCCTAGATCAGCCAGGGGTGTCCTTCACCCTGGGACAAGCCAGTTTGCCAAGATAAGAGGGGACTGAAGAACAGACTGACTCCAGGGTAAGAAAAAGTTTTCCCCACCTTGAGGTCTCTGAGCACTTGGATCTTGCTGCTCATCTCACTGGAAGTGGAACAAACAAACAGCATCGTGGGGATGCCCATCTTCCAGAACTGCTTTCAGCTTGGCTGGAAGGTCTCCATGACTCTCAAACATTCCCAAAACCTGCATTGCTCCTACTTATGGGAGCAAGAGCATGGCTGGAAGACCTTTATGCGACTCTCTGCCAAGACCCTCTAGTTGTGCGTCAAATGTTACATCAGCAAAAAAAGGGTGGTTCTAGAGAGACAACTGCATCCATGAGCTTTGCTGCTAGGAGTTTGCAAGAAAAAATGACAAAACGCACACGGCTCCTTGGGAAAGAAAAACCCACTGGTTTTTGTGATGAGTTCAGTAAAGCAACCAGCCAATTTAGTCGGCAAAACGTTAAATGGGATTCTCGGAGGAGGCGGGGATGGGGAGGGGATGTTCCATGGATATGAACTCGAAGCAAAATGAAGGGCTGCAAAACCGTGTGAACTGAACCCCATCAGGGAAGGCTTACTAAAACTTGAGCCAGGAAAAATTATAGAGCTCTATAAATAGCTAAATTGAAAATTTGTGTGTGTGTGTGTATGCACACATCTATCTATGAGGTCATGTGTGCAAAAGAAATACAGTAGTACTTCATGTGTTGGGGTTTTTTTAAGTAGTGGAAAATGTTTTCATGATTTTTTTTTTTTTATTTTTTCCTAGAGACAGTACATTATGTTCTGTCCTTAGGGCCAAAAACACAAAGTGCCTATTTTCATGAGGAATCCTACAGAAGGAGGAAGGGAAAGTATTATGCAGTGTAGCAAGGGTATAGTAGCCATTCCACAGTGATTACACATCCAAGCAAAGCCTGTGCTAGAAAGCTCAAAAATATATTAGAAGCGGAAAACAAGATGTGTGAAGTGTTTCCTATTCCCTCCCCATGCCTAATGACAACCAAGCAAGCTGGGAGGCAGTCATGGAGTTTAAATTTAACCCCTTGTGTTTGATAATAAGACTATATTTCAGTGGGAGGCTGCAAGCACGTTATGTACACACTAGATTGAGGACTGATTGAGGACTTCCTCTGCTTATTAATTTTGCTCCCTTAAAACTTTCAGTTACTTTCAGTATGTTAAAATAGTCCAGACACAAACCAAAAGTAACTGAAAGCACTAAATAATGCAGTAGACATTCAGGAATTAAGGTAGCTGAAATGAATCCCAGCCTGAATGGCTCCTTAATTAAAGTACAAAACTGGTTTTAGTTTTATACCAATAATTTGTGATTCAAAGTCTGACCCTCCCCATTACCTTTCATTCATCCTGCAATGGTCAAATGATGAATGAAATCAGTCTTCTGGAAAAAAAAAAAAAAAGAAAAAAAGGCTCTTTTTTCATACGTAATTCAAATGAATTAAAGAATCTGTACAGTTGTCCAATTTGATTTAGGAGCAAGATGCCGTCTGGAGTGTAATGCCCTCATACCACGAGGGAATCAAATTTGTATTCGAGTCTCCTTTGCCGGCTTGTTTAATCGGTTATGATAACATCAGTAGCTTGGTAAATGATGTAATGGGAGTTAAATCAGAATGACCAACATAAACATCTGTCAGTGCATGTGAACATTTGATGTATGACCCCAGGGCCCAGTGCAGCAGTCAGTAACTTGGCAAAGAGTCCTTGGACGTCAGCGTCGCTCGAGGTTGCAGGATCGCATGCTGGAGAGGATACACGCCGTCTACTCTGTGCCATTAGCCAGTAACCGGGTACGTGATCGGGCTGGTTGGTATCGGGTGTATCACTTGGCAGTGTGTCCCCTCCGGTTACTCACTGTGGGCAGAGGTCACCCAAGGCACCGGCATCGCGGTGCTTCTCCCAGTGAGCCTTAACTGGTATTAGGTGATGAGTTGGCTTGCCCTGGTCTTCTGAAGAGCAAGAGAGTTTTACAGAGGTAACTGATAGAATTCTGGGTAGCCGCGTAGACGAGGATTCACAGTCTGATTTGTACCCAAAAAATCAGCCTTAGTGTTTTGTGGCCTTATTATCAGAAAAATTATTTCCTAGGCTCGGATTATACTGGTGTTAGTTTCATTCAAAATCATCTTGTCATCGTGTTCTTGTATGGGTTTGTAATTTTCTGAAAGCAAGCTGGCTAGTATGTTCAAGTTCCTCATTAATCTTTTTTTTTTTTTTTTAAATGAGATTCATATGGGAAGCTAATAGTATCTAATACGGGCAAATGTGTAAGTTATTGAACATGTATGCCCTCTGCAGAAATGAATGGGAAGGATCTGAAAAAAATGTGTTGCAGAGGAAGCACAGAGCTAAGGGAGCTCTGCCTGGTACGTTTTGGATTAAATTGTTCTTTGAAGGCGAAGTGTTTGGTGCAAAGGTAACACAGGTGGGAAACGCCTCAGTGAGGGGTACATGGGGGCAGATGGCTCTGGCTCCCATGTCATCGACAGAAGCCTCAGCCTGTGCAGTGGCTGGACACGAAAACGGTGATTGGTCCTGTGTGCCCACCCACCCCGAGAGAAGCTTTGCTTTAATGAGGGGAGTTACGGCAAAACTGTTCCCATTCATGCTACATCCTTGCTGTTATAAACATGATTGTTTTCACAAAAAAAAAAAGCGGCATATTTAGGCATTTTACTCCTTTTTAATATCTTCAAGGTACTGCATGCTTATAATTTACTTCAAAAGAAGTCTTTTATTGGTCTTCAATAAGTACATGGAGTTGCAAAATGTAGACATCTTATTGCCGTGACTTTTCAAAAGAGAGCTGGCAGCATCCCTCGGTTTTTATTATGAATATAATCTAGAGTCTGTTTGCAACAAGAAGGAATAAGTTATATATTCCAGAGTTATTAGGATTTTTTGGAGATGAAATGCAAGCCATTCACAAATGCAACTTAAGCTCCATTACTTCAAAAAAATGCAAGCTAAAATATTTTATCTCTTTAAAGAGGCACTGCCAACTTAAAAAAAAACCAAAACATAATTAGCTGAATATGTTAAAATTTAAAGTGCCAGAACAGCACACAGTTATTCTAAATGAGAAGGAAGACTGAAGAAATAAACCACCACTCCTTGCCCGCAGATGTGCGCACATGCACCACACGTGCCCAATTTGGTTTTTACAAAGTATGCTGTCAAGTGAATACTGTCATGTTCCCTGTTTAATCAGTTTCCTCTTTTATTTGCGTGCTGTTGTATATAAAAGGAAATCTGCTTGTAAAGTCAGGCTTTTTAATAATTCATTCAAAAATGATTAGAGTTCAAGGGGAAAGTTGTTCCTTTAAATGACTGAGCCAAATAGGAAAAAAGCAGGGGTATCAGAGGGTGAAATTCACTTCTGCCTACATTATGTATTGTATATTTAAATTCCATGTTCAGACCTAAAAATTAGGCTTAAAGTGGAATGTCAGTAGTTATCTCTATTTGGGTCCTCCTTTACCCTCTGTTTGGGTAAATTTTATTTGTTCTGAATCATCAAAGGTGCTTTCTTATGCAAAAAGATAAGAAAGGTGATTTTTTTTTTTTGGTCTTTATATATACTGCGTCTTCTCAAAACAGGCTGAAAAAGTCCTAGTGGGAATATTATTTTTGCCAGCGGTGATTTTCATCTTCTCTTCAGGCTATGCTCTACTAAAGTAGCATCCCTGAGAAACGGTCATTATTTCCAGCTGGGTGTGGGCTGGCGGGGAGAGGGGAGGACCAGGTGCAGCAGGGCCTTTGCTCCAAGAGAGTGGAGATATCGATCAGCTCCTGTGCAATTGCCATTTAAACAAATGAAAGGGTGCTGACCGATTCGGCATCCTGACATTTGGAGGCTGGCAGAGGGATGAGCTGAGCGAGTCAGTGGGTGGGCAGGCGCGGGACTGGTTGGGCTTCAGCCCTTTGGGTGATTGCGCCTGTGCCCTGGGAAAGTGCTTGCAGTGGGTTTTTTATTTCATGTTTTCCCTCCTTTCTCTTGTGCAACAAAACGACTACCAAGGGCCTGGATTCAACAATGTGTTCAGACTCGAAACTTCCCTTTGAAATCCCTGTCAACACTTTTCCTAACATTTAGCTAAAGCAGTGAAACAACAGGGCTTCAGGACGCTGAAGCAGAGATGAGAGCCCGTGCGTTGTACCGACTCCAGTCTCCAGAACTGTCCACGTGGCCCCAGAAAGCCACTTTCTATTAATGAGAACATTTCCTTCAACTGCTTTGCTTTCCAGAAGCAGCCTAACCAGCTGTGACCTGCGTTTCCAGTAGTTGCTGGGGGCTGTTTTTGTGAGTGCTGCTCAGAGCTTGCATGGTGAGACCCAAACATCTTTCGATTTCGGGGAGGCTCAGGTGGGGTAGTCTGCACTTCCCCCATGCAAAGCTAGTATATTTGTGTGTGGTTAGTGTGCGTACCATCCTTGGGAATGCTACCATGCCTTGTGCTTTGTCTCTTGTCCTCCTGAAGCCACTCTTGAATGAGTGGAACATTGTCGTCCAAGTCGCTCGAGTGTGGCGATGCCACTTAGATGCGACTGAAGCCCAAGAGGTGATAAAGGCGTGGAGAGGAAGGAAGATAGCACTTGTCAGATAGCACTGTGTGGTCAGCAGATCCAAGGATATTTGTAGGTCAATATTGCAGGCATGGTCAGGAATGCCTTGGTGAAGGGAATATATCATCACATTTCTTGAGCTAGAACAGCCTTAATCCAGGCACTTGGTTCAAGTCTAAGGTCTATGCGTCTCAGCATGGGAAGGAGTTTGGTAGGTCCCAGAAGTGTCATTGGGGTGTATCCGCCATGTGAGAAAGGCTGCTGTTAGTGATAGAGAGACCCTGGACCCGGTGGGGTCCATGGTTTTCTTGGAGGAATTGGCAAGTGACAGCTGACCCATGGCTTGCAGGCAAATAGATGGTTTGATGCTAGGTACCGTACCAGTAGATGGTGCTGAAGAATGGATAGCACAGTTCCCAGGTTTTGCAAGGACCCATTAAGAACTTGTTTGGGGTCATTTTCCTTGCTCCTTGCATGCTGGTCTTTGTGTGGAGGTCGTATCATCAGCTGAGTGCAACCTGGGCCCTGAGGTCTGAGACAAACAGGTTATTGAGTATATCACAACTTCAGTTTCTCCCGCTAAATTGAAGATGTTTCACGTTTCAAAATTGTGCGTGTTGCTAGTACAACGTTCCCTCTACTAAGCATGCTCTGAAACTGCTTACTTGCTGGCAGTAAACAGCATTATTTTAGCGGCTTATCATAACACCCAACAGCTGCTCATTTTCAGCGAAAGGCCAATGTTTATTGGCCTCCTGCTATTGCCTCTGTGCTCTTCTGTCATGTACTGCTTTTGTCTCAGAAGGTCTGCAGTCCTTGCGGGTGTGATCCCAGTCCCAGCAGACTCTCACTTGACCTCGGTACACTTTGAGTCAGATCTGAAGCCGTCTTTTTTTCACCTCGGGTTGTGTCCTACTTGCTACAGGTCAGCAGCGCTGGAGTTCCTAACCGAGTAGGTCACTGCTATAGTGTTTTCCATTTGAGGTAGGAAACCATCTGTATGAGAAAAAAAAATAATAGAATTTGAGATTCTTTCATGAAAAATAGATTCTATATTTTACAAGTTCAATTACGAGTGATTTTCCATTTTTAGTTTTATATGCTTTTAATGTTGAGTCTAAATTAAGCCACAGGAAAAGGATGGTCTATCTTCAAAGAAACAATTAGGCTGATTGCGTTCTTCAGATTCGTGGAAAACAGCTGTGGGTGTAGTGGTAGCTCTCAAGCATTCTTCCATGCTAGCATACAAGATGCAGGTGGCAAGCTGGATACTTCTGCTGTGTGGGAGTTTGGAGGAGAGGCTCGGTAAAACTGGTTGGTGAAATTGCCAACAGAGCCGTAGAGCTGGGATGGTGGGACATTTTAGAGGTGCATGAGCCAGGGGAAGTGGACAGGAGGAAGGGCATCCCACATCCTCCTCATGCAACTGTTAAGCCTCACTGGATTTTCATGGACAGAGCCCACATTGCACAGATGCAGGAGTATGTTCTTTTTCACTGCTGCCTGCCCATTAAGAAAAGTTTCCTTAGATGTGTAATTATCATTCCTTTGATTGAAACGCAACCCTACCTTTATTGATGCAACCTATGGGAAGCACGTCTTGTGCATTTATTACACATTCACAAACCTTTTGTGGGATGTTTTGAAGGCAAGTGCGTATGTGACTAACTCTGCTGAATTAAGAAAGATCCTCAGAGAGGCAAGAGTAGGAAAAGAAAGTATTACCTTAAAATGTATTAGTTGTACTTAGCTCTTCAGCATGCCTTCGTGCTATTCCTTGTGCAGTGTACTTTTAGAATTAAATTTAGAAAGCGCAACACTTAATTTTCATGTACTTGTTTGCACGTTAACTTTTGCACATGAAGACTGAACTTATATGTAAAATAAATTGTGTATTTTCCATGCGAGAATACTATTTTGTCTGTGAAAAGGCAACTTCATGGGGGATCATGTGTATGCAGAGTGATAGGCCATGAAAATCACCAGTGATTTGATTGTATCCAAGCTGGAAGGTGATACTAGGGGTAGAGCTCCGCAGAAATGCTTTGGGAAACCCACGGTGGTTCTGCCAGCACAAACTCCGCTCTTTGATCTGTAAGGTTTTGTAGTGACCATTCTTCTGATTTCCTACCAACTTTTCATACAGCTCATCCAGGACCGTTAGTTGACCTCAACTGTTCATATTTGGTACCCAATGACCTACATGTAGGTGACTAACATATCTCACTGGACCATAGCTTGACATTTTTGATGGCACAGATTTCCCAGGATTTCTCTACTCATGTGTTATTCAGAAACAGGTAGGGAGGAGCGGTTGTTCCTTAACGAGTCTGTGAACTAGCCGTCTTTTTGTTTTTGTTGCTCTTGAGCAGTGTATTGCAGCATTGGTTTTGGCTAAAAAGGAACAAAACACTCTTACTCCAGAGCAAGAGTGGCAACTCACGGAAGAATTCAGAAATAGCTGCTCTTCAGTAATCCCACATAAAGCCAAACTCTATTCTTTCAGTGGGCTCTGTGGATGTGCTGCCGGGCTTGGTTTGGGGCTTCTGAAGACCTGTCTTCACAGTTTATGTTACTTAGTGGTTGTCTGAATGGTGACTCCAGAAACATTTAGCTTGGCAGGCAAACTGAACAAGCTTTGTTTAAATAACCAAACAGGTACAGGAGGCTATTTGATGTTTGGAATTGTCAACAAATGATGTTGAAAGTATATTTTCAGCAAGATCTTTGCAAGTTTCCTACCGCTTCAAAGAACAAATTCAGAGATCAGGGTTGGTTCGAGAATATTAAGTGTACAAGGGTAGAAGTGAGGTGCTGCAGTTTGGTTTGGGCAAGCAGCTCTTTGCTGGCTTGCCAATGGTAACAGAGCAATAGCCGGGCCTTGCAAAAACAAGTGTTTCTCTTCTTCTGAGAAGCTCCAGCCCTTTCAGCAAATGTAAAAAAAAAAAATTAGCAAAAGATCTTCATTGTTTTGGTGTTACGGATTTCATCGGCACCTGGAAGAGGAACACAATTCAGAATTTAAAACCTCTCCAGTCTCCCTTCCAGCACAGGCCAGTTGGTGTTTCTGAAAGAGACGCTCTTCATGGGTGGGTCATGACCAGTCCTGTAGCCCATCTTCTGTTTTACAGCTGAACAATACAAGAAGTCATTTTGAGTGGTATTCATTCTACCTAATTTTCCTTATACCTTCCTGCTGGCCAGGCTGCGATGCCTTTGCAGACGCCGAGGGCTGCTGGGGCTATTGGAGAGCTGCTGCTGTGCCTCCCCAAAACCACTTGCTCCAGCCCCAGGCGGCAGCAATGGTCAGACCCTGCAGGCTGCTTGTGTGCCCAAAAAGCCGAGAGTGTTTATGTGGCTTTTTTTGCAGCAAATGCCGATATTTCAGTACAGTACTTCGCATTTCTCTTTGTCTCTTCGGGTTTGCAAGTTACTGAGACTTAGGAAGCCTTCTTGTTTATTGTTCCCTCTCTCACTTTCACATGACTTTTTATTGAAGGCCCGAGCACTTCTTAGGCAGAGTGTTAGATTCTACATTCTTTTTAAATTAAATGTACTGGGGTGACCTAATCAGATGCTAGCTGGTTGACCACAGGAATGGGAACCACGATATTCTGTAATCTAGTTTAATGTTAATTCACTCTTTGACCTTAGGCAAACAGCTTAGTTGCTGCAAAATGGGGATGATAATTCCTTTGAAATGTTGACAGAAAATTGAATAAATAAGCAAATTTTACTCTCTGTGGGTCGGGCAGTCTTATTTTCAAAGGGACTTCAGAGCTTCCATTCTTTCAAATTACTTCAGAGTCAAGGGATGTAGCACAGGCTTCTGGATCACCAAGGACTTAGTGTGTTTTCCAATACTGACCCCCGTACCTCAGCTTTCTGTTATGTGCGGGGATTTTTTTTCAGGATGGAGTGAGGGGTTCATGCCTTGCCTCCAATGGCCATGCCATTTGCCATTTTACACCTTGTGGTGTGTAGACACTAGACGGATGGACATCTTGCTTCCCCTTCAGGCAGAAATGTGACACGCAATTCCATGATGTTTTTAGTTCTGAAATAGTGTGCCTTTATACTAAATAATGATGCTAATGAACTCAGCTCCGTAGGGTTGAGTGCAGCAGTGGCTTCATTGGCTGCCAGTGAGTTTGCCTCTCTGGCTTTGCCTGAAATTTCCTGTGAAGCCCAAAGTGGTCCACTTGCTGTTTAACATCCCGGTGACAAAACACCTCATGACAGCAGAGCAACCTTTCCAGTTTTTTATTTCTCAATTGTGTTTTTTAAACTTTGAAGTGCCATTTATTTTGACACCTGGTATTTTTCAGGCCACGCTTTTATTTGGTGGGGATAGCATTAATGTGTATTAAAGGCAGAAAAGCCCGAGGAAATGGTTAGAAGTTATTCCCAGAATGTAAATAATTTCCTAAATTTTGAGCTCTACAAGTCTGATGTGTTTTAAATGGCCTTCCAGAGTGCAAAATGAAACTCAGCGTGGCATTTAACCAACAGTTTACAGAGGTGCTAGTTATTCCACTTGGCTATATTTAGGAGTCCAGGAAACAACAATGACAAAAAAAATAGTGAAACATTCTTGCAAAAAAAAAAAAAATTAAAGGAACAGTTTCAGCTGTAAAACTGATGTCTACAGCAAAAAACCACAGCTGCTAAATGTTACCAAATCATAATAATTGTGACAGAGTTACATCCCGATCTCTCTTTAAGACATCTTCACCCATATGAAGGCCTCTTGATTTAAACAGGGCTCTGCACCGGCAGGAGCGTTTATGTTAGAGGATGCTGGTAAAACTGGACTGCTTATGTAAATCAAGGCTTATTTTTGCATTCCAAAGGGTGAAAAAGTCATATGAGGGGAGTCAGATGCGAGACGTGTGAGGAAACCTTTATACAGAGACTCCGCGCTGGTGAAGTCTCAGCTGGATGCTGTGCCTCGCTTCGAAGAGAAAAGCAGTCGATCAGGTTGAGAGGGAATCCAGAGGACTCCCCTGTGGGCTGGGGAGCATCACCCGCAAGGAAAACCAGAGCAAATGCAGCTTGTTGCATCTGTGAAAGAGCGCAGAAGGCTAAGGGATGGCAGGATAAGTCGAGCGAGAAGCAGCCACAGAGCCCGAAGGGGGTAGGACAAGAGCAGAAGGCTCAAAAATTACATAGGTGTAGTTGAGGGACCACCACTAGCTTAATGAAACCTTATTTAGTAAAGACGAGACAGCACAATTAACATAGGTAAGCGGACATAATTAGTCCCTCTCCAGCAAATAAAGTAGGTAAAGTAACTTAGGCTAATAGTTTGCACTCTGCCTTATGAAGTGATGTAACGTTTACCAACCTTTAAAATACTGGTTGTGAATGAGTCAGTGTTTCTCAAGGGCTTTGGTCAGCTGTTCCCGTTTACTGGTCTGGAATCTCACTTTTATCATCCAGTCTCCTTGAGCTTCTCCTCATGTGTTTAAAACCGAAGTTACCATCATTATACTGAGATACTGTCATAGTATCGAGGTTGGAAATTCACTGTGATAGATGCTACTTAAATATACAGGGAGGTAGAGCTACCTGCTTTTTCAGGTCTGTGGTTGAATTGTTTTCCTGCTACAGCACGGTTCATTAGGGCTGTGATTTCTCATAACGGCACTTCTATAACCCTCGCATAAATGCAGTTTTATCATCAAAAGGGTGTTTTTTTGCTGCAAGAAAGTGCTAGAGAGCGTATTGATGCAAGCTTCCTTCCTTAATCCCCACCCTCCCCCAGGATAAACGGCGTTTGCGCTGCCTGAGCTCGCCTGTGCCGTTAAGCTGCCGCAGTTACAGTGGTCAGCTATTCCTAGTGCCAACCTGGCCTCAGCTCGGGCCGCTGTAAACATGAGATGCGATGCAGATTAGAGGGCACCCGCTTGAATAGGAGCATCAGCGGGCACGGGCTGGGCACAGACGCCGCATTGTTAGGAAGGGGAGGGAGCTTGTCTCGCAGGGCTAGTCTCAACATCCTCCGCCCGTGCCAAAGGGAGAGCCTGGGAACGACTGTGTTAAAGGGTGGGTTGACATTTAGCTCTCGTGTTTCTCCTCTAAGAGTTTTGCTGCTATCCACGGGTGATTACTCGATGGGCAAAACACCCCCTTCGCCCTCCTCTCGGGCAGGTAGAAAGTCATTTTATAACCAAGCACCCTCTTTTGACCGTCCACCCGCCCGCCCCCGGCCCCTTGCCATGAGCAGGTCGATGGCAGTGGCCAGCAGCATCCCTAATGAGGTCCCTAGCTGCTCGCTGGGCTGATTTGGTTGTAGTTTTTAATAATGCGAGGTTATTTTGTTAGCAGCTTTACTTTCCAAGTCTTTTCCCCCTTCCAGCACCCCTAGGTACAGCTCTACTGGATCAGTTACCATCTGCTCCAGTGTTTGCATTTAGCCTGCAGGGCCTGTGATCTCAGAAATATTTCCTGTAAATGGGATCTCTCATGCCAGGCCTGTCACACAATAGATATATAATTGGATAAAACCTAAACTGAAAACAACAAACAAAAAGAAGAAAACTACATGTTGTGCCATACACAGCGCGTGAGGCTGTCCAAAATGGGATACGCTCCTTGTTTATGTCTGAAGCTGCTCTCGTATATCTTTTTTATTCTCCTTTGCTGTTTAACAAAATCAAATTAATGTAATAACTAGATTCCACGGTGCATTTTTTCCCCACTTAATATCCGACTGGAGCAGCTTGCGGTGCGCAAGCAAGAACAGCGTTAGTGCCACAACAAATGCATTTGCTGCGTTTTAAGTCTCGATCCTGGTCTTGGATACCAGGTGGAGCCGGCGTGTGGGTCGCAAATCTTTCTGCTTCTCCATGAGTTGGCTGCGCACAGCATTGCTTGTTTGATGACAGGCAGGACGACGCATGGCCCGGGAGCGAGGCCGGGCCATGGGAAAAGAACAGGCAAAGCACAGGCAGCCAGTCCCCTTGTCAACGAGAGCGAGGGTGAACATGGCAAATGATGCGTCCCTGATCCTTGCAAAGGAAAAAGAAATGCAACATGTCTTTAAATCCTTTAAACACAGTTTGAAGGCCTCCTGAGCGGGGTACGGGTTTGCCTAAGATGCGTGCTGACCTCTGGGACAACTTGCCTTTGGGACCCGCCAGCCTTTCTGCAAGAAGGTGGAGGTGATGAAAAACATCTGATGTGGTGAATCCACACCTAAATGTAAAAAAAAAAAAAAAAAAAAA
>RSEF01000002.1:78102039-78147775 GCA_003993805.1 Himantopus leucocephalus
AAAAAAAAAAAAAAACCAAACACAACAAAAAACCCAACTGATTAAGTAAATCAGAAATCGATCGCTGTGGTTTTCCCCTTGCTCATACTGGGAATTTTCTTCATCATCACTGCAAGAACAAAATGTGTGAATTTTGTCTGGGCCGTTATTCTAGTAGTAATAAGCTTACAAATATATTTTCTGTTTTGTTGGAGGGACTGTAAATGCTGTACGCTAGTCATAGCTTGCAAAAGCTGCTCAGAAGTGCACTGCAGAACATCAAAAAAGGAATTGAATTCAGCTTCAGTCAAGACCAGTAATTGGTTTTTATACTTTAAAAAAAAAAATCCCCAACCAAAAGCTGTTCATCTGTCTCTAGAAGATAAAAAAAAAAAGCCCAGAGTTTGGATTTGAATGCCCTCCCTTAAGGTAATAACTGTAATCCTAATAAAGGGGCTGATTTGTAAATTTTTCCCAACAGACTGTGCCACGACGTTATACTAACTTAGGCTTATTTGTGATAAATGTAGTCTAAAGCACCAGAAATATAAACCTTGAATCCTTTTTAATTCCAACATAAAAGGATTACATTTTATCAATATAGCTTATCTCCTAGCACTCTGCCTTTTTTCTTGCATCCTTTTTTATGAACCTGCAAAACATGCTTTTTCTCTTCTGTTTTTTTTTATTTTGCCATAGCCAGCAATTTCTAAATCAAGAATAAAATCTTAGTTTCATTTTTGCCAATGGGCTATTTTATTGATTTCCACAATGCCAGCATTTCATCAATAATGGTTAAGTATAGGCCCATAAATTTACCCTTCCTAGAAGAAAGTGTCCCGATGTTTTGTAGCAGCTTCCATTTGCCTTTGACTTGAACTGCAGGTTTAGTGGTTCAGAAAAAAAAAAAAAAAAGGGGTTTGATGAGCCTTAAAGAAACAAATAAACCAAGCCAGAAGCAATCAAAAATACATGCGAGTTCATAAAAAGTGAGCCTTGGTTTCTTTGTCTAGAAGATTAACACTTCCTCAGGAGGGCTGTAATAGGATTGAGCCTTCCCCGTGGTACTTCAAAGACATGTGCTCCTAAAGACTTTTACTGAGTAACTTACGGTATCGTTGGAAGCTTTGCCTTTGCTTTCTTTCCCGGTTTCTTTCAAAGCTTCAAGGAAGATCTGAACTGAGGATGGTGTTGCTCCTCCTCCTTATTTTTATCCCCCAAACATTTTCTCTCTTTTGTATGCAAATTTTTATCCTTAAAGAAAAAAAGATGTAAGTTGCGTAACAGTTGGAGATTTCTAAACATAAATATCCATCTCTTTCATGTTACTACTTCAGTACTTTCACGTGCTGTATAATAAAATACATCATAAAATATATTTGAATTCAGAAAGACCCACAGGACGTATTTTTGTTACCTCCACAGTGCTGTCGTTCTTTCTGCAGGAGGACACACTGTAAGCGTTGATTTCCCAGGCACTTTGTACGGGGCAATGAATTTTAGCTCTCGGTGTTCATGTGAGGTTGTAACATGCCAATCTCCTTTTTTTCCATGCTTGGGCTCTTTTCCCCGCTGAGGACAGCCCCCGTTCAGATGGTTAGGCTGCTTTCCTTGGTGGTGGAAACCTTGAAAGCCTTCCAACTGAGAAAGCTGCTCACTAGATAGGTGTTAACTGCTGGCCTGGAGATGGCTACTGCTATGTGTTCAGAGAAAAGAAGGCAGCTGTATTATGTGGGAGAAGCTGTCCTGTGCGTGGGTTAAGCATGCTCTACTGGTTTGGCTCCATAGGTAATAGGTCCTACCTGCTTGGGTTGGGCAGCCTTGAAAAGTAAAGTTGTGGCGAGTGAGCAAGTTGCCCCGGCTCCAGGGCTATGCGGTGCCGAGCTGGGCTCTCTGGTTCTCGCTGAGGGTCTTACAGAGACCCATGGAGCCTGTGTCCTGTTTAAATGCCCACGACTGTCTTTTCTGTCTTTCAGCCCATGAGCTGATGTGCCCAGAGTCAGGCAGGGAGCAGAGAATCAGACCCAGATACATGCAATCTTTGGCCAGTTGGCTGAATCACAGGATGAAATTCCCTCTGTATGCCCCTAGGAGACATCAAGGAAAGAACCAGAAAGTCCACAAGCATCCTGTTCGTTTAGTTCTTGTTCCTTCTATGACAAGTTTTGCTCTCATACTGACTGAAATGAATGGGATTAGATGGGGCACACCAGTTATGATTTAATTTTTCACTTCAAAAGTGCTGTCAACCTCTGTAATTCTATTGCCAGGATTTCTCATAAAGCATCTTGGTATGTTAGTTAATACACTTAAATCTGCTTAAAAAGCCACTCTCTCTTGAGCAAATGGAGCCCTGCTTAACATTCCTTATTAGCTTGCTTAGGGGAAAAAACGGTTGTCCTTGCCATATTGGCTCACAAAGGGAGTTGCATTCTTACTCTGTGTACTTTGCTAATTTGTAATCTTTCGCTCTAACTAGCTTGTTTCCATCTTCTAGCGATTTGATCATTTTAGTATCTGCCTTGACTAATAATGCGGTGTAGCAGTGCAATTTCGATGACCACAAATAAGCAAGCAAAAGTTGCAGACTAATTCTGGTAGTCGGATGTACCCAAACAGAAATTTCCCGCCCGCCATGCGACGTTCACCTAAGCCCCAGCAAAGCAGCCCCCTCTGCCCAGCCTCTGGGCCCGCTTGTCACCAAAGCGATTACCAGGAAACATTAAACAAGCTATGGAAAGTACCCTTTGCTGGCACTTCTCATGTTATGAAGTGGTGCACAAGGGCTCCAGCCACGGAGTGAATAATCCCAGAGTTTCCCAGCACAGATGGTGGGTGGTGGGACTTGGCGCTGGAAGGGCGTCAAGGGCTTTTCGGAGCAGCTGGGTGGGATGGGACCTTCTACTGGTTCTCACCCGAGGGGAAGGGGGTGGTGGGTACCTGGGGTGGCCCTGCTCCGGTCAGTACCCAGGGCTGTGGCTGGTGACATTGTCCAGGTGTGATCCAGCATGCAGCTATGGCCCGTGTAACGGAGGGGGAGCGGGTGGTGTGTCATTGGCTTCTTTCGTATCAGGATTGGGCTCCTGGCTTGTTGCAATCTTGTAAATTATGCCTTTGCTTGCTATAAATTAACCACCGTATTAAGTGCAAAGTCCAGAAATAAAGGGACATAAATACTTGCGTCTGAAAGCTGTATCATCGTCTGTAGATGTTTAAGTGGGGATTTTATCCTTTAGATTAGAAATACCACTTATCTCATCCTTCTGGTTATTTTCACTACCCTTCTAACTTGGAGATAAATATCCCTTAATGGTTTTTTTATGTGTTTTATTTCTTTTTCCATGATGATCAGATCAGTTCTGACTGAAAATGAAGCCAATTATCAAGAACAATAAATAAAAAAGAAGTGCGCGTTGCTCCTTCTGCACTGGAAGAAAGAACAGTAAGTTGAGACAAAACAAATTTGGTTGCCAAGTCCAAGTACCAAAGGCAGCAAGGAGAACTTGGGCCCCATCCTAATTAAAGAGATCTAAACACAATGAAAACATATTGTACTGATGTCATATGTTAAAATATTTATAATTGCACAAAAAGGAATTGCAGCCTATTGAAAACATTTACAGAGCTCGCCATTTCTGCGAGCTAAAGAGAGGAGTGACTGAAAAGGACTGGTTTTGCTCAACCGTGAAAGTTTTGCTCTTCAGGTTTCTCCTGTGAGGTCCAACATTACCTAGCCACTTCGTCTTATCACTTGCTAAGATAAATGAACAGCACTGCTGACATCCTATCTGAAGACAGGAGATGGTATCTGTCAGGAATTGCCGTTTCCCCCAGGCATTGCCTTGCCATCATCTCTGCTGGAATAATTTCAGCTGCTGGGAAGCCATTTGCAACACGAGGGTCCTGCGTATCGATTCAGTGCGCGGGGCTCCTGAAAGGAGAGGGGGTGGCCAAGGAGAGCAAGGCAGGCGCTTTCCTCAGCTACGTTCGCCAGGCTCGAGATCTGGTTTGGCAAAGAGGGTTACTTTTGCCTGCGTGCTGCAGGGAGATGGCGGAGGGCGGGGGGGGGGGGGGACCAATGTGCTGGAAATCACAGTCCCTTTCAGCAAAACTGGAGAGGCAATAGGAAGATCCACAGCCGTATGTATAGAGATCTTGCAAATGCTGGCAAGTCAGACTGAACCGATTTTCCAAAGCTGTGTGTATCAGGGAAGGTGGGCAGAAGGCATGGGTGGCTCATGATGCTCTAGAGTCCACCATCTAAACGTGAACACACCTGTGTACATTGTGTGAACAAGATCCCCGGTATATGTTTCCACAGAAGCTTATTGCAGATGTGCTCACTTACATACTTTCTGTAGTATAAAAATAGGTTTTTGGCTGCACATCATGTACTCATTGGAGCAGGAACTTTTCAAATGTGGCTTAATTTAATATCTTCCTTGTTTGTGTTTATGTTTCTTGGTATTGATTTTCATGTTTTTCTTCCTCAAATGCTGGCGAGATCCCTTTGTAAGGAAGTAAAACTAATACAAGCACCTTTCTAAGTTTCTCTAATATTACAGAGCTCTATGGCAATGTGCAGACATACGGAGGTTTTTTATTAGCATATTGAAGAAGAGAATTTTGTAGTTACTTTTTTAATTAGGAATTTATGTGGCACCAGAAAGGTGATTGGAACTTGAAATATCTAAGGCATTGTTTTAGGGAAATAAGAGTATCTCTGTTTAGCTAGTTGGTGTCTACCTATGATACTTAATATGAGATGACAACTGAACTCGTAAATCATACAACAGAGGAAAAATGGGGTTACCTCTCTGCAATTATTAATGAGCCAAGAAATGCTACTGCATTTCTGTACAGCTTTGCTATAATTGGAAAAATTGCTGCTTTTTGTCAGAAGGAGATTGATAGCTCTGCAGGGGTTCAGGAAGGCACAAAAGCAGGTTAGTGGAGGAGCACTAAAAAGACATGTATGAGGAGAGATGCCTGTGGTTTTTCTACATGGCTGTGGGTCACTGTGGGGGAGATGCAGACAGTCCTGTGCTCACCCCACTCACCCACCAAGGGCAGCTTGAAGGTTAAGCCAGTTCCAGTCCAAAATCTGTATACGTGGGTGAGCGTGAGGCTGTCCCCAAGGTAATGCACTTGCTGGGAAGCTGGAGACAGTGGCTGGAGTGAGGTGCCACGTTAGCTTTCCATGGCATGGTGCATGGCTTTCCAGCGGTGTGGAGGCGGTTCAGCTCATGCATGGCCGGAGCAACGGACTCTTGGTAAGCAGGTTTGGTGTAATGAGGACTGATGGCAAGAGCTCAGTGGGGGCAGAATGCCACTGAAAAAGCAAAAATTTAGCTTAAGTACCAAGGAAATCTTTCTCCCATAGGTGAAGAGCTTTTAGGGTTTGCAGTTGTCTCCCGAGCGAAGTGAATGTTTGCAGAACATGGGCCGGGATAGCTCTCCTAAAGCCAGAGGAAAGTGATACCTGGGTGATAAACCTTCAGGGTCAGGGCAGGGATGTATGACCGCTTTAGCCTCCAAAGCATACCCTCTCCACCCCTCAGGTCAGTGGTTCCCCACCTGTAGCACGGACATGGCAATGTTACCTGAGTCTTCACCAAGTAGCATGTGACCTTCTCATGGTCAGAAGCAGCCACCAGATTTGGGGATACCTGCTAGCTTTTGTCTTTTTCTCTTCATACCGCTAGCAGCAACGGTGCCTGGCCAGAGCCCTGCAATGGCTTGTTTCTCAGTGCTTACCCACCCAGATTTTCTAGCCGTGCTCCCAGCAGGATGGCGCTGGCGTTGGCTTTCCAAGAGGCCAGCCCACCGCCCGTGCGCGGCTCTTTGCTAGAGCAAGGCAGCCGCTTGCCTTACCCGTTGAAGCAGACGTTAGCTTGCCCTTCTGCTGCAAAGCTCTGTTCTCTATTTACTCCTACAACAACTCAATTAGTTTGATGGAAATGAGATGTCAAAGTGCCGCAGGCTTCAGTGACTTACCCAATGTCACTCAGAAAGTTGTGACGGAGCACTGCCTCCTGAAATCTGCATGCCCTCTAGCAACGGGCTATTTCTCTTCCATACCTTCAGGACAGCCAGGGCAAGTGAAAGTCTGAGGCATTCAAAGGACAGTTTAAAAAAAAAATCACTTGTTTATTTAACTTTCTAACAATTTAATCAACATCCTATTATTCTTAGGAAGTTTAGATACGGCTCTACTTTTTTTTTTCTTTGCTTTAATTCAGCTTGACACATGCACTCCTGGGGTCAGTCCTTTTACACAAAGCTTCAGCCTTGGCAAGATCAATCTAGACTCACAGAGATGAAACATATTTATATGATTTGTTTAATAGAGTATGGACATATTCCTACAATTCAGTGTTTAGCATTTGAAGCTTACTATGAACGTAATTTGACTATGGGGAAAAAAAACCCTCACTTATCTTCAAATACTGCATATGAGACCTGCCTAGCTGACAGATTACAGAGCAGGTTTTAAAGTGGACATGAAAAGAATGCCAAATTCAGCTTTCCTGGCAATAATTGCCGTAGAAAGAAGCTGGATTAGAGCAGCTGGAACAAAAAGTCAAGCACTAAAAGAAAAATGCTAATTACCGGTTTCTCTAATCATGCAAAATGAATGTTTTATGACATTTTAATATGATGCTTTTAGCCTTTCCTGCTTTGTCAGTGCCAGCATCCTCTGAGCAGCTCAGGGATGCTATAATTATGTGCTCTAAGCGATCAGCTGCATTGTGCCTTACCTGACTGATTCAAGCTGAGCTGGAGACACGATATTCTGACTCAAGTACTGTGCAAACCACCACTCATTGGGAGGCAGACATGAGGATGCCAAAACAGAAACCCCTAGCACTTACTGTAAGCTTTTGGAAGTGGACTTCTTACGGAAACCAAGCTTGGCATCTAGAGAAGATCTTTGCATCTGAGGTGTCTCAGTATGGTAAGGTATCTGAATGCAGGCTCTCGGTACAGCTTATTAAAAATACATGGGCTAGTCACAATGTCTGAATATAAATTTAGACCTCCACAAAGTTTAGGAGCATTTGAATCTCAGCTTTGGGGCCAACCCTGCCCCTTCAGTGAGATGAAAACCATTTACATCTTTATTAAAGTAAATTTGCCTGCCATCAGCCCCTAACCATCTTTGTTTTTGAGAGGGTTGATTGCAGATTTGTATTTGAAAGGGGAATGCTCATCTACCCTTTCCTTTTCTTAAGGCTTGAAATTTTCCTAAGGCCGGCATTAATTCCTATTGATGCCTAATTTAGATGGTGAGATTGGCTTATTTACGAGCTGACTTGGGTGCGCAACTACTGAAATTAAATCTGCAGTTTAATTTCCCTTTTAATCTGTTTCTTCATCAGAGAGAATCATTATTTCTTGGTAATGCTCTGTAGGAGGAGAAGGCTGCTGTTTCTATTTCAGCATTGCACGTCAGAGGTATACTGCAGGATTTGGACTTAATGCATCTCTGTGAAGCTGCTGATTTCCTATATTTATTCAGGTATATGATTTTTAAATAGTATGGGAAAGTAAGGGGAAGATATTCTCATTTCAAGTAGATGGTGCAGACCATATACAACTGTTTTCCACCCTACCCCCCATCAGGACATGAAACAGCTGGTATGTCTCTCCAGAGACTGCTGTGCTGTCTCTAGCTCCATTTTGCCTTCGTAAGCCTCAGGCATTACTCTGTAAGTGCACTCCAGGAATTAAATTAATTTACAAGCTGAGGAATACGCTGTTTCTCCTTACTTACCGGTCTCAGATAGGACTGCTACTGTATGGTTGGGAGGATAATGCGCACGTTGCCATCGAGACTAGCTAGCATCTTCCCCAGGCAGTCTGCACGTTGGCCAGGGCAAAGGCAGCCTTGCAGCCTGACCCCTGTCTGCCCACGCCATTTCACGTCCCAGTGATGTTAGCTCACTAGTGGGGTTATTAGGGGCTAGTTGAGATAAGCTATGCCTCCCTTTGTCTTCACCTTTATCCCTGCCACATCTTTCTTGATATGCCAGTTTTGTTCTTCTAAATCATGTCCTTCCATACTTAAACATTTTAAGCTGTCTCCCTGGAAAACGACTGATTCTGGGACCTAACTTACGTTTTCCTGCATAGAAAATGCAGCCGGTGTCTGACTTTGAATCAGTTCAAGCTCCAACCCCAAATACGCACTAGCTGGCCTTAACCAGCTAATGAGAGCCGTCCAAAATGGACCATGTTTTTTTTGTTCATGTCAGCCATAGCCCTGTCGGTTGTAGCTGCTGCAGGAGCTCCGTGATTCCTCCTTTCTCCCCACTTTGCCCAAGTGTCCACCCCCCTGCCCCACCAGGGTGTGCGTTTAGGTGTGCTGCTGCAGTGCTTCATCCCTGACGGCCCTGGCATCCTCATCTGCCTTCCTGCATTGAGGTTCATCAACATATGCATTTAGTGCCCACCCTCGTTAGCACTGAAATAAACCAGAACTTTGCTCCTGCCTTCAGCCAGAGGGGAATTCGTCTTTGCAGTGAGAGCACGATAAGATCTGCTCTTGACAGCCTCACGGAGGCTCTGCACATAAGCCTAATTGGGAAGTAGGGAAATATCTCGCCTCACACTGTGTTATTCTATTAAAATAGGATTTTTGACATGATTGGGACCTTATCCGGATACCGTTAATCCCACTGACACCCTCCATCGGCGGACTCAGCCCCTTTTTGGGCTCTCCTACTGCTTTCCATCATGCAGCCAGCCCAGCAGCTTGTGTAATCAATTGAACCCGGCGCATCCAAAGTTTATTTTTCTGTTTCTACGTTTGTTGCTAGGGAGCTCCGCTATACCTTGCCTTACGTCCCTTCCAGTGAAATGCCACTCACAGATGGGTTGTGCCTTACAAACACAAGCTGTGCACCTACACGGAGAGGAAGGGCACTGGCCCTGCTGCACACCAGTGTTAGAAACCCAGCGGTCAAACAGCAGCGTTTGAATTAGAAAAGCAATTTTTAAACAGCTTCAAAGCATAATTCATGTCACGGTAGAGGAATGCTGAAGGCTTTTTGATCTTCCTTGTCATGGACCTAAAGGTGAAGGGCTTTTTTTTTTTTGGGGTAGTTTCTTAAATCCCCCGAGAAAAGGTAACTATAACAATAAGGGAGCAGATGTGTGGGAGTAAATGCAGCTGTAACTGAATCCAGACGCTCTTCTGTATGTAGGGACATGAAGGGAATGTTCCAATAAAATTCACGTAATAAAAATCTGAGCCCTTTTTTTTTTTCTTGCTTAAACTTGGATTCACATGTGTAGAATTCCTGTGGACTTTGATGTGGATTGACATTAGCACCATACAAAACTGGGCTGGGAGAAAGATTTTTAATAGGCATGGGGTACTGGAAGGTAAATGATCTACAGAGACCTGCAAATTTCAATAGAAAAACACTTGTCCAATTAAAGAGTTTAGCAAACCAGATATTTAAGTGATGCAATCACCCTAGTAGGGTGAACTAGCTGGTCTACTAAAGAGTTTCTCAAACTTTCTGAAAGTGGGACTCCCTTTTGGCTCACCTGTCACCGTGCTACCCTGTAAGCCATGCAGAAGCAGCTCGGCTCCTGGGGGAGAGGGGAGCAGAGGGAGGGTGAGCTGTGGTGACTGGCTGGAGGCAGCCCGGAGAACGGAGCTGCTGCTGGTGGCCACTAAAGGAGGTGAGTGGTGGCCTGCCCAAGGCAAAGGCTGCCCGTTTGTAGCTGCTCCCTATTCACTCTGCTCTGAAAGAGCTGTTTCTCTTGGTTGTTGCTGCTCTCTGACACTTGCTGTCTCCTCACCTTCTTTTGAGCTGCCCGGGTTCATGACCAACAGTGTGAGCAGCTCTCTTTAGGAGAAAGGAAAGAGGAGAGCAGCAGGGTAAGCCATCCACTCCTCCTTGTTTTCCTGTAGTTCAGAGAGCTCTGTGCTGAATTAATTTTTTACCAGACAACTTACATCGCACAGTAGTGTATTTTGTTCTTGCCCCATGCATGCTTCCGAGCGCAGGCAGTACCAGACATTTCAGTGCGGCCAAAAGCGCCTTCCATCTGCCTCACAGCAGCTGAAATCCTCTTTGTATACAAAAACAATTTCATTGAATGCACACAAACCCCGTTTGCGCTCGCCCTTGTGTTCCTGTTTGCCGGGATGTAGCGGGAACACTGCGGCGTTGTCCCAGCGGGACATCTGTAGCACTTCGCTTCTTCCTTCCCATGGTATCCTTCCACATGCCCCCTGCACCCGTCTCCCTCCCGCACCGGGGAGGACAGCAGCCTTTCACCTTCAAAACGTGGAAACATCGCTGGCTGTTTCTAATCAGCCCGGTTAGTCGTTACTCGCTAAGCGTGGGCTCGTTAAGGTGCCAGCGATCGCGAACTGTCTGCAGGGCGCAGCATCAGTTGAGCAGGCGGGACTCGGTGCATTTGCTGAGATGCTGGGTACCCGTATAAGGCTCTTCTATGAGTCTGTCTCTGACATAAGACTATGTAATTAGTCCAGACTCCGTCAAGCCTCAGTTTGCAAGAACAATTTATCAGAGAACTGTTTGGTGATTGGTACGTGAAAAAATGGTGAGCTCTCTAAAGCACTGGTCTTGTCTTTTTGGAGATTTTCCAAGGGAAGTACACATATTTCCACTCCATGTAGCTGTTTATTAGTTATTATTATTATGATGTTCAGTTTTAAGGAATAATTTTGGGCTTACTTGGGCCCTGTTTTACAGCTGTCCTTCGTGTGTGATACCAGGAACTGAGAGAAATATGGTTGTTACTGACTTGTTTGCAATTGTTTGGCCTTCCAACCATTTAAATATTTAGTTGTTATGCTACTTGCAGAGGAAAATTCCAGTTCTGGTCCAAACGTACTTTGGAAGTATATGTACATAGATTATCTCCCTGGTGTCTTAACTGTAAATATGAGCTATACGTATCTCACTGTAGCTGGAAAAATTTTGCTGAAAGACCTTTTGACGTGGCAGACTGCAAGTTATTTTCTTCCGTTCTTTGGAAGATGTGTACTGGAATTACTGCTGCATCGTAAGGCTCCTCCGCTTCTGTTTTGCCATGTCGTGTACACTCACTACTCTGTGACAGGGAAATATGTATGCCCGGTGGAAACAAGACACAGCGAAGACTATTTTGCGTAGAACTGCCATGTTCAAAACCATCCGCATGCCCGGCATGTCCCCCACGAGCACCCCTGGGTGATGTCCTGCAGCACTGAGCATCCTTCACACCCACTGGGGTGCCTTTCCTTAGGCACTGGCTGCTGCAGCTGAGGATGCTCTGAAAGTCAACATTCTCTGCTCTTTGCCCAGGCTGGGAATCACAGAATGGTCAGGGTTGGAAGGGACCTCTGGAGATTATCTAGTCCAACCCCCCTGCCACAGCAGGGTCACCTACAGCAGGTTGCACAGGATGGCGTCCAGGCGGGTTTTGAGTGTCTCAGAGTCAGAAACTCCACCACCTCTCTGGGCAGCCTGTTCCAGTGCTCTGCCACCCTCAAAGTAAAGTTCCTCCTCATGTTTAGATGGAACTTCCTATGTTCAAGTTTGTGCCCGTTACCTCTTGTTCTATCATTGGGCACCACTGAAAAAAGACTATTCCCATCTACCTGGCACCCTCCCTTTAAGTATTTATAAGTATTGATAAGATCCCCCCTCAGTCTTCTTTTCTCTAGACTAAAAAGACCCAATTCCCTAAGCCTTTCCTCACAAGAAAGACGCTCCAGTCCCCTAATCATCTTTGAAGCCCTTTGCTGTACCCAGGTCTTTCTGTTGTGCATTTTGATTGTAGGCTTTCCTGCTTTTAGGAAATTTGGACTCGTTTATTTTACGACATACAGCCCGATTATGCCATTGAAAATTTACTGGCTGTGCTTGGTAGAAATGTCGACGCTTCGTTAGGCAGACAATGCCAGCTCTTACCCGGCGGGGGCTGGCACATGCCCACAGCCGGGCTCCGTTTCCCCTGTGCCTGGCACACAAAGGCTGCAATTCAGTCACCTCCTGAAGCGCGGCCACGGCTTTTATGTACCTAAGGAGGCCCAGGAACTGAGAACAATTCAAATCCCACGGTTTAGTGTCCGGCTGGCAAGGGGTTAAGTTGTTTAACATGCACTTTGCACAGATGGAAATGAGCATGGAAGAGATAGGAGAGTGCCAAGGGGGAAGCAGTAGACACAGTATGTACGTCTCTCTTCTTTTATCTTGCCGACCTTAGTGTGGCTACAGCTTCACGCAGGGGGCAAGTGGGGAGGAGATGCTAGGATCTGCATTTTCTAGCCTAGGATCGAGTTTTAAAATCCTCTCCACCCACAGCTCCCCCTGAGGTCTGGATTATTTAGGTCTGGGTTATTTGCCAAATACCCCAGGGAAATGTGGTAACCCCATCTCTGTCTACATCCCGGGGTGGGGACATCACTGCCCTCCTGTCGAGTGTAGCAGCGTGTTGCTGGCAGCGAAGCTGTGGTTCCCACTCCCCTCGTGGGTACAGGGAGGCAGGGGGATGCACTCTGTCATCTCAAGGGCCTTCAGGAAGCAGCCACCCATCTCAACGGCCAGTGTCCCACCAGAGGGGACAGTGCCGATGGGGCGTGGGAGGGTGGACTGCCCCCCTGGTGTAGCCCACGAGCGCCTTATGCCACCGAGATGGCCTCACGGAGTGCCACCGCTGCAGCCTGAGCAGCGCAGGAAAAAAAAGAGGATGTCCAGAGATCAGCTGTAGATGTTCTTGTGCCCTCCGTGTGCTGTACCAAAAAAAGGAAGTGTGTTTTTTTAAAAATGAAACAAAAGGGGAAGACTGGGCTATTGAAATGTAATCTGTGCAGAAATTATTTAGTAATAATGATATCATTCATTATGGTTTTAAAGCCTTAGCGAGTAACGAAGGGTGACAGGAAAGCATCACGATTGCATCAGGATTTCCTTGCTGAATGACCTTGCTCTACCTGAGACAGGAAGACACTGAACGCTGAGGGGGAGACAAGGAGGGGGAGAGAAGGAAAAAGAGGAAAAAGTAGAAAGTAAAGGGAAGATAAAGCATGAGATAAAGAAACAGAAAGAGACAAGATTAGTACCATGGTCTGTACCAACAAAACTTTAGCAGTGTTTCCACAACTCTGTGTTTGAGCAATATAAAGCCAGACAGTTTAGTTTTTTGGTTTAGTGTTTGTAGCCACAAAAATGTGTATTATTTCCTTCTTACCCACAGTGTACTCAGAGTCATCCATCCAATACAGAAGTTAATCCCAAATAATCTTGTCACCCAGAATAGGGAAAGTGCCTTCAGTTTTACCACCCTTTATTCACTTTTTACTTACATACATATCTTAGGAGAACTTGTGTTACAATATTTTGGAGTTTATAACCCTCTCCTTGCTGTTTTTTTAGATAAATAACTTCCTTAGCAGTAAGTTATGCTTACTACCAGTTTTTCTAACTGTCGTGGCATAGTTCACAAACCTGGCATTGGAATGGACATGCTGAGAAGGAATTAGTTTATCATAAGGTAAAATTTAATACAATCTCTTTCCTAGATTTCAGTGCTTAAGTAGAGGAAGGTTCGAGAGCCACTGTGTTTTTGTCAGATATTTATATAGAGAAGATACTACAAGGTTAGAGGTTGGTGGGAAGAAGTACAGCTATATTCAGGCTCACCCATAACCACTGGCTCTGCCCTGACACCTGTGGAGGGAGTTGTTCCATTAATATTATCAGCAATGCAATAATGTGATGCTGTTATCATTTAAATTGTCCATATAGCTCAACAAGAACAGTTCCCAGAGCTTTGATCTTTTTCTGCCAGTATGCTGGTTGGCTTGAGAACGTTAGCATCACATCAGGTCACGTTCAGAAGCTTTGCTTTGCAACTGAATAACGTAAGAGCTGACTGCTTAAAGCAGGGAAACTGCACTTTGGGGAGAAGTCCTTCTGTGATCTCTGCGCATCCACTAAGTCCATGTCTGCTGGGAGGTTTTAAAAGGTATTTTGTAGAGAAACAGATTTAAGAAAAAAACCCCACCTCTGTTCCTCCTACCTATGAAATCAGAGAACTAATGGTGCAGTAGTGGGAGTGTGCTAAGTACCTGCAACTTCATGAGCAGGAGACCATCATTTCCCAGTCTCTGACCCTGAAACCCCAAAGTTTTCTATGGCAAAGCAGTAAAAAATGGTGCAAAATGCTCAGGCTTTCAGTTTTAGTCACCATATTTTTCATCATGTAGGCTTTAAAACACTTGAAGAAAAATCCCCAGGCTGTGCAGAACCTCCCTAAAACCTGTTGGTAGCAGTTTGGCATGAAACTGGGAGAAATTTTTACGCTGGGGATTACCCGTAAGAGTGAAATCAGTCATGAAGTAGAGACTCATCAGTTTGAATTTGAGGCAGTTGACTTGCTGTTGTGAGTGCCTTTTGGTATCTCTAAGGCACTTGTCACTTTGAGACTGGGGATGCTATTTGTCTGACTGTAGTTCTGCTCAGATGGGCCTCTTGGGTTTTGGAGGCCTTTCGGGCTGCCACGTACGTTGGCGGCATTGCCAAGTCTTACCAGGCTGAATCTCACCCTGACTGATGTTCTTAAGGCCTCCACTTCTGGAACTGGTTGCAGAGAAGTTTCTCGGTTGTGGAGAAGTCCTCTGAAAACTCACCACCAGTGCAACCTTAAAGGGTCAAAAACAGAGGCTACACAAACCCCCCAGAATTACATTTTTTCCGAAACCCAACGTGTTATTTTTAAGCTGATGGCTTGGAAGGCGTTTGGCTCTCATGTGGGAATTCACTAGGGAGTTTTCCCGAGAGGGGAAACTCTGTCATCTCTGTCATCCTAAAGCAATTAATTCCTACAGCTAGATCTGTACTGAGCTCCACCATCTTCTTTGGGACTGGATGCCAAAAGTAGAGTGAGCAGCAGGCACAGGTTTATACGGGCAGCAGAGATTTGTGTCCAGCTGTAGCACCAAAGCAGGATTGACTCAGGAGCTCTCTGTTGTTCCAGGCAAAATTGGGTCTCACGGCAGTACATATTCAAGAAGGAGTCCATCTAGCAGATGACTGGAGAGGAAATACAGATGTAAATTCAGCCCCTCCTAAGACATACATAAAGAGCTAGAACAACAGAAAAAGGCATGTTTGCTGCAAAGTTTGATTATGTGTTTTTATTCTCTTCCTCACTGTCTCCACTGGGAGATTTTATTTCAATTGTGTAGTGTGCTTGATGAAATAATAGTTTCTTCGAGCATTTTCTGTTGAAACGTAGTGGCTCTTTTGTTTGTTTTCTGTCAGGAGAAATTGTTGAGATTACGAAAATTAAGAATCTGGTATTTTTATAATTACCCTCAAAGAACACTAGATAAAACACTTATGTTACTAGCCTTAGATAGATTCATTATAGAGTTTATTAAGTATTTAGTAGTTAAAGATGATTATGCTTTTCTGCAAAGGATGGACTTGAGGTATCTAAAAATTAGGCATCCAGCAGACAGACGCTTTCAGAAGGTGATTCATCTTGTCCTAAAATAAGTAGGGCAAAGTGAGATGATTCATCCAGGGAAAAAAATCTACATGATTAGCTTAGTCTAGACTTGCAGTTTTAAGACAACTCAAGCTAGGTAAAATGCATCCCACCCTACATTTCTTGACTTCTCTGAGTGGCCTGAGAGTGCGAGCAGGGAACTGGCAGCAAGGGCTCAGCCGGCAGTCGTGCTTTGTCACCGACGCAGCGGTGTTTATCCCTGCCTGCAAAATGGGCCCAGTGCTATTTCCATACCCAGCAGATGACGGATGAGTGACAGAATTCACAAGCACTTAAAAAAAAATTCTTTAGATCCTCGGGCTAAATAGATGGTATAAAAAGCCAAGAAGAATTACCGTGACCCGGAAAACTACCCATCTATCTAAAGGCAATAAAAATTATAATGATGGTATTTTTCATCTCTTTCTCCATTGTGGGAGAAAAGGGCTGTAAGATTTTCCTATTTCTCATTCCGCTGCTATATTTAAGAATAATTAAAGCCATTCTGGCTAAGGGTGATATAATGCATATATTCAGAAGCAGGCTTTCAGTTTAATTTTTCCAGCTGGTGGGCCTGTTAGCCCATTTATTTGACTAATCTTCACACGTTGACTGAAATAGGTAATTGCTCTGTTCCCCCTGAGATTTCGCTTCCATTTTTTTTCAGGAATGAAGGATATTAGGCTGTGTATATTTTAAATTCAAATACACTGTAGGATAGATTTATGTCCTTAAATGCTATGCAGATCTAGCTATAATTCATTTCATATAGAACTGGAAAACGGATTAAAACAAGAGTGCTAGACAAGAAAATCCAGAGTCTTATCTGATGAGGCTGGAGTCCTTTAATCCCCACTCCTTGAAGTGACAGCAGTATCTCCCTTCATTTTATGTTCATTTCACATTTTTATCTTAATGGGAATGCGGGGTCGATTTGTTTGTTTGTTTTTAAATTTTTGGTGTTTCTTTAACGTATGGATGTGGGATCTAGGATAAGATACTGAAGGGGTGTAAATCAGGACGGCGCTGCTGAACCTGGCGGGGTTGTATCAGACCTCACCAGTCCAACAGTGGGCTTTGCGGAGTGGGTGGTGCAGACCCTCACCTCGAAATGAACAGGCACCGAATATTTTTAATAGTCAAAGGCTGTGGACTGGCTATATTCAGAGCTGGACCCGTGCCAGCGAAACGTTGCTGGAGGAAAGAAGCAGCAAGAGTTTTAAGGTCCAATAGCTCATAAATCACCAGGGATAGAAACACATGCCGTATCCCCCCGGGAACGCCGGGATTATACTGTTGCAACAGTATCCAAACAATGTTCTAGCGCTATACTATCTGAGGATACTAACCTTATATAAATAAAAGTCTTTATTCATGTATATATAGATAATACTTGTCATCTTAATTCAAATTTCAACATGCTTTTGCTGTCCATTGTGTCAGGAACTATTAGCCATAACAACCCCCTCCTTCATACAGTCCAGAAACGCAGGATTCAGGTGGTACAAAGCAGGGGTTGCTAGTTCAAGGAAATTTTAGTTAGTGGGCTGCTAAAATCATTTTGGATTTAAACAGCAGGCAGGAGGTGGGAGCATAGGATTCAAGGTGCTATTTAGTATCAAACGTGACTGAAGTACATGATTTTTTCAGATAAAACTCCTGCTTCCGCGATGCGTTACGTTTCCTGAAATAAAACTGAAGAAAGGGAGTGATGTGGCAAGAATTTCTGAACTGATATGCAGACGGTTTCCTAGGTTTATTTGGTTTTCACCAGCTGTTCTTGGATTACTAGTGCTGTATTTTTCAGGTCCTAACAAAAGAGAATGGCATTTTCAGGTAAGAGGAAATCTTAGTGCCCAGGTATTGCGTAGTGTGTAATATATATATGTGTATTTCCCCTAAGGCAAGTTTAATGTCTTCTCCATTTCTGACAAGCTGCAAACCCCATGAATTCTCTCTCAGTTTATTCTGGTGGAGCACAGTTTTCTGGGTAATAAAATAGGGTTGCACTTACACGAAGTCCTATGTTACAGATTATTTATCTTGAACTTTGGAAATGATTGAACTAAACCCAAGTCTTCGTGGTACCTTTAAACGTGTGGGTGTTGCCCAGAAGCCTATTTCTTATTATTACTGCTTAAGTATTTTGCTCTATTATTAGCAAAAATAGAATCCAGAAGGATGTGTTTTGTGTATTAGTTTTCTTTCAAAAGTACCTTAAAATTGCTTGACATTTGGTAGCTTTTTGAGGAACTGGGTTAGAGTTTTCTTACCTATTTGCAGCTGCAGAAACCCCATTTTGGCTTCTTGCTGTTTGGGAAAACATTCCAATATGTCACCATCTGTGAAAAGCATGAAATGCTGGCTGAGGCCTGGAACCCATTGATTTCATAGATATCTTGTCCTCCAAATATTTTTCCCATAAACATGAAGTTGCATCACACTTTCTGTTTTTTCTTCCTCCTCCACCCCCTCCCACCCAAATACTTGCAACTGGGCAATGGAAAGCAAAAATTAATTAAACCCCCTTCTCCCGCATACTCTTTGTTTTGGTTAGAGTTTGATTGGAGTATTTTCTCAAAAGATTAAGGCCACTATTATCAGTGATAATGAGTAGATAAAATAGATATGAGAAATTATGAACTACATCTTTTCCAGTGCATTTAATAGTGTAGGTTGTCTTAATCCCGTACCCTTCTGGGGTAAGACTTTAGAACTTAATACCAAGAGAAATCATAATCCACAATTTAATATGGCTATTATCTGGTTTTATCTGTCTGTGAAGAAGATTAAATTCCAGATGGTAGAAGTTATAATCCAAGCCTGTTATGGTCACCAAAATGAACCAAATAACCACATGGAAAATGGTCTCACCAGAATTATGTGTTCAGGAGCTTATCTGCTGTAGCCGCCATAAGAAATGCAAAATAATAGAAGTACATTGGAAAGGATTTGGACAACGGTGCCCCCCAGCAAACTGAGAGCTGCTGTCAGGCAACATACTGGATGTGATAAAAGCCCGTTTCCTAGGTCATCACTTCAGACCAGCTTTTCAATTACCTTGTTACTGTCTACTAGCCAAGCTGTATGTTCCCTCCTCATGTACATCAGCCTTTGGAGAGGAGGGAAGGAGCGGTGGGAGCAGTACGGGAGAGGATGGGAAATAAATGCCTATGAAGAAGTGTCCTGTGGTGATGCTTGCCTGGTCACACTTCAAGGACGTGGTCAGGCTCTGCTGGAGGCACCCACGAAAATACCAGAAGCGAGGTGAGCTCTATGGCACTGCTTCCAGCCCCGGTGAGATATGGCACTCATCTGACTGCATCGCCCTGAGGCCAGAGTGGGGATGGTCAAAATGCCATCCATGCCCATAGGTCTCTGTCCCAAAGGCCTCGCAGTCCAAGAGAGATCTGGCAGATGTGCTTCCAACTTGTGCTAAGATTTAAGGCTTAACGAAAGCTGCCATCTAATCAGGTCAATTGTGAAAAGTACATAAGAGGAGCAGTTCATATTTTAATGGGCACTACCAGCAGAATTCATGCTGATTTTATTCATTCGGTAACAGCATATGAAATCGGCAACACGACACGCTTCTTTGGGATCATTCAGGGAAAGATTTCCTATAACACACTCAGAAGCTGCGTTTCAGAGAGACGTTAAAAACGATGCAGCACGAGTACTCGCGTATGTGTCAAATATGTGATAATTCCTGCCGTTAACAGTGGCTTCCCTGCCTAGAAAAAAGCATCGCATGTCTGCGTGTAGATAAGCAGTCCTATTTCCATTTTTATTGAGGAAGAAATTCAGTTGCGCGGTGGCAAAGTGACTTATCTATGGTTACCCTTAATGGGAACTGGACGGGGCATAAAAACAGGTTCCCCTCTTCCCAGCTTATCTCCTACGTGTCCCAGTTTCTCCAGTCATTCCAAAACATTGACTCCCAGTCAGCTGCAGAGATTTCCCAGTAAACAAAGTTACTTCATGTAGTCACATGCAGGATCCCTAAAGGATTTATTTTTTTAAAGGCTATGATTTATAATAGCCCCTTTTCAAGGACTCGCCGTGCTTAGGTGAGGTTAAACCAGCGATTATTCCGAAGTCCTGTTTTCAGTGCAGGCTCTCCGGATGGTTGCTGATTTTGTTCCATTTAAAGCATTTTGTGGCATGAACTCACTTTGTTTCTGCCCACATCACTGCATTCCTGGGATGTTTTTCACAGGCCTTAGCAAGATCATCTGACAGCAACTAGTGAGGTCAATGAACTTTATACACAATTAAACACTTGAAGCTAGGAGAATTAATTGTTATTTTTTTCCCCTGCAAAGTTAGGGAAGGATACACGGTACGTTATAGTCTGTAACAGAGTCAATGTTATGTGTGGTAATCAAGCTAGTTTCACATGATTTAATGCTGAACAGAGTCAGAAAATGATTGCATCCTTTACATGGGCCTCACAGAGCAGTCACCACCCACACTGTTTATTCAGACTCGGAGCTCTGCCATTCACTGTTTAAGCCAGAGGAGGAAAAAAATCCCTTCGTGAACACTCTTGAAGCCATGTATTCTCAGTGCAAAGTGGAGCTGGGGGGAGGAATCCAAATAAGGTCCTTTGGATTGCTGCAGTTGCAAGGAGATGTGATTTTCTCTGAACCTCCAGTGGCACGGGAAAGGAAGGATTATTTGGAGCCGGGGATATTGGGGGGAATCAAACCAAACATTTGTTGATGCCACTAAAATTTCTGGAGATGGCTGGGTAGCTTTTCTCCTCCCAGCCTTCCCATCTGTTAGTACCTGAACAAAGAGGTAAAATTACCTCCTCCGCTCTGTGCAAAACCGGTACGATTTGCTGAAAAGGCATGTGGTGTTGCAGATTTTGTTAAATTCACCTCTTTCAAGAGTGAAAAGTTCTTCTGCTGTCTTATGCCATAACTTTTTTCTAGAAGCGTTTGGGAACCAGTTCTTTGCTCCCTCATGCCTACCCATCTGCAAAGGAAGCTCTAACCAGAAAAGGTTGCAAGCGAGGATGCGAGACATGTATGAGAGCCTAGTAAAATTTTATGTGCATCCAGTGATCGTGTTTTTACTCCTTCTATAGCTAAACTAATCTCATCAGGAAGGCTTTCGCTACACTTCCATTGATATTTTCCCTTTTACAGTTCTCCACATTTCTTCTGCCTAATCCCTTTCCTTTTAAAAAGGGATTCCTCACTTTCCAGGCACTTACAGTTTAAAGTTTCTGCAGATCTAAGCCACTCTTTTAAATTTATATCTGCAAGTTTCTGAGGTTATAGAAATGCCAAGAGTATATCATCAGCTCATCTGGAGACGTAAACTGGAACCCCCTCCTTAATTTTATGCAGCAATTAAACTTTTCGTCTTAGGTGCCGGATAATCTGAGTGGCAAGCGTGAACTGGTTGGTCCCTCATCTGAGACTGCTCCCACACAATTTTGGGGCCGTGAGTGGAAGATTTTGTTCGTCCTCTCCCCGCCTCTTAATTGCTGGTCTGTTTGATGGGTTTTCTCCTTTCTAATTCGGTTTGAATAAATGAAACAAGGATTCCCTTATTCAGTAAACTCACAAAAAAAAAAGAAAAGAGCATTTCCTTCTTAAAATAATAATTGTGTAATATATAGTGATGTAAACTTAGAATGGTACCTTTGTGTTATCTTATTGCCTTGAAGCATTTCAAAGCCCACTCAGTTTGTGTATTCCCTTGACTGGAACAGTTTTATTCCAAGCTCAGGTATCTCATCCATTTTTCCATTTAAGAACTGATCATGAGATGTGCAATAGCTGCGTCCACATGCTTGCATTCTTCTCGCCAGACTCTTGCTTCATAAATCAGATCTGAGCCACCATAAACCCAGGGATCTGGAGCGTCCTACAGGTTGCTGTATAAAAATACTTAGGGCATTTTTCCAGTCACCCAGTATCTAATTTGGATTTGTTCCATGCTCATCATAGTTAAACATTATGGGTGAAATTCTTCTTGGAGAAGCATAAATGGGGCTCTCGCTGACTTCAGTGGGAGCTGCATGTGCACATCAGGGAATAAAACTTGTCCAAAGTGTTTCCCATTAAGAGGTTGTGGGGCACGTGAGCTTACAGAGCACAATGACTATTTCAGTCATTGTTTTCCTTGTTATTCAAAGCACTTACATAAGGCAGTGCCCAGAGGGAAAGAAAGTTAATTATCCCCAAACAGAAACCCCTTTAGATATAGTAAGGGTTACTGAAGGAGTATTTATATTTCCAGCATAATACTGCTTTCCCGCTTGCCTTCAAGAGGTGACAGAAATGTTCCTCTCCTCCCGCCAGTGAATATGTTGTTAATACAGAATTCATTGGTACCAGAATTATATTTGTATTTCCACACTGGGTCATTTGAGTACTTTTAACCCACATTTACCTCTTTCCTCAGCAGCCTGGAAATTGCAGTACATCATGTTTTGGCTTGGTCAGCCTTGGTGAAACAACCATTTGTACCTTCAGGCCAGCCCCATGTGTTTTGACTCTCCTTGATAACAGGTGCCCCACCAAATCAGCTGGCTTCAGAGGAGGGAAGTTGTTATTTGCTTTCTGAAGTGAGTGAACTTGATGTAGGAGTCTCTGTGGGTTTAAATATCTTTACAGATACAAAATAATCACATTTGATATGCAAAAGTGAGTCACCCAATGGTTTTGGTTTTTTTCCTAGGCATCACTGGAGTCCTTTCACTTTCCTCCCAGAGCCGTCAGCCTTACAGGCTCAGAGGGAGGTGCGTGAAATCTTTGCCCAACTCAAGCCAACAGGGGTAGTAACTAGTAACTACTCAGTTCAATGGTGCCCAGAGCCTGTTTAGATTATGGCCTAAACTACTGCAGAGCCCCTCAGGGCTGTGCCTTGAGCCAGCTCTGCCCATGGGCCGTGGGCAGGCGCTGGCACGTCCCACATTTGCACGGCTCCTGTCCTGCCTCTAACCGCATTTTAATTTCTGTCCTCTGTGATCACGGCCCTGTTAGCTCTCTAGAGGGCTCAGGGAGTTGGGAAACAGAGTTTTCGATTACTCGCTGCTTTTCGCAGGCCCTGCTCCACTGGTATTTGGATGTCTGCATTACTCTGTACCAATATGATGCAGGCAGTTGTCATTTTACAGCAAATAACTGCCCAAAATTGTGAATACATTCAGGGAAAATGTCAGCAATTGCTCTGAGGCTTTGGTACAACCAGTGGAGCCACCTTACCCTGTGAAGAGCATCTTGGTTTTTACTGTTGAAGTATTGAGACAGCCTTCAATTCTGCTGGATTTATTGCTGAATCCTGACACTCACCTAACAGTGAAGGCCAGAAACTGACTGTGGTCACCTGGAGCCTCTTCTGCCAGATTGGGCTTGTTAGACTTCCCTTTGTCAGCTGGAGAACAAAGTCCTTGCAAGCTTGCATTGAGAGTGGGGCTTGTTCATGGCAACATGCAGCCCCTTAACTCCTGAGAAGCCTTGCCAATAAATGCTCCTTTGAAAGGTGCTTTTTCCCTTCAGCTACCTTTCCTACATGACCTAGACTGAATAGAAGGCTTTCAAGTCACCTAGAAAGCTCTGCAATGCTCTTAAAATGCTATAATATGCTAACAGAGCCTCAAATGAGTCTCTGGACCTTCTTACTCCCACCATCAAGCGGACACATCAGCAATGGCTGAAGACTGTGCTGGGACAAGACCCGTGTGCCCTTTTCCTCTTCCCCCTGGTTTCCTTGGGAAGGGGGCAGACACACATGAGCCTGGAGGAGTTCTGGATGTGTCCCACAAGCCTCTTTCTCCTGAGGACGGTCTGTGTCTCTGGAGCTCAGGTTTGGGTTACAACGTGCAGGTGCAGCGCTGTTAATTCCTATTTCTTCTTGCCTAACTGAAATAGTGAAAAAAAGCCCGCAAAGGTAATGTGACTAGCAGTTTGTCGCATTAGGCGTAGGAAAACATCTCCATGGGTTGTTTTGCTGTCCCATCCCATGAGCCTTGCCCTCCTCTGCCCCCAGGACAGAAGCTGCTTTGCCAAATACTTTTTGTAACCGCGCAGCTCACGTGGACCCAGCTTCAGATACCAACATGCTGTAAAGGCCGTTCCTGCTTCTCCGCTGGAAAAATCAAGTGAGCCTGAGGTGGCCCTGCCAACCTGCAGGGCTGGTGGCAGCACTGGCTGAGGCTGGGCCATAGCACGTAGCCCAGGCGAGCAGAAGCTTGTGGAGTCCGCTAGTTCCACAGGTCTCCGCAAAGGGTTAAGCATGGGCATTTTTAAAGTGTGTTGCTGAATCGGGATGCTTGCTTGTTTTGGAGACTGATTTATTTCCTCCTGTACGTGTTTGGGATCAGAGCACTTGCTTCCTCTGACTCCTGGTGTCTCTGTGGTCTCTTCGGACTGCAGCTCTGTGAGGGGGAGACTCCTACTTTGCTATGAAGCTGGCACGGTAGGGCCTCTTGGCACCACTGTAACCCAGAAGATCAATAATAATAAGTGGTGGAGATGTTTCAGATGCCTTAAATTAAACAGTCATATGGAAAAAGAATTCGTATTCCCCATGGCTGTAACGTGGACGCCTAATAGGGTGGGTCAGGAGGTTGTGTTGGGAGTCGAAGTGCTAGATGCGCATCTGAAAATCCTTGCTTTTGGATGAGCAGAAGCTGGGGGGTAGGGGATTGGAGGTGGGATTTAAGACCCTTAATTCTATATAAATATAGCTTTGTGGTTTAATGTGCACAGCAGTAGCTCTGTGGTTTATCATTTACTGAGAACTATGCTTTTCTAAGAAAATGCTCTCTTCCTGGTGCATATCTAAGCCAAGGCCTCCTCTGTCATTTTGTTAACTGTAAGGATTACTCTTTAAAATAACTGTTTGGTAGTAATAAGGCCAAACAATCGCCCGATTCACACCGCAGGTGAGTTTAACAGAAATTGTGTTGACTAAAGCTACCCTGAGCAAGACATCACTGTTGCATTTGAATATTTGCCAAGAAAAACCTGAAAGTTCCTAAAACTGGCTACAAGGACAAGGGATTAGCCTGTCCTTCCAAGTCTGTAAATAAGGTCCTCAGGCACTTTTTCCACTTGGGAACACGAACACTGACTGTTTATGTTTTTTAAAGAAAAAACAAAAAAATCCTGTGATTTTGTAGATTGCAAACAGTCAGCTTTGCAGTTGCTCAGCTACCAGCATGTGGGTCATTTGATGTTCTTTTCTAATCAGGAATGCATTGTGAAACTGCTGTTCCTTGCAGTGAAAGGTCACGGGATTTTTAATTTCTATTTGCCGTTTGTATTTTTCTAATAAATCACACCTTCTGATAAACCGAATGGCTGAAACCACGGAGCAAATGAAACTTCAGAACAAAACCTTTCCTTTGGCACACGTATGGATCCTAGAGTTTGCCTGAATTTCCAAACTAGATACCTTTTTCATGAAGTGGTTGGTTATCGAGAGGCAGGCTAAATTAAGAAAATAAGGGGTGTGCACTCTGTATGGCTGTGTGAGTTTGGGCTGCCAGAATATTTTGGTTTGTTTGTAAGCACGGATATTTAGTTTCAGAATTAGTATAGGGGCCGAGTAGTTGACAACCCAAGCTGTTGTGACTACATTCACAATGCAGAAATATATCCGAGTGCGAGTTCCAAAAAAAATATAGCTTGATATATGTGATTCTGATAAAAAGCATCTTCTGCTGTATCTGTTCAGGAAAGACCAAAACCATTGCTTTGCTGCTGGGTTTTATGCAATGCGACTCCTGTGAAATGCCTCCATGTAATGGATTATCGGTAGAGAGTCTTCTCTTTCCTCTTTCCCTTTCTTAAAAAGAAAAAAATCTGACTTTTAGAGCCAAGGGCTTGCTTGTTTTCAAATAATGGGAGTTGAACTGGTGTAAAACCGGAACAAGGCAATATTGAATCAGACTCAGAGCTTCATTTTTTCTCCGCTGGGACCTGCACTGGGACAGAGTTTGGGTGCGGGAGGGACTGTGGCCAGGCTAGAGTTCCCTGGCTCCGAGCTGCTTGGCTTCGCCTCTCCCTGTCACTCCCCTGCCGCTGAAGAAAATATTTCCATTTGTTCTCTCCAGGTACTTTATGGCAGTGCGACGTGGCCAGAGAATGCAGTACTCCCTTCGTGAGAGGGGCAGGACATACGTCCTTTGTTTCAATTGCCTGCTGCTTCTGGTGTTGAGCAGGCAGTCTCAGTTCTGGCATCCCTGACCTTTTGAGTACTTGCCTTTGCAAATGTAGGGTTCTTTTGATTGGAGAGGGTTTTTTGGAAGTTCTGTCGCTATAGCTTATGGATACTTTTTTCCCTTAATGAAAAGAAGAGGAAAAGAGAAGACATACGCTTTGTTTTGCAGATTCAACTGAGACACAAAGGGTGCGTTGTTCTGGCCCTCCCGGGCACGCCGGTAAATATTTTATGTTGGCAAAAAGGACATGGACCTCAGAAGTCCTTAGCGCTTCTGGTTTCCCATGCAGGAGCTGGAGCCTGCAGTGTGAGCTGGCGCAAAGTTTTGGGATCTGCATCTGGCAGAGCGAGCGGGAACCGGCAGCCGATGGGACAGGCTATTTCCCGGGGTGGCAGCGGAGCTTCCCAGCATCACTTCCCCGCTCAGCTGAATGCTACTGCCCATTAGGCATTGGGCGGAGCTCTGTAGGAAATATTTGAGGCTCTGCAAGTGCCATTCGCAGGCTTCTGACTTTCCCCCGTGGTACCCTGTGTAGCACGCAGCAAGCCCCCGATTCGCCTCTCGCGCTGCAGTGTTAGGCATGGCGCTGCCGAGGTCCAGCCCTAAAGCTTCCAGGAAGATGCCCAACCCCGATTTAGTATCCTGAACCCCATGAACATTTCACAAGTGAGTTTGGAGCAGCAGGGAGCCCTCTCCGTGAGCCCATGGGAAACCTCCCTTGGGGCTGGGGGTCCCAGCAGCTCTGGGGGGGTCTCAGCAGCTCCGGGTGGTCCCAGGAGCTAGGTGCAATTGGGCTCAGGGTGGCGGGCATTGAGCTCCAACCCTCAGCTGATAAGGCCTAAGGCAGGAGGATTGGACAAAGGCGGCCCAAATACCGTGTTCGTTTTCTCCTTGCAGTTGTTTTCTGGCAGCCAAAACGATTCCCTGAAGCAAGAGGTGTCCTTTAAAACAGGGCAGTGGTGAGCGCCACAGATGCATCACTTGAGTTCAGAAGCAGCCTCCCACATCTGATGGGCAGAAGAGATTGTAACGCCGATTCACTCGCACAAAGGAAGCACCCCGTCCTCGCTTGGAGGGTTTGCTTCCTCGCTGGTGAAGCGTCGGTTTAAGCTGCTGCCTTGTTCTTCGCCTGTTCTTCAAGGTTTCGGAGGGAAGAAAACCTTTCTGCAGAAGATGCGCAGCAGAACTTGCTAGCGTGTAGCCCTGTGTGTCAGCCAGGTGTTGTGAGAGAAGAGCAAAGGATATACTTCCTCTGGTGGGGTGTTTTCATACGCTGCGTGCTCGCTCGTTCAGAGGAACGACTTGCTTTTTAGTTTTCCGTGGAACCGGCCCTCTTACCGTGAAGCGCGTTGCCTGCATTCTCCCTCCCCTCCCTCCCTCCCTCCGACGTACAGCCCTGCACGCCTGGGATTAGGGCTTCGGCTGCGGCAGCGGGGATGCCACAAGCTTGCCCAGGGACCGGTCCTCTCCCTGATCTCTGCAGGTGACTCCGTCAGGACAGCATCACTTTTGCCTCCCGTGGGAAACACCGGCGAGAGCATTGGCAGCTAGCAAGGCTGGGGGACCCGAGGGAGGGGATTCCTGGTCCCTACCAACCCCCCAGGAGGGACGGAGCAGGCTGGGGCGCTCCTGGTCCCTGTCTCAGCAGTGGGCAAAGCGTGAGCCCAACCGTATGTATCTCCATCAAGGCTGGGAGCCCGATAAGAGCCGGGGCGGAGGTAACCATAGATGGCTCTGATTCATTCGGCTTCCTGTCTCTCTCTAAGAAAAGGATGTAAATAGCCAAAAGCCGGGGATTCCAGTGAAAAGAGCAGGCGGGTGCCGTGCCGTGCCGGCTGCGGTGCCTGGCCTCGCGGAAGGCCGGTAGTGGTGAGAGCTGGGGTTCTCAGAAGCGGGGGAGGCGCCGACTGGTGCCGCGCTGCATCACCCCGTCACATCGGGGAGGCTTCCTGCGGATGGAGGAGAGCGTGGAAGGAAAAACCTCTGCAGCGATGACAGTGACCTTGACCCTGGCTGCAGAAGGGGTGTGCCCTCGTCTCTGCACCCTTAGCAGTGGCGGTACCGCCAGTGCCCTGGGAGCCAGGTGGGCACCCCTGTGCCATGGCCAGCCCACAGAGGAGGGGAGATCCCAAGGGGCTGACAGCTGGATCTGTGGTGACACTTTTTTTATGAGAGCTTCATGACTTGAGGCCACTGGCAGGGTAATCTGGGCAAGATTAGTGTCCGTGCTGGATGCCCATGGGTGTTAAACGACTCCCTCCCTATAGAAGTACAGCCTCTCATCACCAGTGTTCTCTGTGTTCCCAGCGCAATAGCAAATTACAAGGGTCATGTTGAGGCTCAGCCACCAGTATCCTGCTACCATAAGAAGGCCAATGTCAACACTGGCCTCCCCCTCTTGAGGGCATTGGCTGGGCAGTCTCCTGAAACCAGCTGTGCTGGAGACACTTGGCAACAAGATGGTGAGCTCCATCCCCCAGCTCATCTCACGCATCCCCCTCGGAGTTGTCAGCCAGCTAAAGACATGCCACCAGTAGTGCCTTCACCTAGCTGGCTCCAAGGCCCTTCCACCTCTTGCTGTTCCCTTATGCTCAAAAGGAGAGTGCTGAGGAGGCAATCCAAGATGGCACAAAGGGGTCTCTGTTTTGTGGCATGGGCAGGTGTGTGCCTGTAATTGGGATAATGTTGCCAAGAGACTTGGGGAGCGTTAGGCGCACACTGCCCACTGAGAGCCAACAGACATGAGTGTTCACCTGCCGTGCTTACCTGTGATGGTAATCTCTGTATAAATCCAGCACCCTGGTACCTTTTTGATGAGACAGCAGGGAGGATGGCTCACAATGTGGTGCTGAAATCGCACATTTGGTGTCCAGGTCTACACTCCAGCAGCAGGAAAGCATCACGGCTTTAATCAATTGTCTTTAAGGCTGTTACATACCTAAAAAATGCAAGAGCTGGGGCCAGACCTGAGGCCCGAGTTATTAATCTGGAGCAGAGTTTGAGATCTTTTTTGGAGCACTGGCTTCTGAGACAAGGTCGCAGTGACAGAGTTCATGGCACGTTTGGAACCAGAGTGTGAAACTGTTCACTTGGGACAGACTTGTTAAGACAGCTCTCTGCTTATTTAGAAGTAGCTGCATATTAAAGTGGAACTCAAAGAACTCGCTTTTGTATCTTCTATACTGTAAGCCTAAAAATTTACTGCATCAATGCTGAAGTTGCAGGCAGGAGAAGTTGGGAAATGTAATGCTTTTTTTCAGGGAGCAGTAACCTAATACAAAATATGTTCAAGGTTCAGAAAAAAACAGGTGTGGGTAAGGATTAGTTAGCTATATCTTCTAAGTGAGAGCTGTAGGGATGCTTCCAGGTTACAGATAAAGCCGTTCACCCATAAAGAAATCCTCAATGCAACAGATAAAGATCAGTTTAGTATTTAGGAATATATTTGCTAATAGAAGGCAAAGTAAATCTACCGGGTATCACTCTAGAGGAGGCTAGAACCACTGTTACTGACTTTAATGGAAAGGCGATCTGCTTTCCCCACCATCTTATCTTCACTTCCCTGCCAATGCACTCTTTTCCCTTTCAGAGTGCTCAAAATGGTTTCTGCTGTCTTCCTGTAAGAAATTCAAGCTCCACCTGTGTTTAATTAGATATTGGATAACCTGGGTTGTTGTATTACAAACATCTAGGGCAAGAGTCTAGAAAAACTAATCAGTCCTAGGTCAAAGAGCAATAGTTCCAATTTTAAGCCAAGTGAAGCGATAGGAGGTATAGAGCACGAGACCTAACAAATCCTGAACAACTGTTTACAAAAAAATAAGTAAATCCTGTTGCTCTTATCTACTGGCTTGTGACATATTTGTGATTGCATAAAGAAACTAACAGAAAAACTGATCTTTCTCAAAGACACATGAAAAGTATTAATTTTTACAAGAGGTTTTCATAGCCTTTAGTTCCTTTACATTCCTCTCTGACTTCACAGCTTTAGGACTCAGGACTTACATTTGTTCTACAGGAAATTTTAGATACACAAGGTAAATCCTACTTGCAAAGGCAAAGGATAAAGGAATTACTTTGCTTTAAATGCTCCTGCTGGCTTTCAAAGAAAGGAAGGAAAGCACAGCGTGCATGCCTCTAAAGGAGCTGCTCCAGTGATGATACAGCATTTCTATGGCCTAAGGTACCACGTGGGGACTACAGGGATATGCAGTTTGCCGCCTACCCCAGTGAACCCTAATGCTAGAGGGAGGCAGGGTTTGTAAGCAGAGGTGGTATCTTTATAATGTTCCTGCTTTAGTGGGTGGTGGTGGGGAACAGATGCACTTTTGGGCATGCAGCCCTTCTTTGGTGCCATACATGCTGGATCTCATGGTTGTTCCTGGGTGAGGGCATCTGCTGCTCCATGACAGGGCTTGTTTCTCCCTCTGTCTCGATAAATCAGCTGTGAGCTGTGGAAACCCTACAGCAGGAGGGGCTTGCTGCATTTTCACTTTGGGATAACCCACAATGCTGCGTTTGAAATGAAGTGAAATAGTGGGCTGTAATCCCTTCGGGCTGGGAGAGGAATGATCCCAGGTCTTCCCATATCCCTGCAGAGTGGGGTGAGCCCAGACCCCCTGGGATAGATCAGAGAAGTAATTTTGGAAAGAAGAGGAATGTACAGGCCTCTGGGTTATTTTTTTTCTTTGAAGGAAAGTAAGTGCTTCCAAATGTAAGCGACTAAACTCCCCGAGGATGGAGGCATTGCTCTGCAATCCTGAGTTAACCCCACACTTTGGCCTTGGGGTGAGGGCATGGTTTGTCTCCCACATTTTCTCTGGGCTAGCTTTTTGCTCAGCCAGCTTATTTCCACTAAGTCCTTTCTTAAGTGTTTAAAATTCCCTCCGCTCTGAGCAGGGAAGCCCTGGTGCCACATGTGGGGTTGGCTGTACTCAACCCTAATGGGAAGGCGCTTGCAAGGCTTGGGGCTGTCATGGGCAAGCCTCTCCCAGGGCAAGGTGGGTAGGCATGTGTGGTGCCAGGGGCTGATTAGAAAGCCTGTGGCTTTGGCACCTGCTGCTTGGATATGTGAAGATGTCTTTAGTTGTAAGAAAACTTTCTCAAGATCTCCGTGCCACAGGATTTTGTTTTTCTAGCTGCAGGCCTCGTTCAGCCTGTGCCATCTCTACAGCTGTTGAACCTTCAAGTTCATTGTAAAAACTTTCAGCCTTTGGATGCTAAAATATAGGATTATTTCCCCCTCCCCACCCCAAAATTTCAGAAGTCCAGTGGCAGTATCCTTCCTCCTCCAGCATCCACAAGTCTATGCCTGCTGACTCCTGCTGGTCAATGGCCAAACTCTCTTGCCCTTAATTTGTTTCCCTGTGGGTGAAAAGGGGCTCAGCTCTAATGATAGAGTCTCTGATGGTTATAAACAACCTCATCTGCTCTCCCAAGAGCTCCACTGCCACGCATACGCTTCTTAAGAGCTTGTGGTCTCCTTTCACTGCTGTGAGTCAGCAAAGCTCGTTGGAGTGCTCACGTACCTTCACACAGAGCTTTGTAAATACGGAACTTTTTGCTTTTGCAAGTAAAACTTAACTGTTTATGATATGATACCTGCAGATGTATCTAAGTACCTTCCAGCCTTCATTCATTAGGTGCAGTTCCTCTGCCACTGGACTGACCCCAGTCAGGCTTTGCATGCCTTCTGCCTTGAGACGAAGAGCAGGTCTTGTATTGCCACCTCAAAATGGCTGGGAGGGAGCTGGCTGGAGGGTAGTTAAATGTGTTTCTGATCTGTGGCAAAGACTAAGAGTCTCCTTAGGTTTGCAGAGGTTAGGGTATAGTGGCTATTAACTCATCTAGCCTACTTGCCCATGTGTCATGCATAAGTTTCACCCACATGTTCATTTGCTAAGCCTGAAAGAGTTTATATTGCAGTGTCTTGGGCCACAAAGAGAAGGGAAAATGAAGTGTCACCAAGTGGTCCCAGAAATATAGATCAGGTGATCACAGCAGGTAGATGGATCACAGTGGTAGGCTTGTCTCCCAGCCCCAGATCATTTCTGTGATTCTCTCCTGAGTTTTCCTATGTCTCTCTGAGTTTTGGGACCTTTCCAAACTACGCTGTGCTGCTGCTGTGTTGGGCAGCAACATGCATGCTCCAGGCTAGCTATGGGTCCAGAAACATGAGAGCAAATCAGGACAGAGATGAACTAGTTAAGCCAGAGTTTCACTGCTCCTGGTCCTGGAGAGCGACACCATCACCAGCATGGCGTTGCACCATGCCATGTTGCCCTCAACAGTCTTATGCATGGCTCCCAAATGTGGTGCTTCCCGCCTAGATAAGCCTCATCTTCCTTTCACTGGGTTGGAACCATGAAAACAGACAGTAGGCTTTTCACACCAGGCGTCTATTCTGATTTTGAAATCCTTTGCTAACTGAATTTATGTCTTTTTGGTCTTCCCACCATCTTTTGTATGTGTATGTTTTATCACTGCTTCTGTATCTCCTTCAGTAGAAATATCCTTCTATCTAGACTAATAGTTTTAGGCTTGTTTTGGTTTGAATTTGCCTGTAGAATTGTGGATATCTTTTTATAAATCCCATGGTTTTGTCAATTCTTTCTATTGCTAATTTTTGTTACCAGTCAGTTATGCTAATACGTCAAGTTTGGGGATACTGACGCATTTAAATTTCTGTCATACATTTCCTTGGTTGATGCTTTGTTCTACTTGGTCCTAATATGGTCATCGTTATGCACAGCCACCTGCTAATTCTTCAGCCTGTAAACTCTTTTTTTTGTCTATCTGAATGAGGTCAGTACTCATCTCAAGTATGCTGAGTGCATGACCGTCTAAGGTATTTTTTGAATGACCACATGAGATCTCCAGCAAATATCTCTGAGGCTGAAGTCACCAGTGATGGTAATTCCTCTTTCTACACATTACAAACAGATGGTTGAGGAGATGTTCCATTCACTGGTAAAATTTGTTCTGTAACAGATGCCTGCCAGCTGCCATTCCCTGCCCTGCTGCGTGATTTTATAGAGCTAATGAGATTAAGAAACTGTCGAAATTGATTTTTGCTTCTAAATACAGCAGATCTGATTCTGAAAATGCAGGGAGGGCTCTGTCTCAGGTGGTGCAAGCTGGCGCAAATCCAATGAAAAGTCAGCGGAGCCGAACCACTACACGTCGGCCACGGCACTGCCGTGAAGAGCAGCTCTCTTAAATGAAAGCATCAGCATTAAGAAATCAACAACAAAAAGAAGTTTCCAGAGTAGAACAGCAATGCAAAAGTGAGAAGAGGGGAGAGTTCGGGACAGTTTAAAAAACTACCCTGCACTCATACCAGCAGTTCAAAACTGCTGATACTTCTTGAAAAACGCCTTTCATTGGAAAGTCCGGTACCTCAGATAGCTTATTGCTCAGCCTCGGTGCCATGGCAGAAGGTTGTTTTGCAGCCTTCGAACTTGCTCGCTAATGAATCAACCCTTCCCACCTGTAGCCACTGGGGCTGAAGCCACGAAACCTCCCAGGCTGAAATCCTTCTGCTGATAAAAATCTAGAATGAACTCGGCATGAAGCTGTGGAAAAATGCAGATGTATATTTTGAAAGTCCATGGTCGGGCTTTGAACAATCAGATGAGTATTAAGAGAAAAAAATGCAGTAGTTTAAAAATAACAGATCTACTGCATGGCAGCCATAAAAGGAGATTTTAAGGAAAGGAACAGAAAATCATGCCAGATGAACGCATTAGGAACAGCAGTTGATACGGCATGTACAAATGACAACATATATACGCCCTTTCTCTCCAAAATACACGTGAGAACCTTACAGGAGCAGCCAGAGCCCACTGTTGAAATTCTACTAGTACAAATAATAGAGTTCACCATATTTTGTTATCACAGTAGACTTTTACTGAATGCTACTGCTGTTGCTTATGTCTCTGGCCAAAATTTAAACTCAGGTCAAAAGCTTTAGCAATGCTTAATTGAACAAACCAACTTAATGCATTACGGGCTGTTTGAAAGCATCTGTGACCCGACAGATTTGAATAGTGAAAAACGTGACATTCTGCATGACCTTTCCTTCCCTACTGCTCTCACAGCGCCTTTCTTCTCAGTAGATGTTTGAATCTCTACCATCTTCCTAGTCTTAGTGCCTGCTACGCTTAGTTCTTTGCATCCACCCTACCAGGACTGTTTATTGCCTCTCCTCTGTTTTGTAAAGGGACGAGAAGGCAGCACTGGGTCTCAGCAGCATCCCCCAGCTAGCCAGCCACTGTCACGGGTTTCCCAGACACCCTTGTCCCCAGAGAGCAGGACTCCGAGGTCTGTCATGGTTTGAGCTAATCGGCAAAAGAGTTCAGGCCTGCCGCAAATGTCCCCTGCCATCACCACCCCGCAAGCCCAGCCCATCTTAAATCACTGTTTGCCTGCTGCCTACATCAAAAGTCCTTTGTGAAGAGCACAGTTGCTCCTCTGTAACTGATCTACATGGAGCAGGTCATCAGCTGCTTACGAGTTTTCCTTTTTTGTTTTTCAGTTGTTTTCTTTTAAAAAATGGCGGTATGAAGTCATGTTAGAAATAAATAGTCTCATACTTCTCCCCTAATTATAGAAAGAGGAGCCTTGTTAGACTACGTGTGGTTTTCAGTGTCAGCTCCTCACCTGGGAGGATGAGCAGGTTTCCGTACTGCAAAATAGGTGTCTTTACAAGTAACAGCAATAGGATTTGGAAAAACCCAAACCAAAGTGCTTTGTTTTCTGCAAATCCAAACGATAGCCTTTGAATTACCGAGCCTTTCCTCAAGGTGACTTTGAAAGCCATCTCACTCACCCCAGCAACGAGATCGCTGTGCGTGGCATACAGCTGTGACGGTCCCTGGAGAGTTTTGTCTGAGCCAAGAAACGAAGAGCCCCATCTAATGGGGTCACTGGCTGCTAATGAAGTTGCACGTTCATAAACTACAGCTACAGCCCTCAAGGGAAACTCCCCGTCATCCCTGCTTTGGGAGGTGCAGTTTGTCTGTGTCATAGTGGCTTGTAGGACCTGTGAGAGCTGCTGGAGGCAATCTGCTGTGCGGACTTTATTTTTGCCACCCCATCCCCCCCCACCCCAATTAGGTTCTTCTTTCATTCCCAAATTAAATTAAGCAGAGTTTTAATTTCGGTGCCTATGTCAATTTGTTGGCGGTAGCCAAATGAGGCGGGAGTTATTCAGCTTTTTTTCCTCCTGTGGAGGATCAAACAACAAATCTGTGTAAGGAATTCCTGATGGAGAAGCCTAAAAGGAAGATTATGAATTTTCAAAGCCATGGCTTTGTAAACCAAGCGTCTCTGCAGAGTTCAGGGAACAAGAGCTCATTAGGAATAATCATTTAAAACCTGACTGAAATCTCTGTAGCTTTTCTGTCTTACACCAGATGAAGATCTGATCCATTCACCTAGTTTTAAGTCCAGACACACACTCTTGGCGGTGTAGACATAATTTCCTCTGCATGCTGTAACCATTGCTTTGCACTGTGACAAGCAAATGTTTATTGGGCTTTGTATGGCTCAGCATGAGCTTATAACACATTTCTTTATGGCATTTATTTTGCTGTAAATGATGTATATTTTGGTGGTTTTGCCAGTATTTGATGCTCAAGATCACTCATTTCTGAAGCACAAGTGTGACATCTTGGGAAAAATAACTTCCACTCACTCAGTACTAATCTATCATGTTGACTTTATTTCCGTCGCAGCATACCGAGAGCAAACAATTTCCTACGACTCCGTGCTTTTCAGCTAAATGCCTTTTCCAAAAGGTTAGGGAAATGCTTGTGTCATGGAAAAAACAGAATCCAGCTACGCAGAAAATAAAGAAAGAGGTGCAGTGTATCAGGCTTAATTGAGCGCTTAACAGGTTCAGACTAGTCTGAGCTTACGTTAACTGAACCACTGAACCCATCCAAGCTGAACAGATGTAGAGCATTTTGGATATGCAGTTAAAATACACTTTAGCGTCGTGTTCTTTATCTGCAAGTAGTAACACATACCCACCTGGGCAGCTGAGCTAAAAATTACTCTGCAGCGTGGGCAAGGAGAGAGGGGCATTTTGCGTCTGCTTTTGGGGTCCCTGAATAGGATATGCCCCTCTGCCTCTGAAGATGCAGCTAAGGATGCTCCCAGGCTCTTGTTCTATTATTTTCTCAAGTATTTGTCCTGGGAAGCAGGTGTTGGGGAATATTCTCATGATTTCAGGTGCCTTGGAGGCAGAGGGGCTAGTGGATGACTTTGTCTTCTCTGCAAGAGCTTTGCTCTTGCATGCCTCTCATGTCTCGCTAGTGTGATTCTACTTTTTCCTTTCTAAGGAGCCAGTATCTCAAAGTCAGTGTGGGGATTGCCCCAGAAATCTCCACCTCACTGGAAATAGTGCTCTAAAGCTGAGTGTTAGTCTTTGCTAACTAGACGGTGTCGCTACCACCCCTCTCACAGCTGTCGGTCATTCTGCAGTACTTTCTTCTAGAGAATGCTTTTTCTTTTTCACCTGGCAAAAAAAAGGAGTCTGTGCACACTGTTATGCTCAGACAGGTGATAATGTGCCTGTCCTAGGTGATCACAAGGCAGTTTGTATCATTATTGTCTGCAGTTAATTTAGGATTCTTTAAAGCAAATGTTCAGGGGAAAAAAGTGCGTGATTGCAGTTTAAGTTCAGGGTTATTACAGCATCCCTGGCTCTAGCAGGCAAATCAGGAATATTGTAGCTCAGCATTTTCTGGATTGTAGGGATCTATCTGTTGGCTTAGGCTTTGCTGAAATGTAAGTGGTATTTACAATTGCACTTGGCCATGAGCTGCTTCTTTTTGATATGAGTCCAAATGCTAGGGTTATAATTACTGTGAATATTGCATCCTGCAGTCTGGAAGCATAATCTCAACGTACGTTGGGTTGGTCTTCACAAAGAACTTGCTGAGGGCTGCAGTGGCCATCCCTGAGGAATCTTCCCACAGCCCCAAGTGATGTAGCAAGCCTTCATCTGTGTCATCTCTTCTCAATGCAGTTTCATTTTGCCTGCAATAACTGTGTTAGACACCACTGCAGACTGACTCTGCAGCCTGATGCTGGCCCAGGCCTAAGATGTGGAATTCATCCTCTTCCAGTGACTAATTTTAAATACTTAAAACAAAACGGAAAAGCTTCAATAGGGGAGAGACCCCCTTAAAAAGGGATACTCTCTTGTAGAGTACTCTTGTAGGTCATCTTGTAGTCCTTGTAGTGAACAAAGGAGGGAACAGACCTTGATTCTCCCAAAAAGGGGAGCAGGAGCACGAGGATTGTACAAGTCTTCTTTTTGTAAGGCCTCATCCTGACAGTGATCTGTGTAGGCGCATACCAGATCAAGCCAGAGCAAAGCCAGATCGGCAGCCAACGTCTAGAGACCTAGGAAAATATTACTGGTGCAAAATTAGGACATCAGTACTTGCAGCGACTGAGAGGGGTTGCCTAAATTTGGGACTGGCATGCCTAAAATGGCAGCTAAAGGCATGAATCATGGGCCTGCCTGTATGCTGTTGGTGTTGAAGGGTTTGGCGCTGCCAGCTGCCGAGCGGAAAGCCTTCCTAGGGATGGATGGTCCACACCTCTCAGGCCAAAACAACACTTGAAATCTACTGGACTCAGTGGATGAAAACTGAAGCTGAAAGTTTGGGCCAGGCTATAAATAAAGTACCCAAGTAAACTCAGGAGAAATTGTTTTTAAAGGAACTGAGTTGAGGGAGGCACCTGTCCACACGCCTTGCAGTTTGGTGTTGGGATGCAGCTTGGTTAAGTTTTTTTCTGGTGGGTAATGCAGTGCGTGCTTACAACAAATACATTTGGACAAACACAGATGCTACATGATGTGGATGTGGGTTTTTTTTCCCCCCATAAGCAATTTGATAAGTTTTTCTGTAAAAGTTGATTTGCAACAGCCTTTTTGTAAAATGTAACTGGTGAATTTCCTATGCTAAACACTTTGTCTTACAAACTTGTAGTCAAAGAAGGGTAAGAGATTCTTATACAAGACACAGGTAAACTCATAGTCTTAATTTTATCTATAAGGAAAAAATCCCCTGAAAACTAAGCAGGTCTCAAAATACTCTTCTCTAGATTTTAGTTTTGCACTGTATTCTGAATTTGACACAACAGAAAAATTTTCAGCTAAAGATAGAGGGGATTTTATACAGACAGACTTGCTCTTTTTATCCTGTGTGTGTCTACGTATATATTTTTATATATATAGTTTAGAGAAGGAAAAGATGAAATATCCTTTCTGTAGCTTTGTAATAAACTCAAAGTTAAGTGAAGCCAGAGGAAGACTTTGGCTGTGTACTCAGCCTCTGCAGGTAGAGTCTCATTTCCAGTTTGTTCTATAAACAGGCTCTTTTCTTCCATTATTTAAAACTGCTCAGCTGTTTCTCTGCGAGAAAACAGCAAAGGCAATTGAATACAGCCTTGGTCATGTAAGTGGCTCTTGTCTTAAAAGCTAGTTCATATTCAATGCTGTCCTAGTTTTTCTTTTCTCAATCCCATAAAGGTCCTTTTCAGAGTTGAAGAAATTCCAATTAGTGAGCGCTGGAATCGGTGTGTGAGCAAGAAAAGTACAGTATATAGCACTGCTATAAAATTACATCTAAATATTTACATACCCTTTAATGTCACCTCATGTTCAGTTAAGCTGTTGGGGTTTTTTTTGCAGCTTTTCTCTCGTCTTCATTTGGCCATTTCAAGCGTGACTAACATATTTTGAATTATTTTTAAACTTCCAACATCTTCTCTGTAAAAACAGTGTACATGAAGGTGCAGGTGGCTGAGCTTAGTTCAAAGGATTAATTTGCTGAGGAGACCTAGGACTTTCCGACTGTATTTCTGTGCTTGAGTTTCTTAATAAAGCCACCGCGTTATCCTGAACTTAGGCTAACTCCATGGTTACGGTGGTGTCGATTAACCATAGTGTCAAAGAGAAGAATTCAGCCTAAAGCAGCCAATACAGGGATTTTTTATTTTCCTCTCCTCTCCTCTTTACCAAGCACGGACAAAAAGACAGGTTGCTACGTATTCTTGTTACACCTTATCTAAATATATTGATCAGTTCCTCCAGACTCTTATCTGTTTGCTCGGCAATGGCTCTAGTTCATTCACACCGGGATGGCAAGGGAGCTGAATGGATACGGCAGCACGGAAGGTACCGGTGGGCTGGTTCAAGCTGGGTGACACTGTGCCTGGCTTCTCTTTTGTTTCTCCTGGCTGGTTGTTTGACATCCGCCAAGCCTCTCTGTTCATTAAGTCGGCGTGATGAATAGAAGGCAGCGAGTGTAATTTGGGCAGTTAGGGCCACCTGGTCAATAAATATAATAAACATCCACTACTGCATCTCTTTCAGCACCGTGTGCGTCAGTGAAGTGCAAACTGGAAAATGTATGATAGTGAATGGAAATCTTAAATCGATGTGAAGATACTAGCAGTTTCCAGAGTCACGCTGGCTTCTCTTGCCCCCAGCCTATTTAAGCCCAATAAAAGAACATTTTCAAAGGTGAGGTTCCTACAGTAACAGAGAGATAACATTCATGTAGTATTATTTTTCATGCAGAAGACATCTGGTTCTGCTAGTTTTTACACTGGGATAACTTCATTGGAGCGGATCCTGCACTGCCCCAAGGGTAGGTGTACCCAGCCATGTGGGATCAGGTTGGTGCATACAGTCGGCACAGTGATTTCTCTGCCACCCGTGCACCGCGTGTGTGGCACAGGCGATGTGCTGGAGAAGGCAGAAGGGGTCTCTTGCACCACTGGTAGTCCTTGTGCAGAGGGGGGAGGAAGCTCAGCCCACAAGAGCCCCAACACCAGCTGATCTTAAACACCAGCTTTGCACTTAACACTCCCAGCCTCTGCCCCTGCCCGAGCTGAGCTCTGCCAGTCCCGGCTTCAGCGGTGTGACCTTGGGCAGGGACGTGGTGTGGGCTCGAGTCAGAACCCGGGATGCACTGTTTGTGCGCATGACCTGGTAATATTGACTGGTGGATGCAACCCAGGACTCAATGCTGATCGGTGAAGGCAACGTTTACGGTGCATGGGAACAGCCTCGTGCTGGGCAGTGAGTGTAATGTCTTTAGCAGACTTTACATCATGAAGCAGTTAACGAATTCTTTTGTACTGAAGGGCTGGATTCAATAAAAAGTTTCTGGGGCAAGTTACCACAGCCTGCCATACTGCAGTGCATCAGGCAGACCCTTTTTTTTTTTTTTTTCTTTTCATTTATTTTTTCTTCTCCTTTTAATTTTAAATTGAGTGCAGCTGACTGCTTCCAATGCTGTTAACAATGGCACTTCTTTCCCTGGGACAATGTAACATTTAAAACAGATAAAAGCCCATGTGGGGCTAATAAAAGTTTGCCCCCATCCTCATTCCTGTAGGGCAAGTTTCCCCATCGTTAACATTTTAAGTAGGAGGCAACTATGAATATGAATGTAATTGACTTTTACACACTATTACTCATCAGCAGGTAACTCCGAACAGAACAGGCGTCACTGGAGGCATGTGCTAAATCTCAAAGAAACTTTGCCTGGCCCAGCAGCAGGGGAGCGATGCGGAGCTGCGTGAGCTGCAGCCTCAGTGGGGACTGGGGAGTCAACAGGCAAACAACTGTGGGGACCAGGGAGCTGGGCATGGCAGCCCAGCTTCCCCAGTACAACAAAACTGGGAAAATGGGAAGGATCCACAGATGACACTCAGCATTTTGCCCCAGTAGGACTCCCGTGCACTCCTTATGGTATACAATGGAGAGGGGGAGCAACTGAGCAGCTTCCCGTTCCAAATTTTCCTTCTGAGGTGCTCGTGCAGCTTGTGTTAGGGGTCTAAATGGAATCCTCTGAGCGTTGGTCTTTCTGTCCATATCAGGGAGAAGGCATATGACATGCATACCTTCTTGGATGGAGAGTATTCATTGAATCCTTACAAACAACATTATGATTTCCAGGGCACTATGAAAGCGTTAGGTTTTATAAATGCACTTTGAGGTTACTTCTCTCCTGAGCAATTCCTGCAAGGTATATATGTGCTTTTACACGATTCAGTCTAAATTCTCCTTCAGGCAGCAAACCAACTAGTTTTAAAATAGCATGTGTGTGGCAGGGGTGTGTTTTCTGACTATCCTCCATGCAGAGCTCAATCCAGAACGTCCATGACTGGAGTCTTCCTTTGCCTTTGGTGGTCTTTGGATTAGGCTCCATGTTGCTTTGCATATCTGTGCATCTTTCTGAGCATTGTGCATCTCTCTGCATCTGCCAGCTGCCAGTGGCTGTAGCTATCAGACCTGCCCGGCTGCACGAGCTGAGCCCCTACCCTTCCCGTTGAAAACTCACGTTAGTAACAGGACCAAAGAGTTGGCACAGTACGGACTGTTTTTATTTACAAATCTAGAAATACCATTGCTCCCCGACGGTGTTTACCAACTATACATTCCAGCTGAAGCACAAATGAGTCATTTTTACATTGCTCATAGAAAATAAAAAAAGTTTTAAACACCCACAAAATTTGCTTACTCTTCAGGTGTAGCCCCCGGAAGGGTGAGGACAGCTTCCGCCATATTCTGATTGGAAATGTTGCTCACATGACTATTGGAAAGTCGAACAGTCCCTACCAGTGATAGGTGATGTGCAAAAAATGAGGAAAGGGCCATGAGGTCAAATCCCGAGGACAGTTTTTAAAAAAAGGCTGGAATGCAAAATGTGTACTTGACTTCAGTAAGGCCTTTTTGTGACACGTAGCCCGATGATGCTACATGGTGTTTGTAGAATTAAGCTGGTCTTTATCCACACAAATATGAAGTTAGATCTTGCGGTGCACCAGTGGCTGTCTGCAAACTGATACAGATGTTCATTTGGTTCAGAACAGCACACACAAAAGAATCCCAGAGGTGAATCTCAAAATACCCGCATTGCTCTAGTGTGCCGCTCCCTCTCTTCCCATTAATGCAAAATGACTCACAGGCTTGAAAAGACAAACATTGATCAAAAGACCGAAGAGTGATTTACTGGTGCGGGATGGGACGAGATGTTGTTTTAGCGCAACAAACAGTAACTGCGTTTAGAGGTGAGTATTGCCAAGGGAGCCCAAGGCGGTGCTTGCTTACTAAATTGGGTAAAATGCAGGGATTTCACCAAATGCAAATGACAATGAACAATATGTATGACTCAATATATCCGCTATGCTTTCAATGTGCAGTCAGAGGGTGGTATAGCTGACCTTTTAAAGTGATGCTTTTCAAACCACATTGTTATGATTATCAAAGTGTTCATTTTAGAATACAATATTTGGACCCACTCCCGTTAATATTCTTGTCTATCGTTTGAAGGCTGTTTTCCCTGCTGTTTATAACCAGGCAGCCCCTAGAGTGTCGTACTTTTATTTCTATGTCTAACCAGGGAACGAAATTTGCCATCATTTCTCCAAGGCTTGACACACACTTCTGGAGTACTTGGAGTCACGTATGGAATTAGCTACAATAAGTTTGATGGTGATTTTGTGAGTCCTTCCTGTGTGCCAGAAATAGTCTCGGAGAACAATGTGGGGCAAGAAATATTCTCTGCTCTTTAGCCTCAGCTTCCTTCTATCTAAAAGCCGTCGGTGGCATCACTGGCAGTGCAGAGCAGATCCCAGCACATCTGCAGGGTGACTTCAGTTTCGCAGTACTGTAACAGAAAGAAAAAAATCTGGCATCCAATTTGGAAATTTAAGTGTAGAAAAGAAAAAAAAAAAGTAATCACAGCACAGTATCTCTAACATGGTCAGCCCAAGGCCAGCAAGCAGACTGGAACGAGGCCCCCGCAAGTCCGAAGAGAGGCAGTTTTGCTGGGATGCATTTCCTCCCCGTCCTCAATCAGCCAAGCCAAAAACTTAACAGGAAAAAAAATAAAAAGGAAGCGGTACAGAGCAATTTGGCTGCACAACGGTACTCATTACAAATAAATAGCCTGGGCCCCGCTCCTCCATGGTGCGGGGACTCAGCGCGGTGCTCAGGGGCCAGGCGAGATGCTGCCACTGTGACCAGCGGTGGCCACCACCCTGGTTCCCAAGCAGTCACCCTTCTGGCCTGCGAGGGGTCTGGCACGGGCTGGGCCAACCACAGTTAAAGCGCAGCTTTCCTGAAGCATGAACTCCGCCGGTCAGATACCCGATCGGGTGAAGAGTTAAGTACTAAAAAAAATAGCAGAATCTTTTATCGGGTTGAGGATGCCTTATTTTGATCGTGGAGGTCAGACATAGACGTGGGAATTCCCCCAAGTTGGTTTATTTGCAGATTTGTTCAGACAGTTTCTTTTTTTCTTTTTTCTTTTTTTTTTTTTTTTANGACAAATCGGCCTTTTTTTTATAATAATCTCATCTTGAAACTTGAGAGGAAGGGAATGTATGGGTGAGCAGCTAATATCAGTGAGTTCTGGAAACTCCCTTTTTATGATCTCTCTCATTTAGCAGCTGTACTGTTTTGATGCTTTCGTTGCATTAAAAAGTTATTTGATAATACTGCCAATAAAGTAACTTCATCTGTTCCAGTAAAATTAGCTTCAGCTCGCAGTAAGTTTGAGAAAAGCACTACCAAATAATATTAATATACAGACAACACGTCTTTGATCTAACATATCATAAAGAAGAAAAACATTAGAGGTGTTAGGATCGGAGAAGGCAGAGCTATTTTCCTTTTTCTTTACTGATTATACTCCTGGTTCAAATATCATTTTAAGAGTGTATATCTAGCATCTAGTGACTGGTAGATATAAACATTGGTTTAAAATTAATTTTAAAATATGTCTTTATACAAAGCAATGTATTTACTGATTTAAATCATACGCATCTGGACATGTTTATCAAAATCAGTCCTTGTCTACTATAAGCCATTTGCTGCCATTGCCACCCACTGGCCAGGGACAAATAACCATCCTGTTACTGACCCAGATCAACAAATATCCTGATTAACAGGCACATCTTGCTACACATCCAAGTGCTTCCTATACAGCATCTTGCCTTTAATACAAAATCTGGCCAGCTTTGTACAAAATTTATTTACTGATTTTATCTTCAAAACAAAAGTCATAGTCCAGGAGAGGGGCAGAGGCGAGGGAGTACGTTTTGCAGACCGTGAACTCTGCTCTGGTAGTTTCATCCTTCTGTCGTCTCTGTAAATGTACTATCTAAAACCAAAGGATCTCGTCCTTTTATGTGTCTGTAATACAAGACACAGTTTTGGCAATATATACTAAAATAATGAAACCGAATCACAGACTGTAGGGAGCCATTTTTCTCACATAGGGGTCAGCATACATAGTAATACTTTGGATTAAGGATGAAATTACTACAGGACCGTAATAACTAACCTTATTAATCTCTTCTCATTTTCTTAAGAGTATCACAAAAAGGAATATTGTAGCAATCACAGCTTAACATTGGAATCCTCCTCTACTTTAATCACAGTCCTTTATGTGCTATGGTTTTGTGTTACTTTGTACTAAGCATACTAACAATTAATTTTATTAATCGTATCTGTTGTTGTTTCTGGTTACCTCTTTCCTTCACAAATGATTTTAGGGCTCAATATTTGGGCTGTTGAAACATTTGAAAAACTGATTCTTTGTAGGGGAGCTGCTTTTCACTTAAATACCCATAAACAAAAAGGCAAACCCGGCCCTTACATTTCTCTTTCCTGTGCCTTTCGGTACCATACCAGGTGGGTACCACAAATGCTGAGATAGTCTTCTCTACAAATGGTTAATCAGAGGCAAAGAAAGGCAATAATGTTTTGTTCTCTGCATCATTAGTAAGGGGGAAGGAGGAGAAGGACATAGCAGAACAACTGCATCTTTTGTTTTTAAGTTCTTTGGAACAATTATGCCAGGCAGCGCGTTTTCCCTCTGTTTCATTTGTCTTTGTTATTTTCCTATCTAATTAATATTCTGCAATGCTGTCATGAAATTGTTGTCCGTTTAAGGTCACAAACAGCTTCTGTCCTAATGAAATATGAATTGCATTAGTTAATTGAATTGTGCACTTATTGTGTGTTGTGAATGAACTGAACGCACTTATATTCTTAATATATACTGAGCATCTTCTCAGTCTAGGGAACGTGTGGACATAGAAAATGCTGCTGTCATTCTTTACTTCACAATAGGGAGATTTAATTGGCAATAGTTAGAGCTAAGAAGTATTTGTGAAGGACAAGAACTGTAAGATCTCACACAGGCATCTGCTAGCTGGGATGAGATCGGCTCTTCAGTGGTCTGGGGTCAGGTCACAGTCCCGAGCGGAAAGCTCGAATAAACCCGTATTATGCACGGTGCCTCTGTGATGTCTGTAAAGATAGGAAGAACCAAGGAAGAGTAACAAAACATCTGTGGCCTTCTGCAGCAGCAGGCTTTTTGGGTTAAGTGAACCCCGCAACTGAAACTCTCAGTGCACGGTCCAGACGATTCTCTTCCAGGGTCTGCCTGGTCTCTGGGCAGATACCACCCTCATACCCCTGGTAGCACAGCAAGCTTAGCTCTGGGGTCCTTTTCACAGATGAGACATTCTTCTTTGAACTGTGGGAAAGTTCAGTTTAGCACGTTGAGGAGCTGACCGACGCCAAATGAAAACAGGGGAACTCTTTCTGCTGACCTCAAGGCTGGGGATGAAACAGGTGCTTAAGGGAAGTGCAGGCTCTAGCACTCAGCCTTTACAGTGTCTAAGATGGATGTACTGCATCTGTAACCACTCAATGGTGGACTCCGATAATGAACCAGACTATTTTAGAGGGCAGTCATTAGCTGGGAAAACAGTAACGGAATACTAAATTTCATTACTTTGCATGGGTCTTGATTTTTCACTTAGTTGTTCAAACCATTCAGCTTTATACATACATACACATGTATTGATGTACATCGATGTATTGATATACACACACATATAATATACATATGTCTATGATATCCATATGCATATACATAAAATCATAGAAACATAGAATGGTTTGGGTTGGAAGGGGCCTTAAAGATCATCTAG
>RSEF01000002.1:78147875-78175798 GCA_003993805.1 Himantopus leucocephalus
GGTCCATGCCCTTCTTATGTTGGGGGCCCCAGAGCTGGACACAGTACTCCAGCAGGGGTCTCACGAGAGTGAGGTCTCACAATCTCCAGTGTTAACCTTTAGATTTATTTACAGAGAAAAGTATGTTTGTGTTCTGCATAATACTTATGTAAGATAATAGATCCGAATATAGTACCTTCCAGTTACTCTTTAACTTGACAGGTGTGGAGAGATATCTATTGTTCTCTTAAATAGTGCCTCCCTTAGCTTGAAACGATATTTCATTCAACAGTCAGCTAAAATAAAAGATAAGCAACGTTCAGGCTGAAGAGTCGTTGAGAAATTTCTTCTTGTTATCATTTTCCACTCAAAAAGTGAGGAGATATGCAAATGCAAATGGCAGTCTTTCTTTTACTACAGCAAACTAATGCAGGAATATAAAACCACTTAAGATAAACACGGCTAAAATTGACTTGCCGTGATACACAACTCCCAAAGGGAAATACCATGACCCTTTCTACAAGAGTAAAAGAGAGAAGAGTATCTATCCTTGATCTGAGCAGGCATGGACAACCTCTTTGTGGGGGATTTCCCAGCTTTGCACACATGCAGAGCCACTCGTAATTTCCCACTCGGGCAATCCTCCACAGCTGCTGTAGCACTCAAGTTCCAGGAACACTCCTCCACATGCCCCAGTCAAGCACTTCATTACCACCATCCACAGATGATGCACTGAGATACAGAGATTAAATGAGGCATTCTCACTCGGCTGTGTAGGCAAGGACTTTCCCTATACACTCAACAGAGGGGGAGAGGGATTTCTCTGGAGGGCAACATGGGGATAGCCACCTTACGCTGCTTCTTCTCTGAATCAACTTCTGGAAGAGTTTTTCGCTCTCTCGATCACTGTAGTTACTCAACCTAGGGGGACCCACCTCTGGGTGTAGTTGTTGCATTGCAGAAGTGCTTCAAGCAGATGAGTTTCCTGCACTCTCCAGTCCCTTCGAGACACTCATACCTGCTAAACCTTCTGACTAAGGAATTTCCCACCTAGTGCCCATATCACGCAGTTATCTCCTCTCTCTCTCGCTTTGAATTTTCTGCATTTACCACAGTACAGAAAGCTGTAGCTGAGCTACTGTTGAATATCCCTGCCCGCATGAAAGGGTTCGGGACGTGAGTAAGAAGGGGTGGGCGTCTGCAATGGTTTGGTGAGGTGCATCCTGAGAGAGTCACAGCAGCGGGCAAATGAGTGAGAGCGAAAGTGGTGGGATGGGGCGTGAAGGGTGATTGACAGTGGTTGCTTAGTGGTCTGAAAAGAGGTGAGTGAAAGTACTTGGTTGGGGGGGAGGGGAGTTTGGGAAGCACGGCTGACCGTGAGAAAGCCACCACTACGTTACCTGTGGCACACTACAGACATATATGCTGTATTCTGTTCCGTGAATGCAATTTTAAAAGACTTGATGTCATTAAAAATATTCACATACTTCTATCTAAAAATATATAATACAGTGATGTATAATTAAGGAGGGGAGGAAATGAAAGAGGTTCAAGGAAGGTTGAAAAATAAAAATAAACCGAGGAGTCCTCTAGGGAGAGTAGAGAAGAAGCAAAGACTGATACAGCCTTGCGGACTTCAGCGTGGCTTTGTTGTCTTCTGCAGCGCCATCATGTGCAGGGAGACAGTCTGGGGCTCTGCTCCTATGGGTGGCCCTCCATGAGGATGCTCAGGCTGCCCCTCTGCCCCTGGGTCCAGCCACAGGATCCAGTTGCCCATCTGAGGCTTGGTGGAGCCTTAACTGCCCCAGCACCATCAGCCGTACCTCTGTGGCCTCTTCCAGCCCTGCATGGTGCAGGGACGCCCCTCTAGGTGGCAAGGGATGGTCCTCAGAGCAGCCTGGGAGAGCCTGCTCCCCTGGTGTCATTAATTCAATTAACAAACCACAATGAACCATCACAGTTGCTTACAGCTGGGCAAAGGAGTGAAGGCAGCTGTACGTGAACAGTAGCATTTTATACCCTGGCAAAGGTTTAAATTCTGTATTGTTAGCAGGTTATTTAATTTTATTTTCAGTTAAATAAGGAACACAGATATCTTTTTTTTTAAATACAGTCTCTTCCCTTTATGTAGCTGTCATTATATGTTTAATTACTATTCCTTCCCTTTGGACACATGGACAAAATCAAATTTTTATTCCTTTGACTTTTTAGTTTTCATTATATATTTTATGAAAATGTTTCTTTTAAGATTAAAGAACTTGACTGTTCTAAAAATATCTTCAACTTCTTTTCTTAACCTTTTATTACGACTAGCATTTAACTTCCAGCAATTTTTTTTAACACTAAATAGTCACATTAGTTTTCCAGATAAAAAGACATACTATAGTTTTTTTTTCTTAAGTTAAAGGTACTATGTTGCTAATTTTTTAAAATTTCTATACAAATCTTATTTTAGGAATCCATGGGGTTTGCTCAATCAAAGTTTTTTAGTAAGATGAACACTAAAAAGTTTAGAAAAAATCACTGAAGGACACAAAACTCTCCTGCTCAGCAAATACACGGGTATTTAAAATTGCCCTTCTTCACCAAAATCATGATCCATCCAGCACAGACTGTGCCTGTGCCTGTGCTCAGCACTACCTGCTTCAGATAAAGGCGAAGAAATGCCACAAGAGATGGATTTAGGATAATCTCTTCTCTCTCCCATCCTTCCCCGTGTCCTGCATAGTCCCCTTGAAGATGTCACATCAATCCTAAGAATTCAGAGATTGATTTAATCTTTCAAGCATAAGGCTTCCAATATTATTATTATTACTACTACTACTACTATTACTATTATTTTGGAATAACTGTTAACAGCTTTTGTTTACAATAGAAATATTTAATTATTCTTTGAAGCTTGCTAAACTCACTTCTCAGCATCCTGTACCAATCATCTAATTTAAATACTTTATACAATAAAATGGTCTAATTGTGGATCCCATGCAAAAGTACGTCCTCTTACCAGCTTTGAATTTCCTGTCTTTCCTTATGTAATTGAAATCCCTCTATTTCTTGCATGATGAGGACTGGGAGTGCTGGATCTCCATCCCTACATTCTCTCTCCCTGTTACTCATTTACTCCTTGTTCAGTTAGTTGGTTACTTACTAATACAGCTAGTTCCAGTGCTCTCTCTATTGAAAAGTTTTTTCTGTTCTTAGAGTGTCGATGCTCCACTGTGATCCCTGTCAAATAAATAGTGCAGAAAATTCAAACACAATTTTCAGAAAAGATTTTTTAAAATCCCAACAATTTGAATTAAATTAATATCAATGCAATGATTATTAATGCATAATATTTAAATTTTAGACATTGTATCAGGAATTTAACTTCCCCATTCAACCTGTAGCTTTGTAATGTGTTACTCGGCCCACAACTTTCAATGCTTGGCACGTACCCAACTTCAAACAACCAAGGCAGGAGGATCCCTCTGTGAAACTCAGTCTGTTCATTTAGGTGTCTGCTCATGTGTTTAGGAATCTAACTTGAAAGCACATTTTTTGAAGATTTAGGGAAATGGGATACACTACAGTGAGAATGAGAAAGAACCCTCTTGGGCAATACAGTACTGACAGTTACTTGCCCAACCAAAAGCCCACCATTTTATTAAAACTTAAGCAAGTAGATGAAAACATAGTAACTCTTATTTTGACTAGGGAACTGATTAAAATATCTTACCTTCTGTTAAGGACCCTTGATCTTACAAAGCTTCTGCTTCTTTACTTTCAAATGTTCTGAAATCCCACAAATGTCTGTGAGAAATTGAGGAAGCTCAGAAGCTGAAAGGTCATCTGGGAGCGGAAGGGTGGCTCTCAGGCACAAGCTGGCCAATGCTTTGTTTTAAGAAGCCAGCCTCCTGATGGAAGAGAAGCTCAGCTACAGAGCAGAGGGTCGGATCACCCTTCTCTGGCAGAAAATGCAATTCTTTGCGACTGAAGATGGCTTTTGCTGCCGGTCAGAATGAGACTGGCGAGACAAACGCCCCCAGTTGTCCCCAGGAATGCAGTCGTGAGGAACATGAACTCAGCGAGCTTCTTAATTTCAGCCAAAACAATGGATATCATGAGACACTGGATGAGCTTTTCTTACCAGTAAGAGAGACTGTCTGGGAACTAACATCATTTGGCTAGATAGAAAACTCTGGGTCCAAGACAAGGCTAATGGCTTTGACTCAGTTGTTCCCAGTTTCATATGCAAGCCTGATGAGGCAGTGAGATCTATGCCAGTTCTGAGTGTGGCCAGAAAAGACTGTGCAAGAAGGCGTTTTAGTTTGTTAGACAGAGAGTGAGGAAACCTTCTGGGGAAAGGAGAGCCCGGAAAATGGAGAGGACCAGAACAGAAGTAGATCCTGCAAATAAGCCAGAAGTTATGAGGATCTGGGGAACATATTAGTCAGATATGTCTATTAAAGACATCTGTATATATGGCAGCATCTTGTGAATTCAGAGAACATGATGCCAATTACAACCATCGGAGAGTCGTAATTTTGGTAAATGCATAAAAGGGAATTCAGTAAAACTGGGAAGGTATCAGAAAAAGGAGTTAAATAAGCATAAATATTTAGACAAATGTAACAAGCTTAAAAGCAAAAGAACAATCAGAGTATTTTGCCACGGAGGATGATTTCAATAATAATGGGCAATAGGGAAATGTAGTGGAACAACATCGTTATCTACCTACAAACTGTTCAGGAAAGAAAGACTGGGCCACAGAGGCAGAGGAGATACTGCTGTATAGAAGGATAACATGAACGTTATTTAGCTGAACTTTAAGTGGGAAGGACTATGCAACTGAATCTCTGAAGACAAATAAATAAATGCTAAACTAGAAATTCCAAAGCATTTTAACAGCTTTTGGAAAGCAAAGACGTTAGCAGGTCTTTGTTGCTAATATCCAGCTTAAGAAAAGGAAATGGAGTGAGAAATGTTGAACTCAAAAGAACGGTTAACAAAATTGTGGTAACAGGGACTTTGGCTACTCCCCTATGCTCGACCAAATAGATCAGGAGGCACACAGATTAGAAGACAGATTTCTTGACACTTAACACAACAGCATCTTGGAAAAGTGACACACAAAAGGAAGAAACTAGTCTTAACTCGAGTATTAATCACAAACATTGTAGCTGACTCACTAAGTCTTAACATCTAGGTGGACCACAAATCTAATTCAGTACAGCAGCTCCTATGTTCATGGATCATACCGTTCACCTCTTTGAGTTGGTGCTATTTCACTTTCTTTAAAAACGGTGACATAAGTACGTATTTTGGTACCTAAGAAATTCAACAAAGAGCAACTTCATCTTTCTCCTCCTACATCCACCCTTAAAAATTGGCCAGAGGTGAAGTACTAAACACAGCTTTATGAGCTGCTCCTCCTCCCAGGAGTGCGAAAGCCTTCAGAGAGCTTCTTGTATGGCTCAGCAGCTACCAGATTCTTGATAAAACACGTAGACGCACTGCGCCTTCCACATGTTAGGATTCACTGAGCGGGGCTGAACTACAGCTATACAGTGCCCAGGTATCCGTGCTTTCCGAGCACGGTTTTGTGCTGGCTTCACAGCAAACCAGACACAACTGGTGTTTGTACTAAGCCTTCTTTCAAGTGCTCCTACCCTACCCTGCTTTCTTCTAGAGGAACACCACCTCAGCTTAGGTTTATTCAAGACACAAACTGGGTATTGGAGTCTCCCCTAGTACTGGGCAGGGCTAGTCTCCACTGCAAGCTACCCCTGTGTCACAACACAACCTTGAAGAGTCCCCTTGGCACGATGCCCACCGTGACTTGGCAATTACATCCACCTGGGCTGCACTCAGCATTGTGGCAGCCAGCTGCTGTTAAAACCTGCTGGGACCACAGCTCAAGCACGATTAGCTGGCACGATGACTGACAATCACGCATTTGTCTCCGCTAACTTCAACTCTATGGACAGGAATAAGCAATATACGGGCAAGGAAAGGTGTAACTTGTGTACACACAAATGCTTTGCGGAAACTGTGCAAGGTAGTACTGGATGTGTGAAAATGAATTGTGAAAACAGAGGTAATGTCTGAAAGAACGCTACACAGCCATAGAAAGAAGGAATCACACAAGGAATAGCTGAAGAAACACACACGAGAAGGAAAGCGAGTACGTGAACAAAGCACGCAAAAAAACCCCAATGAATGAAAGGGGTGCAAGTTAACAGGTACAATTTGGGAGTCAGCAAAGATGACAAAATAAGACTAAAGCCAATGTAGAGGGCCAGGCAGGCATGACAAAAGACTCACTAACCCTCCCATGGTTGTTATATACAAAGGAAGGCCATTCGGATGGGACAGAAACTGTTAGGCAAAAAGGATGCAAAGGAGCTGTGTATTTTTTCCAATCAAAAGCCATCTGTAACCTATGCTGAAAATGTCTTTTTTCTTCTCGTCAAACATATTAACAGTTTAATATGATAGTATCACTGGTAACGCTGAAAACACTGGGCTTTAATGAATCAATGTATTTGTTTCGTGTTTAACTAATTTGAACCTTTAATCCTCTTGCTTGTGCAAAATCTTCTTCCTTCAGGTCAAAGTATTAAATAGGCTCAAGAAGTAAATAAGGAAATAAATACCAGAAACCCCATGGGGAACATTTAAATTAAAGTTTTCTAATAGTCAAATCAACTTAATGCCGTGATCACAGGCTCAGTTCAGCTTCTTCCCCTCCTCCCCACCCCCCAACTCTATATCTAAAGCTGTGGGAATAAATAGACAAAAAAAGGAAGGGGCTCTGGTTTTCTTTTAGTTTCTTGATGCTTGTGTTGCTCTAGATTGTTGGGGGTTTTTTTTATTTTAACTGCTCTTATTATAGACATACAGGAACTTTTAAAACACAAATTTGTAAAAATTAAACACGTAACCCAAAGCACTGGCCTGCAAGTTTCATGCCTGGTTTGCACTCTACGCCCATGTTGGTTATGCATCTGACTTTTTTTATGGATATAAATTATAGTGGTGCAAACCCTTAGGTAGACAAAATCTTGCTGATATAACTATCTTCCACCAGCACAACATATTTCAGTTAATGAGTCAGAACACACTTTGATATCAGTATAAATGGTTCCTCCTAGGGGGAGGATTGTTTCTTTACTGTTAAAGCGTAGATAAGTTTTGAACTTTTGTATTCCCTTATTTGGGCTTAAATCAATCAAACTCGTATCTAGTATTTCTCATCCAGCAATAATACAGCTTCTTTTCCTCACCTTTTTGACTGCTGATCCCTGTCTGTGTTCTTGCTTCAATTGTACGGTCATCAGAAAAGGGTATATCTAAAATCCTTTTGAAACCAGAAGTTCTGTTTCAAGCGACAGCAACCGCAGGATCAAACGCCTCCAATCTTAAAAGAAAAAGAAAGAAAACTGACTCGAAAGTTTGAAGCTAACAAATGGTTGCTAGTTGGTCGAGACACTTGTATATAATATTGAGGAAGCAATGACTTTCTGGCCTCCAGTGGAGCATCTCCTAGACAGACAGACAGGCACACAACAAAATGAAGTCTTAATGCCGTGAGCTTCTTGAGAACGCTACAATAACATTCTGGCAGACTGGGCTCCCTTGGCTCCTGTACTCGCTGCAATTTGAATGTCTCTTTCAGTTTAGCGTGATGCTTGGCAAGTTTCCCAACCTTACATTATCTGGGAAAGGAAGACAAGAGAAGCTGGTACGTTCAGGGAGCCTTTGAAGAAGCTCCTTCACAGTTTGCTCATAGCAAAACAGTTGGCTGCGCGTAAGAGAAGTGTCAGGACTGCAGCTTAGACTGCTAGCTTGAAAAGGTTTTAACTGAATTGCATCCAGGCACCAAGATGCTGAGATACCACAGCAATGTGTGTGGTATAAGAACCTAGATAGAAGAAGATTAGATAGCAAATCAGACAGAATTTTGCATGTGATTTCCTGGGTTTGTCTAAACTTATAGCAGCAACAGTTAATTATAGGAGGTTCTGAAGACGGCTCCTGGGTGGGTTATGTCACTTATACATCAGATTCCAGCCATAAATTGCCAGTTGAGAGTTACCCCTGTGGCAGGAAGCCCCTACTGATGCAAAGCTGATGGAAACCATCCTTGTGCCTTCACACTCAGGGGTAGAAGCAGCAGATAGTGGTGATGGAAGATCTGGGGGAGAAGTGGGTTGACAGCAATGGCAGAACTCCAACGAAAAGAGCATCAAGATGGGCACAGGTCATCACCTGCAGAGACACAGATGCAGGAGGAGGTTGCACACAGGAGTTATTTGTGGTCATCCTCTAGATGATTGCTGTACCTACTTCCAGATCTAGTCCCTCTCCTTCTACCACATGTTAATCCCTCAGCTCTTGTAATCACTTCCTCTGGCTCTTAAGCAAGGGCAGCTCTTTAATTGCAGATTAATGCTTTAATGAAATTCTTGAGGCTACTTTGAAGTGACTGGGCAAGAAAAACTGGCCTTTCAGCAGCAGCTGCTGGCACAAGAGTCACTGCGCACACTGCTGTACAGGGAAGGCGGTGCTGTATAACTCTCTGTGGGCAGCAGGATCCATCATTTTTTCTCCAGTGGTGCTTCAGGGCACATCTACACGACACAGCACAGCGCTGCACAGGGATGCTTGAGCTGCCTCTAAACAGTGGTTGCACTAGTTTCACAGCAGGAACAGTTAGCCCACCTGGAGTACTATTCTAATATACCTATAGCTCTTGCAGCCCTGTACCCGCCCCTGAGTTGGCTTGTTCAGTGCAAAGTCAGCGCGCTCTTCCTCTGCACTCTGCCGTGGGGACCCACCTGCGCTAGAAGTATTAAAAAACAGTAAACGGATAGGTTTAAGACCTTATATTAATTTTAATCTGCAGTTTCCGATCTGTGGGGTCTTATTTATTTTAGCAAGTGGGAAAGCTTTCAATCACTGATTTCATAGGTAGTGCATTTATTTTTTCTTGGCTAATAGTCCTGATTTTGTTTTTTATTCTTTCCTTAGAGTATCTGAAATTTTGCATGAAATTTCTACTTACTTGGAAACACCAGCACTTGAAATAATTACCAGTCTTTCCTGCCTAAGTTAACGGCCTTCTCCTTCCTCATGCTGTTAGTTCAAGGTCACAATGATAGATTTAAATCCTTCATGAATTTTCATCTGACTTGCTGTCCACAGAAATTGTTCATTAGAAGATCCAATTTCCATTGGCATTCTCCCTTTCAAAGGATGTCAACAGGAAATATAAATGCTCAGTCTTTTGTGAATGACCTGCAAGGACATGAAGGCTTATGAAAAAAAAAAAAAAGCAGCAGTTAACCAAATCCTTTAGTTTCTGTTTTGAATGACTGGCCATAGGAATGCAGGCTAAGCTGTATTTCAGCTGTTCCCAAGGATGTGTATGTGTAACTTGTTGATAGTGGTAGGTACTTCAGGCTCCAGTGACAGCTATGTGACCACTCTGATGATCATTGTCCTGTAGCAGAACCAGCCCCTGCCTCCTCTCAGGAACACTAGGCACGAAAGAAAACAAAGAGGGATTTGTTGTTTCAGGTAACTGGCGCTCATACCTCCTGCTCTTTTATGAGAAAGAGACATCCTAGGTCACCTCAGCTCTCACCCTACGCTCCCAGAAACCATTAGGTTGTAAGGAACTGCATGACTTGCTCCAGCAATTGATGTGAATGTCTGATAGACAGGAGAGCTGAGTCTTCTGCCTTACAGGACCTGTAGAGGATCTGATTGATAGGAGCAAAACTCAATACCCAGAACACCAGCTTACTTCATTGGGAACTACTACACATCACCACCAAAAGCAAAGATAAGCCCACCACAGCCTTAAAGCTTCAGCGTTATGTTTTTAAAATCTTACCGGTGTCCAAGGTGTATGTCTTTCACAGTAAAATTTACTTGGAGTGCACTGTGAATGCACAGACACAGATCAGTGCTGAACATCTGGTTAAAATAAATTACAGTCTTATTTTGCAAATAAAAGTTCCTAGGGTCTACATGACAAAGTCTGGCCAGCATAACTATCTCATGGGGAAAAAATCACATCCCTAGCCTACAAAGATAACTATTTTGGCATGATTCCCTTCCCCACTCTGTAGAGTTACACCAAATAGAGGAGTCCTTTTGCCAGTATAGCTCACATTGTTTGGGGGGTACTTCAATCATGTTGGCAGACTCCTTCAGCTGGTATAAGCCATGTCTCCGTAGAGGGATTTGGCCAGAACAGTGACACCAGCAAAGCTCCTGAAGTACAGGATAACCCTTTTTCTCCTGCTACTGGTCTCTTAACATTTTTTCAGTTTTAAAGCTTCCTGCTGGAAGGAAACACACAGATTTTGTGCCCTTTCTTGTATTAGCAAGACATTATTTCTTTTTACAGAGTATATGGGTAGGACGTGTGTCACTTTCAAACATCCCAGTGGTACTTGCTTTTGGATGGGTGGTGGATCCCACTTCTCCTGTAGGATGCCTCTTTTGCTGTTGGTTTTGGAGGTGGAGGGGCAGAGGTGGTTTGCGTTTTATTAAGTCTTCATATTTTGGTTTTGCATGGTGGCATTTGAATAAATCTAATGGTCATAGTTAATGGATTACAACTGTGTAGGCAAATGAATTTAAGAGCTGTTTTGAATAACAAAACAAAGTCCTTCAGTCTGTTTGTATTCTTACACTCTGACTCTTCCTTGTTTTTTCATATGGTCTGTTAGCTCTTACCTGATAATGCTTGCCAAAAGGCTTTCTGGATGAACCCAAAAATTCAAGATTTACCAGCCAACCCTAACCTATGAGCAGCTCACCCACAGGGCAAAGCAACTCATAATGCTATCTTGTCTTAAGAGTAGGATTCAGCTCATTGTGGCCACAGGCAGTTTTCACCTGTCCTATTTAGGCAGTTCGTTTTGTCTAAATTCCCACTTGCCTCAGTCTATGCAGACTCTCAACGTTCCTTTCCTTGCTCCTTCACCTTCCATTTGTCTCCCAGATCTTGTGCTTTTGAACACATGGTGAACAGGACAGAAAGGACAAGAAGGAGGAGTGGAGGGCAGTCACCCAGACCAAAAGCAATCTCTTCCGAGCAGATGCAGACCAGGAACTTCCCCTTATTTTAATTTCCTGTGATCACTTAGCTGTGAAACGATGAAAAAATGGAGCAAGCCACCAAGAGGCCTCCACTCTTGCACGCACCATGTTGGAAGGGGGGGACTTGCAGCTTGCTCCATTGGGCTGCCTGACAGCCAGGACATGTCTGCCTCCCCTGCAGCTAATGCCGACACACACTACCCAGTGGAGTACAGCACCCAAGGGCTGACTTAGGAAATGGCAAGAGAAAGCAATAACCAAAAAATGCTGCCTCCTCTCTGCCTCAAATAAGGCTTTTACAGGTGAGCAGAAATGGTTTGGGCTGCTAATGAGGTGTCAGCTGCCAAAGAAAACACATGCGCAAATTCATATTTTCCAGGTGGCTGCTGGTAGAAGTGTAACTGTCCATTGAAGCCTACAGCATAAGCTTTTTTTGTGCTTATTCATTAAATCACAGATTTATCGTGAGGTTACTTTATCATAACGTTAGCCATGTTGTCTCATTCCCCCTGTAAATCAGTTGATTGTCACAAGATCTAGAAAAAAAAAAAAAGAGCCTGCATCAGGTCACATGAGGGATGGGTGACACTTCTGCAGAAGGTGCCGGTGGCTCTGCACGACCTGTTGCTGTGGGAGCACCAAGGAGCACCAAGGCCACCGCTCCAGCTCTACGTTACTCTTGCTCAACGCCGAGCACGAGTCAGTCAAGCCAAAGGGATTCGGGTCAGAACTGAGTGTTGAGACAACAAACACAGGATGGAGTGTTTCCCTGAGGGATGTTAAAACAAGAAGCAGAAAAATGCGTGACTGGTCTCTCGTGGTTCAGCTGATCGGACGACCTGCTCGGACTGGTCCAGTTTCACCGTTCTCATCCACACGTGTGTCTCTGCCTTTACTGGCCGGGGCTGCCCTGAGCCAGGCCCTCCTCACCAGCCCGGCTGTCTTGCTTTCCCTTCTCTACCTCCGCTAATACCCACGCCTTGAGCCCGGCACAGCTGAACATGCCTGTTAAATAAAACCCTCCATGGCCTTGATGACAAACACTGTGCCACAGCACTTTGAACATTTCTACAAGCAGTTACTTTCAGTTCCCATTTCTCGGGCGGTTTATGTGATTTAACTCTTTTGCGGCGGCCCGAGAGCAGCCCGGGCAGCTGGAGCAGGCAGGGAACACAACGGGGGATGTGTTCACATTTCCCTCTATTACCAATGTACCCGCTGCAGCCAAATCTTCAGATTTGGGCTTCTAAATTAGGTGGGCTATCTCCAGTGTAAGGGCACTCATACTGAAAGTAAGTTACGAGCAAGAGGGAGAATTAAGACAAGATTTTGAGAGAAACAGGCCTGCGTTGTCATTCACACCTGTTTTGTCATTATTTTCATTTTAAAGTCATTATGAAGATTTGACAGGGGTCAAATGCATCTAGCTTCTTTTCAGAGGATACAGGTGTAAGAGCAATGTTACGGAATGAGACAAGCCACCCCCCAGCAACTCTGTGACACTTGCTCTTTCCTTCAAAGTGATCCACAAATCCATAAATGAGTGTTTGCTAAGTTTACTGTTGTATGTGAATGCAAACTCTCTAGAACAGGTTTGATAAATTTGAGTAGAAGGAAAAAAAGGTGGCCTAAAACTGAACGGTTCTCAGTGCAACTGAGATTCATGAAAGTATGTGCAGGGACATATTTGTTTTCTAGGTATGAGTAACACACAGCTTCTAGCACTCTACCTAAGTAGAGGACCTTCAGAGAATAAAACTAAGACTGCTAAATACTGATGCAAACAAATAGCAAATTAGTTGAATAGGATTATCAACCCCCAAAAGATCTGAAAATAAAATTGTGAAGGATCGAGTAGAGCAGATTGGACCATGTTGTTTGAACATTGAGGATTTTGTCCAGAAGGCCTTCCCACCTTCTTTCTCTCATTAATACTAATATTGCTCCCTCAGAAGTGGTACCCATTAAATTCCACCAGCTAGCTGCTGTAGTGACATTACAGCTGTTATGCTGATGCCAGAAATACCTCATTTTAATGTGGGCCTTTCCAGGAATAAGAAAACAAGGCAGCCTCCGCTAGGTCTGGGCTTTTGCATATTGCAGAGCCACGTCTAACTGAATTAAGTAGAGACGCCAAGACTAAATTACTGAAACATTTCTCATGCTGACTTCGTTTAACAAGAATGCAGCCTAGTCTGAACACGGCATGGGTTGCCATGCAAGCTGAATGATCAACACCTTACAAATCCCATGTTTAAAGAGATGGCTTCACCATTCCCCAAAGCCTGGGTTTGTCCTTCATCTCACAGAGGTCTGGAGGAAATCTGCCTGCGAGCAGGGTGTGTGGACAGGAGGAATAGTCATCCCCGTTACTATAACCACTCACGTTTTTATATTTCTAAGCACGTGCATCAGTTTTCATGTACAAACCTAACCACAATTAGTCCCTGCTCCTTGGATGTCTCTGCCTGAGTGCCATGTTTAGTCAGCCTCATGCAAATAATATTTCCACTGATTTCAATTCACATGGACTTCAGTGAGAGCCTGGCAAAACTAGGACCTGCAAGATATGCCCCCAAGATCACAGGCTCACCGATGTAAGAATATATACAAATAGATAGCAAGGAGAAGGAACAACAAAGAAGTTAGGCAAGACCACTGTGATGAGACTCAGTTTTGTCCAAAGTCAGAAACCTCAGATATTGCTGGAGAAACAAAAGGCTTACGCAGCCAGCAACTAACACATCAGCTGCAGACCTAGAACTATATTGGGCATTTTGGAAACAGCGAATGCAGAATAGACCCAAAGGCCGGGGAAGGCGGGGGAAATCTGGATGGGGATTTGATCAGGCATGCACATGCCAAAGCCACTCCCCAGGCAGGTTCCTCGCCTGTGGTTGGCAGGGCTTGTGTGGTGACACCTTCTTTTCCTTCCCATTATAATTCGATAACATGCACCTGGCTGGACTGCCAGCATGTCGGCACTCCCAGGCGTAAAAAGATATCGGCCTCTCTAAAGATACCGACCTCACGAAACCCCACACCTCGGCACAAGACAGTCAAGGTCTGAGCTGTCCTTATTTGCATGTACTCACAACTTAAGCTTGCATAAAAGACCCATAAACTCTTTGGGAAAAAAACAGCTACAGATTTGTCTATTTTTTGTGTTCCAAGAACTTTTCTCGTTAGCTTCAAGATGACATTTTAATGAGGTTTCACTGCATAGAAAACATGGGACGACTTAACCAGCTCTCTCCGCTCCCTCCCCAAACTCTTTCTGAAACGAGTTACCATTCGGGAACGAAAGCTTTTATGAGAATTTATGTTGTTCGTATGGAGGCAGGGGTGAGGGAGAAGTCATTCAGCTGCTAAACCTTGGCATTGGAGCTTACGCCATTCCCTCTCCTGCCCCGTAGCGGGTGGCAAAGCCGCCTTCGTTCAGACCTGTGCAGGTTTCTTCAAAAGCCGGGAGCTAGTGTGTGTTTGTTTGTTTGTTTTGGAGTCAGGGAGAGGGCAGTGTAAAATAGCCGCAAGGCAATTCCCGTTCAGTAAAATGGAAGTCTCACTGGCTCTTCATTCAATACACTGTGGCTCAAGAGGATATCCTGTCAACCCAATGATAACGAGGGAAATAAAGTCACTTCCTCACCAGCTGTTTGATTCAGGTAGAAAAAGGAAGCCTTTACTTCCTCGTGTTTGCTCTCCCCACCGCCCCCTCAGTCAGAAATGCCAGGCTGAAACTGCCTTCTCCCTCCGTAAGGAGCTGCCAGATCCGTAAGGCTTCGCTGGGCTTGGTCTATGGGAAGTACGTACTTCTCTGGGACCGAGAAGCTGTGCCTTGCCTCTTAAACAGGGGTGAAGGCTGAGTTGCAAAAGGACCGAGACTGAACAAACTCGGCTCGATGCGCAAGCAAAGAATGCCTGTGTAATTAAAGATGACATTTGTTTCTTGGATCAGAGCTGCCGAATTTGGGCCAGCGGAAGAGCAGGGTAGTGTGATCTGGATGCTTTGTTTTGAGACTGCCCTGACTCAGTGTGCTATTACGCCTCCTAATCCTCCGAGGGTGACAAACTCCACTTTTGCCCTGGGCTCCCTACAAATCCCAGGAACTCCGACCAGGAACACGCAATGTCCTCCCTCCATATAGTTCAGCAGGCAGGAGGGTATTGAGGGCTGCCCTCGAGGCAATCTTCCTGGCCTGCCAATCAAGCCCAGGGAGGTAAGGCAGGCATCTCTGGTGCTTTGGTGCTAAGAGGAGCTTAGGCAGAGCATCTTTCCCTTCCCTGCTGCCACATTTCCTGCGTCACAGAAACGGCCAATGTAAAGTTGCATAGTAAACCAGCAATGGACTGATCTGACTTAATAAAAACTTCTTAAGGAATTACTTTTTAAAAACTTACAGAGCTGAATGAAGAGGTTTTTTCCATATAATTTTTAACTGCTCTGATATAATTTTACATCCAGGATATAACTTTCCATTAAATTTTGAATAGGTAGGTCTTAAAAGCAAGGCCTGCAACCATTTTCTTTCCAATTGTGTAAGACTTCCAGAAAGGTTGACCAAGCCAGAACTTGCCTCGGTCTATTTGCCAAGGGGATCCTTGCTTTCATTATAAAGAGTGCTTTTCAGAGGACATCAAGTGTCTCAAGCAATTTTCCTAACCTTATTTGTTTTAGCAGAGATTCTCTTATTTTAAACAGACCGGTTTAGGTGACAAAAATCCAGTGACACATACATGGGTTTACAGAAGACGACAAACCTTATGAAACAGTTGAGATTCTGTTAAGGGTTCTCTTTGTGCTAAAATAGTATTCGGCAACGGGTCATACTTCCCTCCCCCCCTCTCCTTGTTTTAGTACATAAAATGGACATGTGTTTATTTAAAACAGGTTTGAAACTTAAACAAATAGTGACAGGCTGTTCAAACAAGCTTCGGAAATAGGCCTAATCAGGATGTTTGAGAAGGGGAGGGGGAACGATCATAAAGAGCTACTTGTAATATATAGTGCAGACACCATTAGGTTGGGTTCATGTTATTGTTGTAATAATCTCGGACGAAAAAGTACTGCATGCTGCACATTTTTTGTTAACATTCCTCTTTTGAGCCATAGCTTATGCCATACTTTTGCCTTGTCTTAAAGTTTCACTGTAACCCGCCGTCCATCTTCATAGCCAATACCAGGAGCTCTACAGAATCATTGAAAATGGTTTCCCAGACAAACTGGGAGGAATATTGCTGAACTGGGATAGAGGGGAGGCACAAAATATGCTCATTTTGATATTGATACTGTGTATGCATTTGCTGTCATGAATATACAGAAGTGAGACCTTCCCCACAGAAAGAAACGGTGGAAATCTTAACGTTAAAATGTTTTCACATGACTTGCATTTCCATGGCTGTTTTTTTTTTTTCATTTCCTCTCTTTTCCACCCATAATAATATCACCAAGTGTTGAACTTTACCCTTGTTGTATTTTTATAAGGCCTGGTCTTGAACTCCCCATACAGACAAAGCTCCCATGGAAGGCAGTGAGTCTGCACTGGCGACAACAGGATTTAGCCCAGTCTGTAACATTTTAGGATATTGTGTTACTTCATAGCCTTAAGGAGAAATAAAAGCAGCTTTCCAAAGAGCTGCACAGCAAACTGAGTGTGCTTTTTCAGCTCTGCAACAGCACAGCAGAGTATTAAGGCCAGAGTTTGCAAATGTCTATTTCAAAAAGCAGGCAGCTAAGCAAAAGTTGCCAAATTTTCTCTGGAATGAAGAGTTTGCATTAAAACATTCCCCCCAAAGGTTAAGCTTCTTTCACTTAAGAATATACCTTTGGAAACCCAAGTTTGAAAATGATTGCCTGGAGGAACGAGCATTGAGAAATTGCAGGAGGCAGTTTTATTTTCAGGTCAATTTGTTGGCCAAAGCCTATAGCTATTCTGTTACCAACTCTTACCTACAACATGCACCAATATTACTTAATGTAATAACATATTTTGGAAGTAAATACCTATTATTTATTTGAATCTCATTCAGTATCTAGTGAACAGGAGTCAAAATGGCAAAATATTAAAAAACCTTACACGCCCTCTCGTGGTAAAACCACAAACGCTTTTATTCTGACAATAACTAGAGATGGCTAATGATGGACGCTAATTTGACTCCATAATTGATGGAAAATTAACTTGGCTGGAAGGTTTACATTAATAATGGAGACTTTCTCTTTTATTCCTGCTGTAAACCATATCATAAATGCATTTTTAGAAGGCAGATTACCCCTTAGCATAGTAACATTACAAAACAGCTAAAGGCACTGTAACATAAATAGAGAATGTTAACTTCTACCAAAAATGGGAAGTCTAGAGTAAAAAAGGTAGAGTCAGAAACCCCCACATAAGATACCTGTTTCATGGGTTTATCTCAGTAGTTTGGGAGCAGACCTCAATTGGCTGCACAATAAAAGACTTGCCCTCAATGATGCCATCAGTTTTGTCTCATTTTGAAAGTCATTCAGCTTCGCTATTTACTGCTTTCATGCCATACAGTATGATTTATCTATCTCTCAGGAATGCTTTGAAGCTTCACGTTTGTTAGGAATTGCAGCCTGAAAGAAAGGCGTTACAGAGTATCACCCATCTGATCGCTACCCCAGTCAAATCCCATTGTATTTATGAGTCACGAAAACTTTATCTTTGCTACTTAAACAGCCTTTCCATTCGGTGCCTAAATGCACCTCCAGACTTTCCTGGAGCAGCTTTACAAAGCAGCTCTCCATACGTGGAGGACTGCAGCTTGAAGGAGAAACCCAGTGTGGTTTGGGCTGGGCTGAGGGAGAGGACTCCCCCTACACCTCACGCCAGGTGACTTGGGGGTGGCCATGAGAAGTGGCATCACTCTATTCTTCCCCTCCTCTTCCTCTAGCTGAATGTCTTGGCTGTAGAGCAAGTCAGACTGACAAGACAATCCCATGGCAAGACAGCTCTTTTTTAGGCAGGGCTGTCGGATCAGCTGGTTGGCCCAATGGACCCTACTGCCAGACCACTGCCACATGCAAGGCACAATTAGCAGGAGCGCAGGACCAAGGTGTCACCCCTTTTGGTGACAGTTCTGAAAGACTGTCAGAGGTGTAATACAACCCTACCGGCTTTAGTTCATATAGGAGAAACATCCATGGCTACTACACGTAGTCTTCTGAACCCATCCCAAGGGAACCAAATAAATACTGCCTTATTTTCAGTGAAGCCGACCAGCAATGTAGATGCCCCATGTCCAGTGGAAATTAAGGGTTTGGAGAATGAAGGTCCATTTACCTCCTTTGTGTATGTTTGTATATAAAACATTCAGGAGCCAAAATGGTGGTACTCGTATTTAAAAATTTACACTCCTGTATTTTCTGTTAGGCTGGGCATGCCTAAAGCAGAAGTCATGACCGTAAGTAATTATAGCAATATTTGTAAAGAAATAGGCAGGAGAACTTTGTGCTCAGCACTGCACAAAAACACAGCTCCCAAATCACTATTTTAATAGGTTTGTGGGGGTTGTTCTGTGCCAGTGTGATTGCTGGATGACCATTGAGCCTGAAGTTGTTGCCCTCCCTCTCTGAAAAAGTTACTGCAATTCTGATATTCCATTATTTCCCTTTCTAGGATGCCTTCGTGGAGTTGTATGGCAACAGTATGAGGCCTTTGTTCGATTTCTCCTGGATCTCTCTGAAGACTATCCTGAGTCTGGTTCTGGTGGGAGCTTGCATCACTCTTGGCGCTTATCTTGGACATAAGTAGAGTCACCCAGTTTATCGTGGATTACAAAAGTCTTTCAAAACAACAAAATAATATTTTTTTTCTGTAGCACAATGATATTTTATGAGCAAAACAACTTCCCAGCTAAAGATTAAATCAGCTATTACTGCCAAAGGAAATACCATTTATTTTTACATTGCAGGAAAATTATTTATTAAAAGATATTTACATTTTAACCTGCTATTTTCAGAAACTCTGCAAGTTGTATCTGTCATCACATCATGTTGTTATTCTTAACTTTAATGACCCCCAAAGTATTTTAGGTTCTTTTTTTTTAATTAATGCAGCTAGCTGGATTATTTTATCTCTGAAGAGCAAATATACACCGACAAAGACCTACCTGCTTACACTTAGGAGGGCAGTTACTTGAGCTGCTAAAGGCTGCATAATTGTGTTGATTTTCCTTGCGTTTTCCGGATGGCTGGGAGGGATCTGAAAGACAAGGTCAGAGTGAACAAAGTTCTCACCCTGTCCTGCTGGCAAGAACTGACGGAGTAAACGATTCAACATGGTACATACGTGGAGTCAAGATGGCAACTTCTTGAAGGACACCTGGCTATCTCTACAGGAGAACGGTTGGAAATATGATTGCCTATGCCTTGTAAACATGCGTGTTCAAGATACCAGTTGTGCCATCACGTCGTAATCACAATACCCTAATACATGTCAACTCAAATACTTTTTTTTACTAGAAGTGTGAAGTTAAATCTTTGGAGCTTGCGGGATATTGCCGTTCCAACGATCTTCTCAGCAGTAAAACGTTTTTTGCGGCTACTGACATAGAAACATCAGGAGACCTTAAGTGCCTGCTTCGACAGAGCAGAGCTGGAGTCTGAAGACCTGACCTGTGTCCCACTTTAGTGGGCTCATATCTGCAACTAATCCTGTTTACTTACTGAGTTCCTCCAGGGGTTTGAAACCAATTAGATGTGGTCTCTAAAACCCTGAAAGTTGAAAAAGATCTTAATTTTATTTGGCAAGAAGCAGACCTCAGCTGAGTTACAGATTAGCTCTGACTATCCTTGTTTATCAAACTGGACACCAAAATCAAGTTCATTTTCATAACAGGAAAAGAAAGTGAGCTTTATCCTCCTGCCCCTCGCCCTCAAAATTATTTCATGCTAGTAGTTTCCTAAGACTGTCTACAGAATAAAAGATGATGAAGAAACTCCAAATCCTCTCTCTGGACAGAGACTCTTTGACGCCTCAGTCGCGCAGGTGCCTGCTGTCGTTTCAAGTGAAAATAGGGTGGAGGAAGGGGGGGGGTGGTGTGTGTGAAGTCATCTGCTCATGTTACAAAATGCAACTCAAGTAAAATTAATGCAGAGTACTCAGTATGCAGTTTTATAAACAGACCTGTGTTCTGAAACCAGATGTGTCACTGAGTTTTAAAGCGGGGCTTTCCGTACGCTCGGAGGGGGGCAGGAGTCCTGACGAAGCCGAAGAGTCTCAAGCATGTCCCATGGGCTGCTCGGAGGCATGGATATGTCTAGCTTCAAATGTTTAAGTCAAGCACTCCTATTTTTTCTATAAAACTTTTGAAATATGGGATTTGTGGGTTAATGGACGTCCAGACCTAAAAAGAAAAGGTTGCAAAGCTCTGGATAAAATGTACCGTACAATACATAAGTGCTCTAAGGGTGAAAAAAATACAGTGAATAAACTGTAGATTCAACCTCAAGATTTCAGTTGAGTAACTTTGTGGCATTATATGCAAATTATCTCCATTAACTTGGGAATGTAATACGTTCAATGTTAAGGCTGTAGTTGATGTTGTGTCTTCAAAGCTGCTTTTTTGTTTGTTTGTTTGTTTTAAGAGTTGTACATCTCAGCATTTTTACTGCTATTTAGTCGTGGCACCTACACTTTGTATAAGCAAAGACAGAGCGAGCTTACATTTCAAATTTGAAATTACTTTTAATTTTATAGAAACATAGAAAGGCAACATTTCTAAGAACACAAAAATGTGAACTATGCTCGATTAAAGAAAAATGAAAAATCTCACCATCAGATAAAAAGCACCTGCAATGTTTTCAGAGTGCTTCTGTCAGAAGTGGGCATGCTCATGTAAGCTTCGTATGAAAAATATTTGACATGGGAGCAACCGAATATTGTGGATTGAGTGTGGGCTTTGTTTTTTTTCAGCTTCCAAGCCGAATTTGTCTGTAGCCAATTTCACAACTGGAATTGGCTGGTATTGAGCTAATGTTTCATTTCACAATCAAGTCTTCGTTTCAATTTGTGCCCATACACCCATTAAAGTTCATGAACTATTAGACCTCAAATTGTTTCAATATTGTTTATTTTATTAAAGGTTTACATTGTCAAAAGTAGTAAAAGAGTATCTATCAATTCCAGTGCTGCTATACTACCAGGATAATTTGAATGGGTTTTATTTTTTAATACCTTCCAATGGCAAAAGTTTTTTAAAGCTGCTTTAGAAATAATATGAAGAAGACACATGATACACATTTAAATAAATACTGAGGATTTTGTGTTCTGTTGTGTCTACTCACTGGACTTCCCAGTGTATTAGTTAATACCAGGCAAAAAGAAGAGTCATGATGACTGTTGATGATTTTATTTTATTAAAGAGCTAATGGAGTTTTCCCATCCTGACTGCAGAATAGTACAGTATTGTGGCTGCATTAGGTATAATGATAGTTGATAATACATTTATTAAGAAACATATTAGAAACATTGAATGTATATAAAAGCTTGAACTTCTTTAATAAAAGCCTCTCCTCTCACTCCTGCATTTCTTTTGCAGTAATTCCTGTCCTTCCTATTCTTCATTACACTTTCACATACGATTGTTTTTCCCCCACAAAATGCCTTATAGACTTCCATGCTCCAAGACTATGCTTCAGTGAAAATCCATCCTCTGTCACTATGTATGCACACACAGCTGACCACTCCCAGCATATCCACATTGTAAAAGCAAAAAATAAAAAGAGGGACACTTCTGAAGTTGGTTAGGTGTGGAAGATCAGAGGACAACAAAGGAAGAGGTGAAGAAGTGGAGGGAAACAAAGTGATCACTGAAATATATCCTTGCTTAAATATGACTGTTACCTGAAATTTGTTTATCTCTCATCTTTTCCCTTGAAAAAAGGATGGTACAAGGGCAGAGTAAAAGATTACAGAGCCCCACAATTATTTTTCACTATAAAACTTCATTAAATTGTAAGGCAGTCTTTTGCAAAACAGGAAATCCGTAGGAATTTCAGAGAAATACTTGATTTTGCTGTATTCAATTTATTTGTCGTTAATTCTCTTTCACTCCATTTATTAAGAAAATAATGAAGGAAAATATTTTGCTTTTGAAAAAAAAAATCTGTAAGATCACCTAAGATCTGTTATAGATCAGTAACTTAGGAACAGATGGAAAAACAAGAAAAAAATTCTGCAAGTTAAGTATTCTGAAATCAGAGCTGACACAGCGGACGTTTCTTAATAGAACGAGCACTGGATCCACCAAACGAGTAATGGGGCTGTCGAGGTAACATAGAATATACAGATAAGGAAGGGGGCTGGAAGATATGGTAAATGACACTGGTATGTAAGAAAATCTCGAGTTTCATATGATGCAGGAGTTCACCCAAGTGGTCTGAAAACAACTTTTAACTAAAACCAGCTACAAATGTGTGCACTACATGACTACAATTACTGAAAATTTTCAATTACAAAATTATTCATGAATTATTATAAAACTATCCAATCACTATAAAAGTTCATTGATTTGCTGTTGTGATTGGGGATTACGCAGCCTGAGTAGGGGGGCACTATATTAGGAACAACTATGAAAAAAAAAATGTTTCTCTGAAACCAGATGTGCGAAGGAAACATGAAGGTGATGCAGTTCAGTGCATACAGACTGAGTACCCCCAATCCTTTCACGCACACAGTCTCCCCAGCTGAGGCACTGGGAGTCAGCTATACGTAAAGACTGCATGCTTTGACCCTGAAGCATGACACTGTGCTTAGCTGTGCACCTGCACTCCACTCCACAAACCTAGAAGTTTTATTGATTAAAAGTATAGTGAAGTAGCATGTTTAAAGCCTATCTTTTTTTTCTCTATCTTTAAACAAGCTAGCAAAATGATTCATTTGTATTATGAGTTAATGGATCAGTACTATATGAAAAATTAAACAGCTTTTGATTTATGAGTATAAAAATCTTTCTCACTGCAAAAGCCTGGTTTTTCATTCCTATCTCTCTTCAAACAAGGCTAAATACAAGGAAGACAAAGGAGCCAATTTAATCTGTATTTGGTTTAAATCACACTCCAATACTAAGTTAATGCAGCTTCATCACACAATGAAATCTTTTTCAAAAAGTGATACAGCATTAAGAAATTCCACACAAAACCTGTATATTTTTATAATTTAAATAGCGTATTTTTTTCTTTTTCTTCTGAATATTTGAATTTTAATTACCACCAGCATAAATGTACATAAGCAGATATTGTTTATCCAGTACCTTTGGATGATGTATGTATGGTAATGTAGTTTGTCAGTTTATCATCATTTAATATGATTATGTTGTTCTTTGTCTTTAAAATGTTATAAGAACATGCTGCCATTAAACTTTCCATGTTTGTCTAGTTAATATTGTGAAAAAATAATAAAGCACACTGTGAGTTACTTCTTTTGCATTTGCATTGTTTAGGATTTGTTGATAAAAAACTACTAAACATTTTGAGTATAATCCCATCAATGAAACATGTTTCCTTCCTGATAGTTCTGTTGACATGTTCTGCTCAATATTAACATCTGCAAGCCACAGTGATACTGTAGAAATATTACTTGCCCATGTGACTGATTTTTTATCTGAATCCAAAATATTTCATTGTGTTTGTAAAGCTATAGACCCTGGAACTACAGGAATGCAACTTTCCTAAAAAAAAAAAAAAAAGAAAAAAATTTTTCTAAACTTCATTATAGCGGAGACGCTTTAAAAAACCCTCACATCTTTGAGGTTTATGCAACAGAGGCATGTAGTTTTAAATGTATGGGTTTTTTTAATGCTGCGATATTTTTCAAGCTAATACAAACATGCTTAGAAGACGTGGGTGGTGACTTGCACTCATACCACATTTCTATTAAATCAAAGGGGGTCTGTCCAAGAACTTATTTATAAAATTCACCTTTGAGAGTCTAATCAACTAGTCTCCACAGGCTGCCCATCAGGTCAGTGGAGAGGTGATACTCAGAGTAGCTAAAGTAGGTTCTTAGTCTGTCTGGACCATCGTGACAGAAGATGGAGGAGCTCTCTCCTTGTTTTGACTGTTTGGAGGCTGGTTAATCAGGTGCTTAACGTTTCATAGTGTAACTACCTCTCACAGCACCTCATCGCGCTCACTGCAGCTCACTCAGAGCTGTAGGTCTGCAAGACGACACCTCAAGTGAGATTGTTTGAAGACCCTGGTTTAGTCTAAGTGTCTCTTTTATCACAGCTCCCACTGTGAGTGAGTCCATCAACTCACGTGTCACTCTTTCCAGGTAGCCTCATCGAGTACTGCAAGCTCCAAATGGGAAAAAAACAGGACTTAACTACATCCATTACTTGGAAGAGGACCAATAGAAACTTCCTCTAAATGCAACGTGAATTACGTACTAAAGCCATACAAAAGACGTATCTGTGCTGCCGCCAGCTGACAAAGGACAGCACATAGCTTACATTCAAACACTTACTGCTGTTACTGCATCTCTTCTTTCTCTGGATCCCCCAAAAAGAGCAGCCAGAACCGTGTCTACAAACGCAACCCCAAAGAGCTGCACTCTGGACTGATTCTCTGGAGTGGAAACCTCCAGAAAAGGCTGCAATCGAAGAGTCAGTATTCGCCAGCCTTCTTCAAAGGTCTCTGGGCATCGAGATGCAACAACCCAGGTTTGATAAGCTGCTGCTGTGTGAAATACAGTCCACAGGTCTACCATACGCTTTGGGACCTGAGGACAGTGTCACCCATTCTGCTGTCCCATACATCTGATGTCTTGTGAAAAGAGCAGCGAGACTCTTCTATTTATTTGCTTAAACTACTTTTCATCCTAGTAGAAAGGAGCTCGAAAAGCATACTAGCAAGTTTCAACAGGAGAAAAAGAAGTAAAGTATTTTTGTTACTGCTGAAGGTTTCTTAGAGTTATGATTGGTTCCCGGCAGGTATTTAGGTATTTTGCTTCTTAAAGGCTCATATAAACTGGATCTCAAATTTCAGTTGTTGCCACATACCTTCTATGGCTTTAGTTCATGTAGAACATAGGTAAATTAGCTCAGGTTTAACTGCCCTAAGAATTTACACAACTTCTTGAGTGGGTTTTGCAGCCTAGCTTGTGCAGCGTACTGTCAGGGACGCACTTGTGAGTGCCTGAAGTCAGCAGTTTAATGCCTTTCAAGGACACCTGAGACACATATACAAAACTGTGGCTGTGTCCCTGAAGATGGAGAAGATGGAGGAAGTCAGCCTGAAACTGAAAGAAGAAGCAACAGCAGCAAAATGCAACGAATAGACTCTGTCCTGTGCTGGGATTGAACCGTCCAGCAGAGAACAAGGTTACTAAATCCTTTGCAAGGCAGAAGGTAAGAAAATTTGCAGTTCTCCAAGTACTGCCGTTTTCCCCCCTCATTATTCTGTGAGACTGAAAAAAGAAGAAAAGGATTTGGAGGGAAGTAGCCTCAGCACTGTCTTTTTTTCTAGCTAAAACCTAACAAAAGAAGATGGGATTAAATTTCTCTAGGGAGGCAAACTGAGTTCAGCAAAACCAGGTAAATTACTCCAGTGATTTCCCTCTTTCTGCCTGGTCAGATGACTCCAGTTTCTCTAAAAAGCTAACAGATTAGCACCCATGATTACATGCCGACCTTACCACCGGGACCAAGCACAGCGAACAGACGGGGAGAAGAGAAGACATCTGGATAAATACAAAATGAACATTAGACCTGATAACTAAGGTGGGTTTTGGCTATTTGAAAATTAGATAGGAGCACATTTAAAATAAGTTTTGCTGGGCCAAAACCAGAAAACTCCCTTCTCAAAATATACTTGAACGGTTTCAAGCACTGTAAGTCTCCAGAGAAGCTGCACTGCTGGCAGTGTGCTGCAGTCCCTCTGCGGCAGCAAGCTCTCAGTCCCGTAGTACCTATAGCTCCTGCTTTTGTCCCTCTAGCTTATTAAATATTTAATGAGAGACTGCAAATGATACAAAGCAAAATTTATTCCCGTAAGAATGGCCATATAACAACTGCATGCCATTTAAGTTTCACATAACTCCTGACCCTAAGAGGAGTCAGCCTCCTGCTCGTAACTAACTTTTTGGTACCGAAAACTGCCTCTGAGGAGGTCTTACTCAGGGCAAAAGACCAAGTAGTCAAGATTTGTACACTGCAAGAAACTGACTTGCATGGGTGAACAAACAGCAAAACAGCTCTTGAAACATCCCATCATAGTTCTTAGTTTACTGAGCCTCACTACAATTGAGTGTGAGGACTGAAAATGTTCAGAATGGCTCTCTAAAACCTCAAAGGGATACAAGCACAAGTCAGTAAAAGTCTTCAGTATCTAATTTCTTCAGGACTTCCCAAGGTGCAGGCACACTCTTTGCTATCCTGCCATATACTTATAAGTGTTTCTGGCTCAGTTTGGCCAGAAGATGCCTCTTCCTCTTTGATGGGGATACCTGCTCTGGTACTGACATGTGCAACATTTAAAATGTATACAGTTGCCTCTTGGATATCCTAGATAAATTTATTAGTGTGCCCTCTTCTGCATGCGTCCTCCAGAACTCCCATTACAAGCATGACCACAACAGTGGGAATGCAATGCCTTGATTATAGTGAGAAGCTCTTAAATCAGCCCTAACTTAACAACGTCCCGGTCGTGCAGACAGAAATGTGTATCTGGAGCAGACAGTACTGACACAAACTTTATAAAGCCAGGGGTGACAGAAATAAAAGCCAGCCAATCTGTTTATTTGGAGATAAAATGGAAAAGGAACCTCCTTCGCTTTCTTTGTCCACCTGATAGACCACAGACACTTACCTGCCTACATGGTCAGAGATGCTGTCCAATGCCCTAGTTAGTAACTTTCTTAAGGTCACCTGGAGTTTCATGCAGGTCCAAATCTCTCCTCACCTGTACGTTCCCACTCTGAAAAGATTACTGATCCTCAGTGTATCCAGTAAGTAAACTTTTCCCTTTCCCGCCTGTGCCTTCCAGAATATTACTGTTCTCACCTCTCCAGGAACACTAAAGACCCTTTAGCAGATAAGGTGTAATACATGTGGATGATACTATTGGTGGATTATTAACAATAATGTCCAACGTATGTATCTCAGGCTATGCTACTGTAATCATAAGCACCATGGTGGTCTCTGCATTGCTAGACCCCCGAGCTATGCTAGTTTCATCCAGATGATGAAGGGACACCTGATGCCATTTCTTGTCCAAGCAGCCACAGCCCATGCTAAGGTGTTTGCTCTGGCTGTCGGGGCATGAATGACACCTGATCCAGCATCATCTAGTTAGAATGGCACAAACAGGTTTTATTCCATTCACCATAAAGCCCTATGGCAGAAAGTTAACTTACAGGAGGAGAAAAAAAGAAAAAATTGGTCAATTTGACCCAGCAGGGGATACACTGGAGCAGCACTTTGTGTAATGCATTTATGTAAATACATGCCATGCAACTACTTCATATTCCTTCCAAAACTGCTCTGTCAAGTATCATGAATCCCAAAATTGGATTTATTTTACCACTGAAGTACAATAAGAAATCTCTCCATGCACAGAGCTTCATGTCTTATACACGTGAACTGACAAGCGTATCTGATGCAAACACATAAAAGGTCAATGCCTGCAGTCTATTATGGACCACTGACTGAGGCCACAAACATACTTCTTCACACTGGGATGGTAACAGCTTTGACAGACCCTTAATCTTAGTTTTTCTTGGAGCAACTACATCAGAAATTGTGAAGGGAGAAAATGTTGTGTTCAGCACTAAAACAAACAAAAAACTACATTGTACATTATTGCTGCAGTGGAAATAATC
>RSEF01000002.1:78175898-78217367 GCA_003993805.1 Himantopus leucocephalus
TTCTTCCTTATGTCCAATCTAAACCTACCCTCTTTCAGTTTGAACCATTGTCCCTTGTGCTGTCACAACCCATCCATTTCAAATCTTATCAGCCCCTCAGAACTATTAAAAATAAATTCACACTGTCACTCCTGGATAATTTGGAAAGAAAACAGCAGGAGATTGGAAAGTGAACCCAAGTGCCACATGAGACATCCTAACAGGCAACAAGGTGGCTTGGAAACGTACTTCCTTCAAGACAGCATCACTTCAAAATGCTAAGAGGCATCACACCTCCATACCTGGTACTATGTGATCCCACAGCAAGAGTGACTTTGGCTCCACAGCCCCTCTTCCTGAGCTGCGCCATGTCCACTGCTCCCTAATTCTGAACAGCAGAGGAACCCACCGGCAGGACCCCGCAATGCAAAACGCGTCAACCAACCTCAGACGCAAGCTTTGGCAAGCCCACTTTCGTAGGGTAAAGATGCCAGCACCCCGTAACACACCCGGCAGGCGGAGGAGAGGCCACAGCGCCGCAGTATAATTAATGTTGCTTTTCGGGGGGCTGGGGGAGCTGGGGCGCAGACGTGTTCTGTGATGCTTTCGGCAGAGCCCAGCCAGCAGCCCGTGCCGCCTGCCCGCTCCACCGCCCAGACGGCACGGCCTGAAAGGCACCGCTGCCTGCACTGCTCTGCCTGCCGATAATTGCACTTGAAGCCAAAACTGGCAGCAAACCAAGGTGTTCTCTCACGAGACTGTAAATTAATGTTGCTGAAGGAAACTGGCTAGTAGTTCACGTGGCTCTGGGTTTGCTTTCCATCTGGCGTCAAACTTTGAATTCCCTCTACAGCCAGGAATAAAGCAGGTGAGATGCCTGGGCCACTCAGCACCCCCTACACATTACTAATTTCCTTTCATCCAGGNAAAAAAAAAAATTAAAAAAAAAAAAAAAAAAAAAAAAAAAAAATCCCTGATCTTGCTACAGTTTTGAAATGTTATAGGGGGTTCTTTTTGCACTTAAAAAGGCAGCTGTTATTTCTCTCCAGGCTTTGCAAACATTCTTCCCATTAAGTAACTCATTTACTGCTAGCAGCAGGCACAGCTTCCTCCAACACACAGCTCTAAAAGAAGCTGATACATTTTACACTTGAAAAACGTGGCCGTGGAAAAGAAACAGATGCATTTGAAACAAAGGTGCTCATTTTCAGCTCCTCCTCACTCCTCCACCTCGCAGACAAGGTATCTAATAAGCCGTTCAGTCTAGCTGCTGACCACCTAAATCAGCATGATGAATTGTCCCAGTGTTTTCATTAGGAACATAAAATCAATCTTTAACCAAGGACACATAGCACTGCTTCCAGTTACATCCAAGTCACAGCTTCCAGTTCTGGAATTAGACGTCAATCCTGTTACTTTGCGGCTGCTTCCTTGTTTTCTGCCAAGATGGAGGGGGGGAAAGGAAGGCCAGTCCAGAGGTCATAAAAGATATTCAAGAAATATAAAAGGAAAAAAAAATATACAGCTACCTCCGACGAGATGAGACAGCATCTGAGGTTGAGATAGGTCCAGGCTCCTCTTCACACCACACGCTTTTCAAAGCGTGCTACCAACTCGGGAACTACTCCCATCATCAGCTGCTGTGAAACTCTCATTAATATCAGTTGGAACCAGGGAAAGATATTTTAGTACTTGCACTGGAAGGGGAGCCATTGAGAGCTGCAGAACAGCTTTAACTGCTACACGAGGTTTTTCAACTACCTGAGAAAAGCACGGGTCTTTCTTCAAATATCTTCACTTTTCTTAAGTTCAAGTTGATTGTGGTGGGAAGCTCTGTGCCTGGACAAAAATCAGAGCACCATCCCAAGTCCTGCCTCATCCCTTATGAGGACAAAACCCCGGCTGTCCCTTTACAATACTTGCAAGCCCCTTTGAAAGCAACACCAAAACCCCTGATACAGTCAGAAAGGTATTAGGAAAATGGAACATGACACACAGCTGTGACATGTATCACAAGTGAGCACAACACGTGCAAACACAGATGTACCTCGCTTTAAGCAGTATCGGTTCCTTTGCTTATTTTGCATGCTTGACAAGTGATATTTTACCTCATGCTTTCCCAAGGCTTTCTGGAAGTAACTTGTCTACCCATCTCCACAATGACACCAACAAGAACATGATCAAAAAGTCTCCATTCACGTGCCCTAAAATGTTCAAATTCTCTCCTACGGGAGAAAATAATCAAAAAACCCAAAGTCCCTGGTTTATTTTTTCGATTTAGTAGCTACTTGGAAAGAATTAGCTAGTCAAAAAATATGTCACTTTTGGCAAACAGAAGTATACACACCCACGTGAAAAAAAACCCCACAACTCTCCTTCATTTTCAACTGTATGTCCACTGCCGAATCATCCTTTTCTTTAATTACAGCTGACAATTGCACAGATGTCTCTAGTGCAGTGTGCTCATAAAGACACATTCATTGCAATGAGATACATGACAGACTTCACACTTAACAGTTGTCAACATAAATTCATTAATGTGTCTTGAGTATCCATTTGCCTACCCCCACCCACTTCAAAACCAAAATTAAAACCCGCTTTTCTTCTGTCATCACATCCTCCAACAACTATCACCACTCACTCAAGTGTTAGGAAAATAAGTCACCGCTTTTTCCATAATCTCCATCGACTAATGCTACTTCCAACAAAAGGAGTGTACAAACAAGCTTAAAGTCACAAATGAAAGAAGCCATTTTCATTTCCCAAAGACCGCATCTATTTATCTTGTTGACCCATCCAATTAAGTGGTATGATTCACCAATGACTAGTAGCACAAACATACATTCATGTCTTAAATTCTGTCAAAACATTACAAAATTAGCACAGAGCAGCTAACATTGTCATTTTAATGACGTGCCCATGATGACTGTAGCTGGCAAAACAAATGTTCCAGCATTATATGAGCCCATTTAATACATAAAGTATTTCCTATAAAAATGAGCTTGCATACTTAGAAGACAACAGGGTGGTAGAGGTCAATTATAAAAATTATCTTTACTGAGTAGAGGAGACTGAAATGTTCTCGCTTATGCATGTCAGGCCAGCTTATCTTATGCAAATGTGGGGCAGCAGCCCCAAATGGAAACAACAAAAGCTATGGGACTCTGAGCAAGAAGAATGCCCGTATTTCATAATTTGTCTAAACAGGAGCTGAGTGCATGATGGAACATGTCCACAGATGGAGCCAACTATCCAAAAACAAGAGATGTTAGCAGATTTCATTTTTCGAGTAAAGACATTTATCAGACAAAACTACTTGTGACTCATGCTGAGATTAAGTTTTATATTAGAACAACCAATTAAACCACCTGTTTGTGTCACCGTTGAGAGGACTGATAATAAACCTGCACACATGAACTTTGCCATAAAGGTCTATTGACAGCAATAATCAGGGACTTGGTTACAACACTGCTCATTTTTCATACTCTCACAGGAACAGAAGCAAAAGGTTCAATGCTGGTTCCTCTTTATGATTACTTGAACTGAGGGAGGACTACAAGGTAGAGCGAGTTCAAGTAGGATTCAGTAGGTCCTCCCTACTCATATCAGGCTTTGGATTTTGCAAGGCGTTTGCAACTTTAAATCATAGACAGGGCTAAGGGTGTCATGAACCTCCTAAGAGGCAAGCCTTTGGTGACCTTCAGAGCCGGGAGAGCACTACAACCTGAAGGGAATATCTATGCTAGAAGGTGGGACACTGGCAGAAGGAAATTTACCTCCTTATTGGAATTTCGCTTAGGAGGGAGTCCCTTTGAATCCCTTCACCGGTGTCTCACTCTGCTCCTTTACTGTCTCCCCTGTTTTGCCCTGCAGACACGTGCATGTACAAAGCTGTAACTTAAGACCCAAGCACCGATGAATGTCCTGTCTCCCCACCACTGGGCTATACAGAGAGCACTTACCATCACAGTTAAGTGCCCTCATGAAACAATCAATGTTGTGAGACAACTTTTTCCCTGAGTTTACCTCTCCCCTCCAGGCTCCCCGACCTTGTTTGATGCGAAAATGGAACATGCTAAGGGAAGGAAATTGCACAGCTGGAAGTTCCCCAGGAAACCTTGGAATAGTTCTCCGCTGGAAGAAAAACATCCATGGAAGTTATAAAATCACTTCTAAAACTGATATATCTGGATTGCAGGAAGTACATGGTGAATATTTCTTCATAAATGTGATTGGAATATATGCAGGCACTACAGTGAAAGACATTCAAGTTCTGGCAAATGAAGACTTTCAATTACTATATATATTCTACTAAGTAGAAATTCAAAATTACACACATGAACATGAGAAAAAGCAGTCATACTGACAAATGTGTGGGGTTTTTAAAAAATGTATTTATTTTGCCAAAAATTCCACCTAAATGCAAAAGCTTAATATAATGTTAACTATGGTGCTGCTGTTCTACCTGTATAATCAGCTTAATGCCTCTTAAGATTTAAAGAATAGTGTAGCAATTATGTGATTGCACCTGAATGCCAGCTTTAAAATTAAGGGGAAAAATCACTTCTGTATGCCTCACAGAAACAAGTAATTGCTTTAAATCCATCTTCCTTGAAAGCAAGCTGTAAAGTCTCCAGTTTCAAAACAGACAGATGAATCTTATGCAATTTGTCTGGTTTCTAATTATTAAGATAATTCATAATAAAAAGCTGGAGGGGGGAGAATTAGGTGCTAGGGAAAGATGTTTGGGCACACATCAACCACCAAAATGGACTGAGATTAGATGAAAAAGAGAGAACAGAACGGCTATTAAACTTCTGCCTAGTCTTCACTGGGGCTGTTGTTATAAACTTTGAGTACAGCTGCACTTAATGAGTTTGTGTAAAAGCAGACATCATACAAATGGGAGAAAGTAGGAACTTCATCCAATTAGATAAGAGAATTGGCCAGCAGCCTCCAACGAACTGAAAAGCTCTTCCAACTTTAGGGATGAGAGCTAATTATAACTCTATTTTTTTGTGTGTGCGATGCTACTAAATTATTAAGAAATATTGTCCTGTCAAAAAACTATGTCATATGCACGGACTTGATTTTTACAGATAGAGTATTTGCCAGAGACAGGGCTGGAAAGTGATGAGCCTCGATAACAAAAGGACTCATTCTGCTGTCAAACTCCAGGGCGCAAATGGCTTCCCTTCTTGATTTCCTCCCAAAACTCGGGCAACAGGGTGGAATTGCAAGAATTTCTATTTCTTCTTGGTAGTAAGGATGCAAGGAAGACATGTTGACACAGATAGTTGTACGCCTGTTCAAGGAAGGTAGCTCAGGAGATGTTCACTATTGAAACTAACGCACAAACTGGGTTATTTTTTTTCCTTTTTTTTTTTTTTTGTTAACACTCAATAAGATGAAGAATCAGAACTGAGCTAGACTTGAACAGGCAGAAGGGTTTCACTGTTGCTTGCTAACAATAATTACCTTGTCCAGTGAGTGGACTAAGCTACAGAGGAAGCAAGGAAACGATGTTCCTTCTCTTCCTCCTTAGCCACCCCCAACCATGCCCCCTTAGCACGCTACACTGCAACTACTTATGGTGTGCAACTGCCAGCAGCCATGGCCCAAACATCCTTCTTGGCTCCATGGTCAAGTAGGTCCCACAGACACCTCCAGGCAGCACTGTCCATCAAGTCAGGCAATTTTCAAGAGACAAGTGACATTTTAGGTAAGGGGAAAAAAGTGTGAGAGGGCACGTGCTCACTCTGTGAAAGTGCATGCTGAGGGCAGCAAGGAGGGGAAGTGAAATTAGAGAATGTATTAATTGCATATTAGAAAACAGATTCAAACTCTGGACCCTGCTATTTCGCTTCACTCGTGTCTCCTTTGGAATAAGTGCTTACGACCACTGCCAACTGATGTCACTCCTGACAGGCTAACTCCCAGGTTCTGTGCTCGCTGACAACCCGTGCAGACCGTCATTGTGAGTGGAACCACTGGGGCTCCCTGAAAGAAGCCAGAAAAACAAGACAAAAAAAAACCCCAAAACAGAGCAGACAGAGCACACCAGAAGGCTGAGGCTGCTAATGGGACAGCTGTAAACAAGAATGAAAGACTCAAATGTGGGATTAAAAAGGGCAGCGGGAAGGCTCCAGAAGAGCGTTGTGCTTGAATCTATCCAAGCCATACTTCCGAACTAATACATTTTAATTCAATTATCCTAGAAGCAAATAAACTAATTAACTTAGATTTATACCATCAGTAAGACAACAGAGCGGGCAACATCTCAAGAGACTTACAGCAATCTTTTGAACTTTGAATGAAGGCTACCAGAGCAGCTCCTAAAACTAACATAGGCAAGAGAGAGGTTTAAGGCTTCTAAATGCAGATTCAGCGTGTCGATTTAGAAATGCTAAATAAAAGCAGTAGTGCCTTATTAAACAAAAAGCAAATCACCAAGAAATCAGCTTTCAGGGATCAGCTGAACTGCTGCATTGTACTCGCACAGAAAATTACCCAGCAGCTTCTTCTGAACCAAGAAACACAAATCAGTTTTGCTGAGCAAATGCAGGAGCCAAACTCTTCTATTGTGAGGGTTTCAATAGATGCTCAAATAACTTTGACAGTGTGGAGGGGGAAGGGTGTCTCTGACCCAGTTTCTGTATTACAGCGTCGCTTGGGTGATGGTGGTACGAGTGTTCACAGCAGAACCTCTTTTCTTTAATTTTCCTCTCCTGCTTGCCCACTATCGCTTTGTCGCTTTGTTTAAATAACCCACAGATGTTATCATCGGCTCAAGAATAAGATTAATTGAGCTTAATGATTGCCGGCGACTTCTTATATGAATTCAGCTGGTGAAGTCTTCAGCATAGAGGCCCCTTACACAGTGCAAGAAAAAAATTTGCTTTTTTTTCTTTGGCTTTCTCATTTCACAGCAATTTTGAAAGTAGAGTTCTCATTTCTTCCTGACATCTTTGCCCAAACCCTTTTAACATGCCATGAGAAATTTTGAAGGTCAGACCCTCTTCACCCAGTGGAACCCAAATAATTTTTTCTAGGCTCTCTGCCAAGAAGTTTCTTGCTACTTCTCATGCCACTGACCCAGCAGAAGATGCAACCGCTCCTTTTTGTAGAACAACAAAAGCCTACAGAGGTAGACAACTGGACTACTGAGCAACGGGATAAAAGCCTGAAAGAAAGGCTCTGCGTGCACTGGTTGCAGGGAAACTGGGAGTCCATTCGTGCAGGCACGTAAGGGCAGTGTCCCCACCAGGCGCTCGGGCCAGGGATGTGACAGATGAACTGGGATGAAAACATTGAAAATCCAAGCAAGAGATGCAAAATCCAAAGGATGCATGTGAAGCTAAAATGACAGATTCTTCCCACAGCAAGGGCTGAAATATATTTAGGAGTATGAACATCCACAATAATAATTTTCTCTTTAAAAAGCCCTCACTGCTAGCCATGTTTCAGTCTGGTTTTCAACAGATCTTGAATTATTATGAACCCTCGCTTGTCTGCTTTGATATGTCACAAGCCATCACTAACCTGACAGCTCTCTGGCAGACTTTCAAGCATCGTCAAAAACACAAAACTAACCTTGCTTCTGGTGCTTCGCCCACTTCCAGCTCCTAAAACAAAACCTAATTCAAGGGCTTGAAAAGAGCAGAATCAGAAATAGAGCTCACGAATGTCCTGATAAAGAAAGATAAAACTAAAAAGCAATGGAATAAAGGGGAAAAGCAAAGCAGGAACAGTTTTATGTCAGCCCGTAGGCTGCACAGCAGTGTATCGTACAGCAGGGGTAACCAACCCTTGAGAAGCACACAAATAATTCTGCTATGCATTGACTGGGATTACACCAGGGGACTCCCAGCACAGGTGCATGAATCTGGGGTCTACCGCGCAATCCGAACCCAAGCAGCTGAAGGAGGTGAGCCAGCAAAAACTGCTTAGGAGATCCCTGTTCAATCCTATTGGAGAGTAAAGCAGTCAAAGACCTAAGGAGGTGCTGTTGTCAGCCACAAGACCTCTTCCCAACTCTTAACTTTCCTTGGCTAAGCAGTATTGAGCAAAGTGATGGTGCACGTTGCTTAGGATTAAGGAGACTGGTCACTCTTGCACTAGTCAGTTATACTCAGAAGACAAAAAGACTGGAAAGGGGAAAGTCTGAAGAAAAGATGCAATATAGTTTTTATTTTTCCATCGACACCATATTTGCATTTTCATTCCATTTGAGAAACCAGGTCCCTTTTTTGCTTTCCTCCTCAGGTCGTCTTCCTTTTTTTTTCCATTGGGGAAAAAGAGATCGATTGGAACGTTTACATTACAAACCTAACTCATTTTGCTTTGACTCCAACAAATTTTACTTTGCTTTCTCAGAATACACACATTTTCTGCAAACATTTTGTATGATTTGAAAACGCATGTTTGTTAAGAAAATAGATAATGATTAAAACTTTTGACCATTTCTAGTGATTCCTTCTTCATGAGAATTGTGGTGCTTCCCTGGAAAACATTAGCTAGTATGCCAACTTCAGAATGGTTACGTTCACTCAGGTGACCGAGGCATAATTCCCTCTGCTGCCAGAGACTTCCCTCTTGACTTTGGGCAATTCACTTTGCCTCCATGCTCCTCAAATCCAGCTATAAAATGCGTGTTATAGCAATTTGTACCTTACAGAAGCACCACGGGCATAAACCCACTCATTACTGTGAAGCTCTTGTATACTGTGGAGGAAGGCGGTATAGAATATAAAATAACCCACGTGAATTAGGCTTTAGAAAGGTTTTGCAGAGGATGATGGACTTGCCTGAACTACAACGTGCAACTGAGCAAAGCAGTGTTATTTCCTGAATGACCAAAGCCTTAAGACACTCTTACTCTTGCAAATAGCACCACAAAATCACTAATGGATTACAGATAGGAAGGACTTCTGTTTTATATCTCAGCCAGAAGACAAGAATCATTCTGCTGCTCAACGAGCTAAAAACATGCGAGTCAAACAGTCCAAAAAGGAAGGCAGCCAGTGCCACAGAGTCAAGACCTATGGAATAAACACCATCATTCCTAAAGCACTTTAATTTTATCTCCAGTGGAAAAGCCAGGCTCGGCCTTGCTTTGCTAATGGCGTATGAAGAATTCACTGCCTGATGCAGTATGCCTGTGACATTGCTTCAACGCTGGACGTTTGTAGCTCCCCTCGTGCAACTTAAAGCGTGTTCTCTGAATGCAGCCTTAGCAAGAGCCCTTTCCTGACAAGAACTGGTCTAATTTACTTGTTGATCTTTGACATCCCTTGTCTAGATTCAGGGCGCTCCATTTGCCGTTCCCTGAAGGCTCCCTCCCCTTCACACACCGCAGCTGAGCTGGACATGGCGAGGCCGGTAGCAACCTGGTGCAGATGCGTGCTAGCAGCGGTCCTGTCCCCAGGGAACAGCCAAGAGCCCAGTGCCCTCCTCCTCCACTGCAGCAGCAGCAGATTATCAGCAGTACCTGGCATCGGAGCTGCTGGGGAAGGGGAAAATGAGAGAAAAACGGAGAAAAGCGAACCAGATGATTAAGGAGTAAAGAATGGCAGATGAAACTAAAAATAGTCCCCTCGGCAGTTGTAAAGGAAATTCGTTTGACAGGAGGCTGCTTCTTTTGTCGAGAGTGGTTTGTTATGCAAGAGACGATACCAACACCGGCTCTTCTTATCTTGGTTGTCAGTTTAACTGACAAAAAGGAGCAGGGGTTAACATCACTGGAGCCACAGCCGGTCTTAACATTTGTTTGTTTTCATGCATGTGCGTGTTTTAAGAGGCAGCTCAGGGATTAATACTGGCAAGAAACAGTGGTGCAAGCTCAGTTAAGCAATTTCACAAAAATCTTAAGAGTACTCACTCGTTGATAAAGGCAACAATTAAGCTCCTGCCCGCTGCTGCTTTTGTTGCTCTGCCTCCTGCTTCAGCCTTCCCAAGAAGGGGACCGTGGTGACCTTCTCGCACAACAGAAAACTTAGTGCTCATGAGTTCTTCCATGCACAGGCAGCAGGGGACAACCTTGCCCATACTCTGCTTTTCCAATTCTCAAGGTAGATCACCCAAAACATACGGAGCTGGAGCCTTCTGGACACTGGAAAAAGCAAAATTAAAATGATCAACATTGTTTCATTGCCCCTCCCCACTCATTCTTGATGCTGAGAGTTCAATAGCATTTACACTTCTACGTACGAAGGTGAGAAGCAGGAAGGAAGAGGCTTTAAAAGACACCACCTTAACATCTCCTCTTTTACAGAAGACCAGGAGAAGAGGAAGGAAAAATGAGGCCATCAGCAGCTTCCCTGACTATTGCCCAGAGGAGTGCAGGTGAGCCTGTATGTTCCTCATTAATGTGCCTTCTGGCACGCCTGCAAGCTTTTAGCAAGCCTCTTGGTCACGGCTGCCAATAGCTGCTGGTGCGGAGGTAAGCAAAGCACAGTCGGTCCAAGTTAAACAAGTAAAGGCCAGGACTCTGAAAAACTCAAGAGAGAGACACACATACACACACGGTGTGTGGGAGCGAGCACTCGGGTATGATGTAGGTGCAAGGGAAAACAACCCTTACTAGTCTTCTCTTCATCGGACTTTTCTAGAACATTCATTTTTAGACCAAGTATGCCGCATGAAACCCTGGTTTAGTTGAAAACAAACCACTCTCAGTCTCTCCTCTTTCCTCTTTTCTGAGGAAATGTTCAGCCGCATGAAGACAGCAACACAGCAGTCCTGTCTCCTTGGTGGGTAACTGAAGTCATCCTCTCTGTGCCAAACACCACAGTGTTTAGTAGGAATATAAGCAGCAGAACATGAGATAAGTTGGTGTAAAGCCTCTGTTGAAAAACAAATAGCCACTTTGTACTTCAGGCTGAAAATGTGCACCAGGTTGAAATACCATGGACGTATTTTGTAAACTTTCTTAGAGATAATTTGATCCATTTCCAACTCGGTGTGGGAAGACCTCGGTGGTGGATTCTGCCCTACACCAGACCCACCTGCCATGAACTGCTCAGGCCACAGGATGCCACTGTTGCATTTCTTTTTCAGGAGGTCAAAAGAAACAGCGACAAATGATTTACGTGAACTGGACACCTGAATTTAATGCCTCTTTTCCCTTCTTAACGCATACAATTGCCAACATTACAGCCCCAGACAGACCGACCAGATGTAAATAGCTCAGACTTCCACAGGACTACGTGTTTTGATCAGGAACAAAATGTTTGGATACCTTTTAAGGCTAGATTACTGAACCCAGCATCTCTGCGTGTTCATAAATTTTCTATGCACAAGAAATCTTTCCAGTGACTGCCAGAAGGGTTGACTCCAACCCTGATGGTTTTGACCGCAAAACAAATATCCCCTGTTATTGGATTTTATCTGCATCCAGATGAGAAAAGAAAAACACTAGATGGGAGAGTAGATTAAATGAGAGAGAAGGCAGACTGCTCGTAATTCCTACCTCTTTTAAAAGAGGCAAGAGCTCCTACCATGTTAATAAAACTTCATAAATATTTTACTAATATAAAATGGAATGTAATGTATTCATGCCAGGAGACAGGGAAGTGGCGTGAGCTCTGAGATAGCTCTTCTTTTTGCAATTTCGTGCAATTTACAAGCTGGCACCCAGAACCATAAGCCCAGGACTACTGAGCCCTCTGGGCCGGTCAAGACAAAGGCACTGACAAATGTCCACCAGTGTGAATTTTAGAGCAGGTCAGACCACAAATACGTGCACAGGATCTAAATGTCCCCTGAAAGCAAGCTTCAGTCCTGAAAAGCTTTTACATTTAAGTGGTAAATTGTTATAGAAAACTAAGTATGGGACTGCAGATAGTCTCCAAGATTTACTCAGACATGGGTTCCCCCAAGTTCAGCACAACGCAGATGGAATTTGTGAGAAAGGACTCTTAAGAAACGAGGGAGAAATTTTAATCTAACAGTTTCTCAGATTTCAAAAGCCGTTTTGGTTTTGCTTATCATTTTTGAAGGGGAAAAATGGCTTCAGCCTACTACAACTCAGCTTAAGAACAGGGAAAAAAAGAAACGAGTGATAAGGTTTCAGATACAGCTTGGGTGGCCAGCAGCAGCAGAACTTGAGGAAAGTCAGCATGAAAGTGACAGCTGAGCTGTGGTGATGCAGAGCATTACCGAGGCTGGTGTTACAGCTCCATACTTCAAGCTGATATAAATACGAAGGGGCCCACAGATAACAGTCTTTCGGGATTCGAGGTTTCAATAGAAACATCATCACTGCCTTCAGCCTGTTTTGGATGTGTCCCAGAAGGCGGCTATTCCCCAGCCAGAGTCTAGATTCAGTATGACAAAATCCCACTTTTCAGACAACCATGTTGTAAGATCTTTAAATCAGAACTAGGCAATTGCTCAGAAGATGCTGGGAAGGACTCAGCCTTGGAAAAGAAACAAATATCAACCAAACAAGTCACACATTACCAAGGACAACAATAAAAGAAGCCTAAGGACGGCTTCCATTGCTTTTAAAAATACATATTTGTAATAGCACACACTAAGAATACAATATTAATATTAAATCAATCACGATTGTTTACATTTCTTTTGCTGAAGCAGTAGTTGGTGTTGTGATAGGATTTTTTCCATTAGGATAGAAAAAAATTGACCAACACATAACACATAACTTAGTTCCCAAACTCAATTTACCTTCCATTCCAAAGACCAGGGATTTNTGTACCTCAGTCTGGAAGACTGTGTGGCAATGCTCTCTTGGCCTCTCAATATTACCTTGATATTTAAAGACAAAAAAAAAAAAAAAAAAAAAAAAAAAGAAATAAAAAAAAGAAATAAAAGGAAGCCTTCAACCCAAATTCTTTTCTGGTTGTTTATAACAATAAACAACAGATTTCATGTAAAAGCAACACCAAGAGGGTAGAAAAAAAATGTCCTAAAGCTAATTTTAGTCCTGCTGATCTCAGGAGCTTAGTGTTCCTGTCAGACTGAACAGACTCTAATGGTGCCCTGCCTGCCTGGCTGGAGAAATCTGTCCCTGGAGGTCTATTTACAGCACCTTGTACCCTATACCTAGATTGGTTTTTAGTTTGTTTTGTTTTGTTTTGTTTTGTTACACTGGAACAAGTATCCAGGACTGCGCTGATCCAAGACACAGATGTGACCTACTCAAGTAAATTACAAGAAAAAAAAAATCAAAATTGTTCACACTTCATTTTCTGCAAATCAGTCCCTCAGGACTTCAGTAGCTAGCCAAAATCCAGTCCCAAAAGTCATTTCTATTAAAAGGAGAAACTGACGACAGAATCGCCACACCTTTGATACAAACCTGTCCGCTCACATACAACACAGANAGCCAAAATCCAGTCCCAAAAGTCATTTCTATTAAAAGGAGAAATTGACGACAGAATCAGGCATACCTTTGATACAAACCTGTCCGCTCACATACAACACAGCATCCTTTTACCTGTAACAAGGCAAAAACAAGCAATGAGATCTTTTTCCTTGATGGTTCTCATCCAAATTCAGCCAGTACCATATCCAATCCCTCCGTGAGCTCCTTCTACGTTTTTCTCCTTAGAGGCACCTTCCTACTGCTACCTCTGGCTGTTTCCTCCCTATTCAGCACCATTTTCTGTGGCTTTTTTCACCGATTCTTATGTCATATATAGGCAACTCCAGCAATCACTACCTCAATGCCTTGTGTTTGCTTTATGAGTTCCCAGCGAAAATCCCTTGGGTCACATACTTAAGTTTTTAATGTAGATCTCACCATGTAATTCTGGGTCGGTTGCGACCCTGTTATTTCAGCTACCTGGTTCCATAATGACTTAAACCACTTTTTAAACACTTACTTTGCCCGTCAGCTTCACTGAATTTGTCCATAATTGTATCCCCTCACTTCCACCCAGTTTTCCATCAAACCAAAATGGCCACACCCCAACCCTTTCAGCCCAGAAAGACAAATGCTTTAACAAAACTACTGGTTATGCTGTAGACGGTGGCTGTCAAGGTACTTTCACATTTCAGCCCCCTCAAAAAAGTCTGTTTCCAGCCATGTCTCCTTGTGATTTTTCTGCTGTTCGTATGAAACCTCCCTACCTAAAGCACGCTGTGATTCCTTACGCCCCCCATCAAGAGTAGACATCCTCTGCTGGATGGAAGTGAAGAATGTATTTCCCAAATGTTTATCACCTAGACAGGAGAACAGAATTCATGCAGACACCCTAATCTCCTTCAGGGTAAAACCTGACAAACTAGCCCAAACTACTTTTAATTAGAAACAGTAAGAATTAGAAACAAACAGAACTATGCAGCAGTAAAACACTCCCGCTGTTAGACTGCCTTTGCTAGCAGGATGACAGCTGCAAACCGAGAAGGCGTAGCGACTAACTGATAGGTAGCAGTGTCTCAATCTGCAACTTCACATTAAGGCTTCAGTTGCACTCACCGCTCGCTGCTGCCAAGAAAGGTAGCCCTCTCCCCCCCTGCCTCCCCCGGTTCCTTCCCTGTGGGACATGTGCTTCTGCCAAGCCCTTGCTCCAGCGCACATTTGAGTGCAGCACAAAGCCAATTCAACTCACTAAACCAGCAGAAAGTAAATTGGTTTCAGCTGGAAAGCAAGCCGAATTGGCTTACTCCGTGACCAAGCAAGCACAAGGGTTAGTGCAAGACAGAGGGAATATGAACTGTACAGCTGAAACCAGGAACAGTGGAAGAGGTCTGGGCCAGGTAAGAACAGTACACAGCAAAAGATGCTGCTAACGCAGCTCAGCTGGAGCAGGGAATCAAGTTGCTCCAGCAAGTTATGAAATGCATCTCTTAAGTGTTCAGTTTCTGTAGTTATCTCCTCATTTCAGGGACAGCGTTTCCTCTGGTACCCANTGGTACCCGCGTGTTACTTAAAGGGGATTTCAGATCTCGCCCTAGCATAGGACTGCACTAACAGTTGTATATCTTAAGCTGAAACTCAAGAAGCACTGGCACCCAAGTCCTCGGATGGAAAGGGATTTTCTGGTCCCAGCTCTTGTGCAGGGGACCGCCACAGCCTCGGGAAAGCTTCCCAAGGCTCAAGATTAGCCGAGCATGTCGCCACGTTGCCGTTCCCGGGCACGGGTTGCCTTGGTGTGCAGGGCTGCGCAACGAACGAGTCAGTCGCTGCAGTGCGGGTTCCCGGGTCTGCCCCAGGCCCTCTACAAAAACAGATATATCCCCACCAGAAAGCACCCTGAGGGGACCGGCGCGGTGTTCCCGCGTAAGGGAAACGTCACGGGCTGGCAGTGAGGAGGCAAAGCCCCTGGAGATCCAGTGCGGGGAAGGCTTAACCAGACTGCAGGCGTTCAAACGGGCAGTTACCTAAAAGGCAGCTTCAGACCAGAGCAGTTCAGTTGCTCGCCCTCAGTCTTCAACCTGTCTGGCGTAGCACGACCCGTTCCCACCCACATCCTCCTTGGTACAAGTCTCCCCCATTTGCTTTTGCCTTCCATCCTCCATACGTCTCCTACCTCCCACCCTGAGCGCTGCCAGTCAATGAAGTTGGCTTTAAAAAAGACAAAAAAAAAAACCAAACCAAACAAACCAACCCCAACCGGTGGGACTCGTGAATTGTAACTTTATTAACCTTCAAGTTTGATATCCTCTCAGGGCCTCCCTGCTTACCAGATTCTTCCTCAGCACTGTGGTAGACGGACACCCCATTTTATTAAATTAAACAACACCCCGGGTTGCCCCACGCTCCCACACACCAGCTCTCCCCTGCGGCCGGGCCGGGCCTCTTGGGAGGCAGCCCCCCCTCCTTCCCGCCGCCGCCGCCATCGCCCCCGGGAAGGCCGCGGCGATGCAGCGGGGCAGGGCAGCAGCCGCGGCGGGGGCCGGCCCGCCGCAGGAGGCAGGCGCGGCGGGCGGAGGGAGGTGGGCGGCCGGGGAGGTGGAGGGGCGGGCCCGGCTGCCTGCCGGGGAGCTGCTGCTTGGGCGGGCCGGGCCGGAGCTCGGCGCTGCCCTCAGGTGAGGGGCGGCGGGGGCCCGCTGGCCTCGGGGTGCCGAGGGACGGGGGTATCCTCAGAGGAGCAGGTGGAGGTGAGGCGGGGGCCGCTGCTGGCTCCGCGGGTGGGCAGCCGAGGGCGCAGCTCCTTCCCCTCAGCTCCGCGGGGGTACGGCCGCTGGAGGCGGGCCTCGGGCCGGGCCCCGGCCGGCAGGGTGGCTCCCGGGGGTGAAGGGGCGAAGGGGGCTTCGGCTTGCCGTCGTGGCGTTGAGGCGGCGGGACCGGCAGCAGGAGCCGCCCCTGGGGAAAGGTGCGGGGCTGCTGCTTGGTTAATGGCTTCTGCCCGGAGCAGAGCTCTCCCGGAGGAAGGCACTGGCTCTTTGTTAGCCGTAAACAAACAAAAATTAATTTATTTATTCTAGTGACACCCTTGGGAGACTGAAGGGAAGTCCTTAAGCGAGTCCTCGGCTTGATCAGGCAAAACTGAGCGGACTGCGGGCGCTGCTGCAGTAACGCTGAGGGGCTGTGGTGAAGGCAAACGATCGCTTCGCTGCTGAAACTGCGTGTTCCCGCATTTTGCAGGTCAGGGCTTGGGTGTGCTGCACTTGAAAGGGTACAGACACTTTCAGGAAATGGCATCCCTGTAGTATTTCATACCAGATTATCAAGTATGTATCTTCCTGCAAATGTATTTTCGGCCCAGCACGGCTTTGCCCGTACCTGATGTTTACCCAAATCACGGGCGACGTTGGGTACTGCCTCTCTTTACCCCGACGGGTGCCCTCCTCTCAGAAACTTCCAGCACAGAGCTGACAGCCGGCCCTTTCAGCTTTGCCCTGCTGTCCGTGGCAGCTGTATGCACGCTCCTGTAGTGCACCGGAGTGTCTGCTGGGTGTAAGAGAGACAACATTAGCGAAGCCAAGGCTCGTGCTCTTAGGTGACACCGTGCCTTGCCTTGTAGGAGAGTCAGAGCAGACCTAGTAAATAAGCCAAGGGCAATAAATGTTGAATTACAACTACTTGATGAATAGGAAAATGTAAAGAAAAACTTCCTTCTTTAATGAAGTTACTTTACTTGTAGTTTAAAGCGGTTTACTTCCTCCGCTTCTCAAGGAAGTCTGTACTAAGTCTTGAATCAGCATGAAATGGATGTGAGTGCTGGTCAATGAATAACTAAGTTGAGCTGTAAGATTAACTAGTTTTATTTCTCTGGCTCAGGAAGTTATTTTAGAAAGAAAGAATACATGTAAGAAACAAGATGTCTCATGCCGGGAGACGATACCAAGATAAGCAATACAGGCACCATGAGAATCATGGATCTGAATACAAGGAAGACAGAAGAGCGAGAAAACCATACCCGTACAATGGAAGGTATGTCTTTATCACCTTAAAGAAACACAGCACAGCAGGTCTATAACGTCTGTGATCTTGTTTGTTTGTTTGCTTTTAAATACCTTCATATTACAGTCGGAGAGAAAGCATTTACTCAGCCTTGAAATCATGAAGTGTGAGCATGCCACATCTGGAACCAGGGAGCTTAGAAATGCTTAGAAATTTTAAACAATTTTTAACTTTCTTTGTAGTGAGCTCGAGAGTGGGGAGAAAGATAGGCTGTGTGGCACAGTCAGAGATGTGAATTTCATGAGGTTATCTGGATCAAGTTGGGTCACAACTAGGTGAAGGGTGGCCATGTGTCTTAGTACAGTTCCTGAAGAGACTGGTCAGCAGGTGACAGCAAGCCAAGGCTTGCAAATATGCATTACTTAAACAAGAATGTTAGGTGACTGAGACCAGCACAGGGACTTACTGAACTCTCAGGTTGCTCTAGTTCAGCTGTGAACAAGTTCATATTAATCCAAAACAATATTAATTTCAGTAATCGCAGTCAATAAATGAGTAGTTGTTTAACTGTCTAAGGCTTTTTGCAGCACTTGATAGTAGGTCAGCCCCTATCACCACAATAAGCAAATCAACTAATAGAGGGTTTGGAGTGACAAATAAACTCTTAGGATATTACACGTCTTTCAGCCTGGCTAACCTACAGCATATTAGAAGTGAGAAGGCTGTTTTCCTTTGAGTGGGTGCCAGTGACTGTATTGTAAGAGAGAGGTCTGTAGCTCTAAACACTGGCAAATTGGCCATGGCACTAAGGTGATCATCACTCCTGTTTAGTCTCTGGAGGCATGACTGTAGGGCAATTTAAGAATAGAGGCAAAGAGGGAGAGGAAATTAAGATTACTGAAAAGCTGCAGTACTGAAGTACTCCATGATAATATGCATTTTAGCAAGAAAAACAGGATGAGAATAAAAGCAGTAGTGAAGAGCACTGTGTGGACTAGAAGGACTACTTATAGCTAAGTATAAAACATTTGGGTGGCACTAATCCTATTGTATTATGAAAATAGCTAATGAATTTTTCTTCTGTCTCTCTTAAATCATGAAAAATAGGAGAGAAATGGGAACAAAGGTCAACCTAAGAATCGTCCTCAGAGGCTGAATGACTGTCCTTAGCAAAAGCAGAGATCAGCAGGGGGTATAGTTAAAATATCTTGAACATATTAGAAGTGAAAGCAGCAAATACCAAGAATGTATTAATTGCACTGTGGAGGGGGAAGAAAAGGGTTGGGGTTTGGGGTTTTTTGGTGGGTTTCCTTTTTTTTTTATATATAGCATAATAAAAGCAGTGTGTGAAAGGACAGCTACAAATTAAACCACCACTTCTTAGTAAAGTGCTTCTCTGGACTTTTTGTTTTTGCTGTTAGTTTTAAATGACTGGACATGTAGACTGAAAATTGGTGGAAGGACTGTAAAGGCCAACAGACCATCTGTGTATCCACTGCGGATTAGAGGAAAGGAAGCTGCAGCTACAGATCTGCAGTAGCCATGAAGATAATTCTTAGAGTCAAGCCGAGAACCTGGGGGGCACCAGCCCTCACTCCAACTAATTGAAAAAAACTTTTTCATCAGTTATTTTGATGGAGTTTGGCTTAATCTAACAGCATTTCTCCTGCTTAGCTCTCACGACGAAACCAGCTGCTTTTGTAAGGAAATTTCAGTATTTTGGTGAAGGCTTAGGCTGATGGACCAAAAGACCTCCAGATGCTGTAATGAAATAGGTGGGAAGAGTTTTGTGGAAACTGTAATTTGGGTACCTAATGCTTTCATCCCTTATGAGCAAGACTTTCTAGCCAGAGTCTTTCTCTTTCCAAATGCATTTCTGTCTGAATCTTCTATAGCAAGCTTCCTCTTATTGCTAAGGAGAAAGAGTTGCATTATCCTGGACTGGAAAGTCCTGAAAGAAAATGGGGGCCAAGGTGGCCAAAATAGGCCATTATGAGAAAAAAAGCATCAAAAAGAAAGCGTTTTTTTTTTTTCCTAATTGTACTCTGTTGCTGAACATTAGGGGGGAGGTGTTTTGCTTTTTTTGTTTTGTTTTGTTTTCTGGCAAGTAGCAGGATACAATTGAGAGAAGCAGCTGCATCAGAAGTACCAAAGGGATTGCTTTCAAGTTAACTGAAAGTCTTATAAATCACGCAGCTTATTTAATTTATGTGACACAGCTGCGCAGGATGCTTTGGTGGTTGCACAAGACACAGCACAAAGGTCAGAAAAATCAGAAATGTTTCAGCCAAATAGAGCTGTTGGCAACTACACGCAGAGATGTTAGCATTGGTCTTGTTATTGAATGTCTTAATTAAAATGTAAAAACTACAAAGAACATGATTTAATGTGGATGAATGAGATAATATTTGTAAGTTGAATCTAGAATTGGATGAAGATAAACCTTAGTGAAGTGCAGTGATACTAGGAAACAAAACTACAGTTGAAAATGCTGATCTGTGGATAAGAAATTCAAGATAAAAACTTAATAGGAAGAAGACTTTTAAAAATAATAATGCTGAATGAGACTTAAAATGCCCTTTAATAACAAAATCATCCAGCTGTGCCTTGAAAAAGGCGAGCTCCAATTCTCCTTCAGATGAGGGAGAACAGATTAAACCAGACCTTTGTAAAACAATTTACAGCCAATGTTCCTTTTAATCTGAGTGTCAGCTCAGTTAAAAAAGAGCAAATTGCACTTTTCCTGTAGAATAATCTAAATCTCACCAACCTTAGAAATCATCAGGTTTCAGATGTGGAGCTGTATGTCATTGCAACAAAGTGGACAATTCCATTTTGAAGTATACAAATTAAGAGTCTAATCGGAGACATGAGAAATTTTTTTGGAGTCGATTTTAGATTCCTCTTCAAATAGCATTAAAAAAAATTCAGCCAGCCTACTGAGTGAGTACACAGTTTTCCAAAATAAAATCGATGAAGTGCAAATATCCTTGTGAACATGGATTTATGCAAGTATTTGGGATATTTGCTTTCCAAACATGCAAGCAAAAAAGATCAGATACGTGTGAAGCAGGCTAGCTGGTTCCACTAACAGGAGCGTCTGCCAGTTTCTCATGTTCTAATGTTCAGGAGAGAACATGATCTATTTAATATACGTTAGTCATTTACTCCATTGTAGATCAACAGAAGACATACGAGGTGGCCAGCACTCAAAGACTTCCACAGTTTGCTCAGACCCTTACTCCAAAACCTCGGGAACAGCACAGGAATATTTTGGCCCGCCACCAGAATGTTATCCTCACAAGGAAACCTTGTCAATGAAGTGTTCAAAGGTATGCACAACAAGAGGTATGTGAGATTCTTACTGCCTGCCATCCACCCCTTTCCTTCCAAGGACTTGTCTTCGGTTTGGTTTCTGTGTTTAGAAGCACAACAAAGTAAAACTAGGGGAATATTTAAAAAAACCCCAAAACCAAAAAAATAAACTGGGAGAATTAAAGTTAGTGAATGACATGACTGCAGGTTACTAGCACCTAAAGGCAAGATTTATAGAGATGTTTAGGTATTTGAAAATGCATCTCCAGAGTATGCATAGAGAGCATCAGAGTGGGTCATGTGCGTAATTACTCAGGCTGTGCAGCAAGAGTTAACCTTTGGGATTTAGGAATAAAATAGATGTTTGCATCTGTAGGCAATTTAAAGATGGCTGTTGAAGCTTTGATGCTAGTTTATTTCTGATACATCCTTCTCAGACTATTTATCAACTCTGGATTTAACCCAGTCATCACTGATACATCTTTATAAAGCAACATTGCGGGAGACAAAACTATCTTATGGACATGAATCCAATACAATAGCTTTTGAGAAATAACTTGGGTTTTTTTCATAGCTAGAAAGGGACTACAACAAGTGGAGAAATGAGCATTAATGTGGGAGGAAATCAACCTTTACTCGGTCCCATAAACTGAAAAAGAAGGCAGTAAAATATCCATTACTCCTTTAAAGCTTTTCCTCTTCCAGGACAATAAGTTTTCTCACCTTGTTTGTAGGAAAGGCCCACTGCAGTCTGAGTTGGAACTTGCAGCTAGGTGCAAAGTCTTTGGCCGAAGTCTATAAACAGCCTTTTGGTGTCCTCCAGTAGAGAGACAAATGAAGAGCTTAGTTGTTGGAAATAAATTAAAATACATGATGTTAGATTATTTCTTCACTCTATGAAGGAAAGTTAAGTAATACACTCAGTTTGCTCGTAATATTTCTCTGTATGTGAACATGAACAATTTTAAGAGTGACCTGAACTATTTTCTCTTATAAATGTGCTCTGTGTATTTGTATGCAGTTTGTTTTTCATCTCAAGGCTATTTAACAATAGTTAGTAGAGCACATTTAATGATACAGAGCGATACTGATATTTTATCCCTGATAATATTGTATCAGCAGTTTCTTCTTCAAGAGTACTAAACTGTTTTAACTTGTCTGAGAAGCTCTAGAAAACTCCATGCCATATTTTGTCACAGCTTTAGAAAAATGAAGTGGCAGGTTATGTTTAGTTTTCAGTTTCACTGGTTGTTCAGACTTATGGGCTTAATGTGACTTGCTGGGGTTTTTTTGACCCGCATTTGCTTCTCATTATTTCAGTGCATTAAACATCATTAACATTTTCAAAATGTCCTAGTTTTGGATGCATCAGTTGATGGTGATGATTTCACTCCCACCCCTCCCTCAGGTATTGCTCAGTATTTTCCAAAAATTTAATGTCTGGAGGAGGGAAAAGAGACCATGTAGAAAATAAACCCTTTTATTAGCAGTTTTACTTCAAAAAATGAAAATATATTGGAGGTTGATAAGATTATGACAATGTTACTTACCTTCAAAAGTACCAAGATTTAGCAGAATTTCCTAGAACTGTTTTGCAGAATTCTGTATTCCCTGCAGTTGTAGTAAATGTTATGAATGAAAAGCTACATGAATTGACTACTAAGAAGTTGGTACATGTGAGCTACAACTTCTTACAGCATGAAAAGTTCCTGTAAATACTTCTTAACCATCTCTTTCTTTTGCCAGTGATTTTTCAGCACTCTGGTGAAATTCCCCCTTCCCAACCACCATAATTCTAAAATAAACTAGTGTTGAGCAAGGGCGGGAAATCAAGTGATGTACCACAGTCTTTTCCAAAGCAACAACTGAAATGTGAACCTTAGTTTCTGACTGTACATCACTCTACTTTAACTATGGCTTTATTTTTTTTCCTTTGCCCAGCAAATATAGTTATGCTCTTTGTGCACGTTGACCAGTTTGGCGAACTAGAGAGGTATTCTAAACAACCAGAGCACTGAAAAGTATTTCCTTCACCCAGATACTGCCCTCTTCATCCTTGCTTTTCACCAGAAATATCCCAAAAAGCTAAAGTTGAATTTCAGAAATAGGCAGTTACTTTTGCAGTGATCATTCAAACATCTTAGCTGCAAGCAGCAGCAGAAAAAAGGACATCATTCTCCTATCTTTGTTATTCTAAACTTCCCTCCCTAATCCCTGCCCCCCTTTTTTTTTCCTACAACCACATTGAGACAATGAACCCAACCCAAATATAATGGAAGAAACAACTGATACTCACCCCTTTTGCTGGTAGGAACATTTGATACTATCTAAGAAACTTCAAAATATTCTGCTCCATTTTATTCCTTTCATCTTGAAAACAGGAGGAAAAAAGTCTGTTAAAACATTATATGAGTAGTACCTATTCAAAGCCATTCAGGTAGGATCATGTGGCTAGCAGTACTGGATCATACGAGGCAACTAATTATGCATCCTCTCAAACAATGTACTAGAATTGCAAATTTAGGAGGGCCGTCAGAGTTTGGATCAGTAGAGAGTGAGCTGTCCTCTGGAGTATTCTCCAAACTTCAGATTGGTGGAATTTTCTGAACTGGAAAACTGTATTCAATTCCATTATGCTTAATACCTCTTTACAGACCTATCATATTTATTTAATCCTATTCTGAATCCCCTTTTGAATATGTTTGGTCTCCATATTATCGTGCAACAAGGAGTTCCACAGTTTCTTTGTGCCACTTGAAGAAGTACTGTTTTGTTCCTTAAAACTTTTTAATGAAGGTGTCTCTGATTCTGGTGGTATTCAGTATACCTAATGATAATCTCATATTCACCTTCTCCATGATATTTATGATTTTAGAGTGAAGTCTTCCCTTTCTCCCTATCACTGTGCTCATATCACTTCTTCACAGAGTGAAGAGTAGTCAGTTCTGTCCTTATCATGAGTGAATTCTTTCCACTTCTGGTTCGCCTGTCAGCCCTGTACAGGCTGTACCTATACCTGAAGTGATTTGTTTAGAGCCCATCTGTGTGCTCTGCAGATGAGGGGGTGTTGGAGTACATTCATGAAGTGTAAAGTTACTTATTAAAAACTGATTTCATTAATTTTTTGTTCTAGAGATTGAACTCTCAGCAGCTTACGAATTTTACAGATGGCAATCAAGGAAGAATTTTGTGTATTTATTATTAAAACATACTTCACAATCTCACTATTCAATGTTTTTCAAAGCATTAGTTTGTGCATCTACTGTAGTTTTTTGGTGTTTACTTTTCAGCTGAATCTCTTTGGAGCCACCACTTACAGTTCTTTGGGTCATGCTGCAGAGCAGTCTCAGGATGCACAAACTGTATTTCCTTCAGATAAAACTAAATGAGAGGGTGAGCTGTAACTATAAGCAGGCACTCTGTCCTTTGGACCAAACTAGAGCTAGAATAAAGTACTTCTCTCTCCCAAGAAAACGCCTATCGTGTAGCTCCTGGGACTTCGGCTCCAACTGTTTCACTCTCCAGATCCACTCCCATTGCACTGCTATCATGGGCATAACTAGTGACAGGCAGCACAAAACAACGGTTTCTCCTTAACTCTGTTTGAAAACTGGTTGTTTCCTCTTAGTCTCTATTTTCTTTTAACCACTACTAACCTGTGAGAGGATCTTCCCTTTTATCTCACAGGTGCTCATGTCATTTAAGAGCACTACCACTTGGATTGTCTTTCTTCATATAGCTGCTGATTCTTTCAAATGAGTTCCCTCTAACAAACTTTTGCCTCTTCCTTGCTATGATATCTTTAGGTCTGGTTTCTATACGTTCTTTTTCATAGGAACATCACACTTGTGGATCTGCCGATTACAGATTCAAAAGACAATAGAAACGCAGAAGTCTGCCGCCTTCTGTTTCTGTAGTAGTGAAGGAGACTTAAGGAACAGGTTATAGGTTGGTGTAAAGCAGTCTATATGCTTTATGTAATTATGTAGGAATTGGAAATAAACTGTTTCTGATAAAGACAAACCTTTCATCAACTAAGGAACTACTGCTTGCAATAACCATTTCTTACAACTTAAGCACAATAGTGCGTGCCATTTAAAGCAGCACACTTTGGAAACAACAAGTGTTTTTGGCCTGGGGGTACTTAGAGCTGAAATTCTTCAGAAGAAAACATTCAACTTGCTTTTCACAGTGCAGGTAATATTTCTGTAGTTCTGTCTTCTGTGTAGAAAAACTAAATTAGTAATCGTATTTGCTTTTCAAAGGACCCCCTCGGGTCCTTTGAAAATAGAACCAGGTTCAGTGCTTTTGGTTACCAGAGGGAATGAGAGAAGTGTTCAAGGCTGGCTGTCATGCTGCTTCCTTCACCTTAGGGAGAGCAAAATATGAGTCAAACCCAAGAGTGAATTGCTGATTGTAAATTGGTCATGGATATTTTTTCACTTTCTTTTTAGTATGCATATTGGTGTGAAAGAGGTGGAGGAATGCAATTCCGGGATAATGCTTCCTTTAGTTTTGCTTAAACAGTGAAGGTAAACTGAGTTTCTCCCATCTTCAGTCAGTATGTGACTCAGGAAATGCCTGCGCTTTTGCCTTGTATAGAATTGTACTGTGCTGGTTGTAATTCTGAGCTAAATAACTNTTTTTTTTTTTTTTTTTTAATTCTTCAACCCACTTGGCATTTAAGGGAGACAGCACTAAAAAAGTTAGAAAACGTTTTGTGGGGGAGCAAATATAATTGAATCCCTGTTCTTTGCTGCCATGAATACAGCTTAAAGAGGCGCCATGAATAGTGTCAGATTTCTTAAGCATATTGTAGGCGCTTCCAAACAATCATGCCTTTAGCCTACATTCTAACATCCACAATTGTTAAAAACCTTCAGACCAATTTCCTCTCAGAAAAAGACAGCATTATCATTTGCAACAACAAGAAAAGTCTCCAATTTCAGGCATAGCCAGGAGGAAATATCAAACTGAATTTATTTGGAGGAGGAAATAGAATTAGGGAGTAACAATGACTTTCTCCAGGACATATTCATGCATTAACAAGCCAGCATTAATTCAAATGTAAACATCTATAAGCTTTTGTTTTTACAAAACACAGTTTTTTTTTTCCTGTAGCTATGCGTGCTGGCAAATACTCATAGACTGGAAAAAGTACTGAGATGAAAAGTCACCCTAAACACAGGGTTCACACGAGTAGACGCTTGGTTTGAGTTATGCCATTGTTCATAACCATTATATTGCTGCTGTTATGCTGTTGTGTTCTGAGTTGTGTTCTGTGTCCTGAGTCAGATGTGGGAGCAGGAGGGGAACAACATTTTGCAGAGCACTCGTATCCCTTACTGTGCTGTGGAGATGTTGGGGGAGAATAGTGGTCTGCAAGAGGCATTGGACTGAAGTAAAAGACCTTTTGTAACTTCAGTTATGTGTGTTCAAAAACACTGAAGGGTCGTTAAATGTGCATAATGCAGGTAACTGTGGATGAAAAGAAGCATTTGACAAGTACCTTCAGTATATTTTCAGCAGTGGTCAGCAGGATACTTACATTTCTGTGGAGGCACCCAATAGGATTAGAAACTGCTGTATTTTGTAGTCACCATCTTCACATTTCCCCCCTATGGCCTGCCATGCTTAGCTCCTTTAAATTGTGCTCAAAGCTGTCATACACTGTTCCCGTGGCAGTTAATTTCAACATATTTCTGCTGTAAGAAGGGAGTGCTAAGGTGCCCTATAGTCTCATTTGTAATTAGATGGCTTCTCCCTCATGTCTGTTACAAAGTATATTTTAAATACAGTGTGACTAACAGACTGAATTTGCCATCAGGTTTTTTAATCTTGTAATTGTGAAGACAGAGGATGTTAGTAGTGGGAATTGGACAGAGCTGTACAGATTAAAATAATCCCAGTTATTCAAAACGCTTAACTAAAATTGCACGGTAACAAGATAGAGGCAGAGCTGCAGGTAGCCTTCCTCTTCTGAAGTTGAAGTATTTCACTTGGAGGTAAGTCCTGTTTGCTGTGAAACACAAATAGCCGTGAGCAGTTACCTCTATAAAAACATGCAGGGGAGCTATGCTAGTTGCAGATACCAAACATTACCTTTAGCAAACTGTTGCCCTGCAAACATATGGGACTTCACTGTGCCCACGTCTTTCTATCAGACTTTTTTTCATCCACCTTTTGGCATTGTGCTAACATGCACACTATTGTTTTTAGAGAGGAGAGAACAACAACTGAGAAGACTCAACTGAAGTTGGCAGGGGAAGATACTGGCAAAGTTGATGTTAGCTGTTAGGTATGTGTTACACTCTAGCCTGTGCTTCCCTACTGGGAAATCTTAATTGTATAGAAGAGGAGTTGCACCATCTTTCATGTAAGATCACTGGGTTTGTCTTCCCCATATCTGACCCAAATTCTGGAAACCAAGGAAAAAACCTCTTCTCTTTAAGAAGTCCCTCTCAAAGCCAGCAGACTGACTATACATTGAATGTAGCTGTATTTCTTGAGCAGGTGATCTTAGCTCGCCTAAAGGAGAAAAATCCACCCAGTCAGGAATGTTGCTCACCAGGTGTGACAAGCCACAATTGGTGAAGTGAATGAGAAGCTCAGGTTCACAGGTGCCTCCAACCTGACCTACCTTCAGCTAGACTATGATTACTTAAAGAGCAATAACACCGCAATCTTTGTACTTTCTAAAGGCGGCTCAGTTTCAGTTCAAATGGAGGGAGTGGCTATGGAAAGTTGGCATAAGGAACAAGAGTATTTCATTGTTTTCTGAACTCCTGTTAAAAAAAAAAACCTCCTGCAAGTTTGTTTCGGCACCAAGATACTTGGTTACTACTTGAAAGAACTATGGGTAGATTAGGATGAAAAACAGCTATTTCCTGAAATGCAGAAGGTGAGGTGACCTTGCAGAGACCTACCAATGCTACAAATTAATGTACAGCCTTTTATAGACCTTGTAGTTAAATCACTATTGCCAAGTGCTGCAGCTTAATGCAAGACCGTTTGCTTCCCACCCTCTCCAAAATTGTGGAAGATGACTCATGCTTGGTTAACAGGAGAGAAATCAAGAACATGCTGGAAGTGATGCTTTAAGGAACTACTGGGAACAAGTAAACCAGAGCTGTTGTTCCCAGGCAGGGGCTGGGTTGTACTGAAACTGTGTCTTGATGGCAAGTAAATCTTAGTGTCATACACTGGTGGGAAACTGTATGGGGATAGAGGCCAATGCAGTGGTTCTACAAATTAAGTCCACCCTTTCCTGTGAAAATTGGACAGCACTGTTTAGAGGATGGGAGGGTATTAAACAGAAGGAGTAGAGCAGGTGGGACAGTAGTTCTTTAAGGGAAGATGATACACAGGAAAAACAGGACAATACATTTGGATCTGAGCACTCTGTGAGCGTAAGGCTTCTCTGAATCATTAAAAACAAGGCTGGTCATCCTTTGAGATTTCCTAATGGAGTGATTATCTTGACTAAAGAGGGACAACTTATTAAAAGATAATAATAATGCTTCTTTCTAGAGCACATAAATCATTTAATTTTCCCAGTTTTTAACTATTTTTCCATCGATTTCCAGTAAGACGGATATCTCAAATGAGCATAAATGTGTTGGGCACTTACATGGCATTTAAATGTAGTTGGCTCTGAGTATGTAGTTCCCTTGGGTCCTTTGAAAAGCCAAGATTCAGTGAATAACTGTTGGTGTTACATTGCCTAAGTCTTGTGTTTTAGGGTTGGGTTGTGGTTTTTTCCGCCTTTGAACATTACTCCATTGGGGAGATTTTAGCATAACTCAGTGAAAGCTAAATCCCACCACTGGCTGAAGAACACAGAGACCTACAAAAACAATGGTGGGGCGGGGGCTTGGGGGGGATTTGTTTACGACAAAGCTGTGTATTGCCCTGATCGTGCATCGGTGAAGTTTGTTGAATTCCCGTTACTGGTTTCAGTAAGATCTTCCTTTGTACTGGTATACATAAGTGGAATAATACTGTTAGCAAGATGTTTTAGTACTTTGCACTCAGATCTAATATTTATAATCTGTTGTGGCTGTTCTCTCCATTTCATTTCCCTTGTTCAGTTCTCCTCCACTGTTTTGGTTCCTCCCTACTTCTGTCATATTTTTCTCCCTGTCTAAAAGCAGAACAAAATCCCTCTTTCTGTGATGTTTTCTCCCCCTTCCCCCTTATCTATTCCTTCTGCCACTGACTCAGTTTAGCAGAGAGATGACCAAAACTGCGTGTTGAGCTGTGCCTTTACTCTCTGGGGAATGCCAAACCTGCTCTGGCAAGAGAAGTTCAGCATTTGAGATCGTTTTCAGGACTGACTGCTACTTTTGTAAGTCACTATATATGGTCAAAATACTTGTCTGCTCCTTTGGGGGAAAAAAAAAAACCAAAAAAGATTACCTCTGAAAAGTGGAAAACTACCCAAACTGGGGAAAAAAAACCCAAATGACAACTGTCAGTGAGAAAGGCTGGGAGAATGACTTTTAATGGTGTGTTGTAGCCTCTAACTCCTCTCTTCCCTTCTCCTAGAGTGACCCCTAATGCGATGTGACACAGGCACCACTCACCTATGCAGCTCCCTGCGTGGCTGCCCTGCTACTGTGGGTCGAGGTGTCTGAGAGGGGCAGCGGGACACCTCTGGGGCTGCCAGCTGGGTACCACTGGTCCCACTGGTACGTGGCCTGCCAAGGAAGCAGAGAGAGAAAGCGAGCAAGAATGGAGAAAGCCAAAGATAAAATATCTTAGAAGTATGCAGGGATGTTAACTCAAGAGGAAAGAATGATACCAAAAGAGACAGGAGAAAGAGTCCATGTGCAGTCAAGGGAGGAAAAAAGTGACTATTGTGCCAAGACGCAGTGGAGGGAGACACTTTGAAGGCCTCCTCTATTAGTCAGGCCCTTGTGGGGTCAAGGCGAGTTCAGCAGAAACAGCCAGAACTGACTGCCCTACAGATTGATTCTTGTCAGCTTCAGAAACATAGGAACAAACAAGAATTGACCGTTTTACTTTATGTAGACAGGTACATACATACACCATGAGCCTGACACCTGAGCATTGGGGCCATCCTGCTACACTGCCTGGATGTAAAAGCTTCCTCGCAGCTTCTAATGCATGAGACTTGAACACACAGTTGAGTTACAGGGTGCCACACAGTCAGCCACAGTGTAGTTTTATGAGGCAGAGCATGCAGATTTAACAGCTCGCCTCACCTGAAAAGGAGAGTTTCTGGTCCTTCTCTGGTCCTGGCTGGGTTATTTCCCCTGCTAAACTCATGCCAGCACGATTGCTCATCAGATACTCTGTGAGTCACTTTAAGTTGCTAAAGTTGCAAGAGAAAACAGCAGCACACACACAAAAAAAAGAGTTGAATTGTTTCCTGATGTTTTGATTTATTAAAGTAGTGCTTGGGAGGTCCTCATGATAGGCCGGAGTTATTACTGGGCAGGTGAGAAAAGTGGTGACAGCCCAGCCAAGTGTAGGAGCCGTTAAGAGTAAGGTCAGCTGCCTGTGGAACTGTACTCTTAACAGCCTGCCTGCCTGCTTTGCTGGATGTTTGAGCCCACCATTTGACAGCAGACAAAACCATTGATCAGTGGGTTAATACCATGGCAATAGCCCAGCGTACACCTGGTATAGAAGGGAAAGAAAAAGTGAACAGTATAAATTGGAATGCTGCTGTTTGTTATAGCAGGAAGCCTACTCACAGCAAAAAACCAACTGAATTCAAAGTTAACAAGTACAATACATTGAAGTTGCTATCCATTGCAGATTTATATTTTATGGAATGAATGAAACAATTCTCTGGAAAGCTCTGGCAACACTCACTGTCTTTTAGGTTGCAGCCACTCTGCTCAATTTCAGTGCTGAAAAGCAGTGCAGGACAGAAGCATGGGAAAGCAAATGGAAATCCAGGAGCCCAGACTTGAGTCTCATTACTTGCTTAGTATGGAGAGGGTTAGTTCCCAAAGCCAACTGTTCACTGTACTAATTTTAATACAAATCAGTAGCATTTTAGATAGGTCCCAAGATTTTGAACTTGAAAAAGGAATCAAACCAGTGGAGTTCTGAGATTTTCACACCCAAGTCTTGCAATGCATTCATTGTTGCATGGGATTAGGGAATAGTTGTAGAGATAAGTAATTTCCACTTTGGAAGACCTTTTGGCAGTCTAGTTTGTGTGGCTGTAACTCTAAGATGATGTAGCTAACCAGCCTGTGAAAGCAGGAATGGCAGCACAGACTCAGAAGCATGGCTTTTAACTCAACCCTTTCTGCCAGCAGTACGCTGCTTGACATAGGTCGCTGCTAGTATGTATGTGTATTACCTTGACAGAGCTAGGATTCAAAACATAACTGTCCTTTTATTCCTTATTTCTCGAATCTGTCCACCCTGTTTATACCAGTGGAGTAGGATTGGGTATCAGCTTGTAACTATCACAGATCAAGGTTACATGAGGCTTTTGGGGTGCTCAGGTCAGATCTGAACATACTGTAGGGCTTAATACTTCCATCAAAGCCTTGATGATTGTACAAGGCCTTAGGGATTTCCACTAATTGTCTGCCACTTTGACAAACCCTGCTGGCTCTCATTGTAGACCTGTAATTCACAGCTTTGTTCTACATACTGATCATCATTTTAGGATTTTCTTTAATTTTCTTTTAATTTTCTTTAATACAGGAGGCTTTGTTATTGCACTTTTTTAAAAAAAAGTTAATCCATGTGATGCAAATAACTGATGGAGTAACTGCTAATGAACCTCTCTCCATTGTTTAGTTACTGTACTCAATTCTACAGCAGGTGTGTGTGAAAACTGTACAGGTACATACAAAACCTGTCCAACCTGAATGCCCTGTCTAAAGAAATTTCTCAAGCATGCCATTAAAGCATCTACTGCTGCAGTTAAAAATACAGTAGACCTACATGGATCATATTTGTCATCCCATGAGCAAAGAGACACGTTCTGCCAGCCCTACTGTGGTACCAGCAGCCAGCCCAGTGAAGTTAAGGGGTTGCATACAGAATTTGTGTGAATATATAGGAAGTTTTGGAGTGGCGTCATTGAGGATTGGGGTCAGTTATAAATGTGGAGAGGTTAGCAGCAGGTGGTGATGACTTTGACAACAGAAAATTGCCTTTTCTAAAGCTCAGCGAGGTGAGGTACAGGCAAATTCGATGCTCAGCGGGTCAGAGTGCCTCACCAGTTGTAAATGAAAAGGAAATTCTGACGACAGCTGACTGGTCATGAATTCCCAACTTTCAAGTTCCCAAACATATTTAAAATTTATGTTTCCCTTAATCAAATGGTCCTTCCTCCCTGTAGACTTGTAAGAACTGCTTCCTGATGGAGCATCTATGAAATCAGTAGTCAGCCCTTAAAAAGGGAAGTGGCCTCTGCGTCCAACACTGTCTAAGGGCCCTGAGGACCTAAGTTGACTCCCTGTATTTGGAAGGCATATTGTACAGCTCAACTGAGCAGACAAAAAATGTCTGATCCAGTTCCAATGAATGTCCTGTACAGCTATTACTCTTTCAAAATATTTTGAACAGTCCTGGTAAAGCGATGACTCTGTACCCATTAAAAACATTGAGCCTTTTGGCTGCATTGTTTGAATTTGGTACAAGGAGTTCCAAATCCTGCCTGTGGCCCAAGATTTAAATTTCTCTTTACATTATGCTTCACAAATATTTCCTTTGAAATATTTGAAGCCTCCTGAAGAGATTTGGTTATTGACCTGCTTCACAGAAAGGGTTGTGCGGAAGGGTTAAGGAGAAGGCATGTTGTCATGCAGAAATCAGCATCATCTCTGAAGAACACACACCTAGAACAGCACGCTTAGTTCCTCCTCAACAAGAGCATTTTGTCTTCTCTGCCTGCTCTACCTAATTCATTTTAGGATTTGCAATCTGTACGTATATGCACTTGTGTATGTATATATACATATGTGTCCGTGTGTGTATATGTACATCCACACACAAACTGAAACATGCTGAGCCTCAGATACTCTGTTCTCGGGTATTACCACCATTATCACGGCTCCCCTTTGCGCTTCTGGAATGGTTTGCAAGACCACAATGTGAATGGCCTCAGTACCTACCTACAACTGCATTAGTAGAAGTGAGGGGACCAGTCAGGGTACAGGGGGAAGCAGGAACTCCTGAAGTGGCCAAAGACCCTTGTCAAACCCTTGCAAGCACCTTTCCTGTGAAGAGCAAGCAGCAGCAGGAAGGTGCTTCCCTCTGTGGAGGGAATAAGAAGGGGCAGAACGGGAATATCGGATAATCCTTCATGGTGGCTGTCACTGGCTTGCTTCAGTTAGAAGCATCTGGCAACATGAGAGGAATTTGTCTAATTCCCTTGTACGCTGCTTCAGCCCATTCTTCTCAAGCCCATACAGTCTTGACAGCAACTGAGCCATTGCTCAAGAGGCAAACAGCACGCTGATCAATGTTAGCAGCATAAAATGAAAGTCTCAATGCAAACCTCAGTTCCTGCCCCACTTTACAGACAAATATAGGACCACTGTGTCGAGCATCTTATCTGTCAGACTGCAATGGAATCTTGGCTGTCAGACTGCAATGGAATAATAAGATTCACAATTCTGTAATTAACTTCAGAACTTGAGGAGCAATACGCTTGATACACTAGGGGTTTTCATTTCCCGAATAGGCAGCTCTAGCTACTAAGCTTCATCATCGGTCATGTTTACTAATCTTAGTCTGACCCCTAGTGAGCTGTCACAGAATAATCAGATTTATCTAACAGATGCTGCACCTTCCTGACAGGCAACTACCACAAAAAGAAGTCATTTATCCACTTTTTTTTTCTTAAAAAACCTTAGTTACCTTTATCAGTAGCATAACATAAGAAAAAGAAGAGAAGAGTCAGCTCAGAAGTCATAAGGCTTTCTTCTCAAGGTGGGGGTGTGGAAGAGAACACATGATCCAGTATCAATTCACTTAATTTACCTCTGCATATAAGGTGGTTTTTGCCTCCTTCCCCTCCCCCTTTTTTTTGTGCAATCAGGAACCACTGCTTCAGATTTACGAAGAGATTTTTATCTCTGAAGGAGTTGAAGTGGAAGTTGCATCTGGTTAGATAATAAATTTAAATTAACAGACACTTAGAAAGACCAAAAAAAAAGGTGTAAGTTAAAGCAGTAAACACATTTTAAAGGACCTAAATAACTTGCACAATATTTTAAGCTATTAGAAGCTTCTAGGTTTTTGTCAGCTTTAACCTCAGCATTTTGTTCATACTGGGTATTTCTTGCTCGGTGTGTTTATGCCAAGTAGTTACAGGCCAAAATACAATCACTGTGCACTTGCCTTGGCAATAACACAAGCACAGTAAAATTTTTATGGATTTCTTTCCCCGCATGAAGATCCATTTATCAAGCGTACTGACAAATTAAAAAAAGTAATTTGCCCAACCTCTGAAACGTACCCATGAGAGCTCGTGCTTCTTTTTTTTTTTTTTTAAAGCAACACTCTTCTGTAGCTGTAGCCAAAAAGGACTGTCTCAGTGACAGTGCTCCCTGTCTATGGTTTTGGTGTACTTCTGTCACCCCCAGTTTGACCAAGATGCGATTTTGACAGCTATTCCCATCTTTCTGCTCCATACAGGCATCTTGAAGTTTGTGGAAATCACGGTTAACCTGCTGGTGCTGATCTGTGTGGGCGCTGCCCAAGCCTCTGTTGCAGGCTTCACCTCCTTTGGTGGCTTCGGCATCGGATCCTTTAACCTGAATTCAGCGTATAGCCCCTTTGAGGGCACGGAGCTCCGGGAGGTGAGGGAGCTAGACATGCAGTTCACCCAGATGAGAGCCCCTTGCGTGTATGGTGGGGTAGCCTTCAGCTTAACAGCAGCAGTACTTACCCTTGTCTTCCTCGTCGTGGGGGCAAAACCCATCCAGCAGCTCAGGGTGGGGCTGCTGGCCGGCGAATGTGCCTTCAACCTGCTGGCCGGCGTGGCGTACATCGCAGCGGTTGGCCTCTACCTGCATTTTGTCAGCCAGGTGAACTCGACGGACGTTTGCAGGAGGCGTGAGAGGCTGTATGCAAGCCGTGGTTATACCTCCATGAACTGTGTGGTCCAGGGTGGTGATGCGGCCGTCGGCCTTTTTGGTGTCGCTGCTGCCTGTTTGTACTTTGCCAGCTTTGTGGTCTGCATCCGTGCTATCCGAACTGTCCAGGCCTTCCAGAGCCACGTGGCCAAGGCTCAGCACAGCCCAAAAAGCAGCATTAGGCACAGAAGTGTCAGAAACCACCATGCCATGCACAGAACCTCTGAAAGCTCCCACAACGTCCAGGCTCTTGCCACATTAGTGTGAAACCAGCTCCGGGACTGTGCCAGAGAGCCAGAGCTTCAGCAGGGGATGGACAATGGGCTTCACATGCTAAAGAAGAGACCAGTCAGCAAGGTATTGTCCCACAAGGTGCTGAAGTGTGTATTGAATCACTGAATGTAACAATAGCACTATAACACGACGTAATAAAATTGTCATTGAGTGCACGTTTTAACAAGGTTTTTTGCACCAGTCTCTCAAACTGGACTCCTGCATTTAAAATGTGTTTGATTGTAATGTTTTCATCCCACACCGAGCAAATCCAAACAGCAATGGGCTGTTAGCAGGTTGCAGCCGCAGTGCTGCCAAACTTGTGCTAACCACCACGTCCTTCCCTCTCCCATGACACAAGGAATTGAATCCACAGCTAGGATGGGTGGCCGTCAACCGATCCTGTGCCCATCGATGCATCCTGTTGCCTTACGCCACACTGCTCACAAAGCAAAGGACACTCCAGTGCTTTTCTGAATCACAACCAAAGCTACATTTGTGACCTGTCTCGCTTGGGCTAGCGAAGCGTTTTATCTTTTGAGTCACGGGGGTTGACACATGCCTATCATGTGCTCCCTGAGGAATGCTGCTGGGAGGAACTAGCTGCAATTTCAAAGGCAGCATCTGGGTCCTTCTCCAGTTCCCTGCTGTGTTTTCCCCGTCTCACTGGGCACAGATAAGAACCTGAGAGGCAGGACATTGGTCAGCTGTCAGCTTAGCAAAGATACCTCTTGCTTCTGTAACCACCTAAACAAGGTTTGGCTTGCTGACTCCACAGCTGGTGGTGGGCAGAGCCCAGGTCAGGAACATGCTGGCTGCCCTGGAGTTTTCTATGGGAACACTGTAACAATGACAGAAAGTACATGCGTCCTTCCAATATGTAAACACACAAAGCATGAGTGAACAGCAGTAATTGTATGCCCCCAGGGTTGAGAAAATAAATTTAAGACAACATCTTTCAAGAGTCCTTTGTTTGAGACAGATGAAATAGATCACTGGTCTTCATAGATGAGGGAGTGAGAAAAAAAGGCTGCTCTTGAAGTGCATAAGATTTGTCAGCTTGAGAGGAGGGAAGAGGCAATTTTGATTCTGGCTGTGCTCGCTTTTTTCAATTTTGTCTGGCTCAGAGTCATTGCCCAGATGAGGCACTTCTGAACCATAGTAGAGCTTATGTGTATATATACGAAGTATACAATAAACAGATCTCAAAGGATTATGTTTGAGGTAAGATAAGCCCAACAAGAAAATGTTATGGTTCTGATTAGAAGTGATTACATGAGCCTTTACAATAAGTATTTATCATTTATATAATACCTTAACCATCTCTTTAACACTGTGAGCATCAACAATCTTCATAGCGTTATTATGCTTGTGTGGAGGCATGACTGAAGAGTTTTTCCAAACTTGCCATGACTCACAGTAGCGAGAGTCATGAAACTAAGACTTCGATGTCTAGATCTTTGCCCAAACCCAGACCTTCACTGGTATGCTGGAACTGGCTGGAAAGTCTGTTACAGGGATGTCTGGCACGCAGCTAAAGCCATAGCTAACCACTTCTTAGGCATTTCTACCTGCATGTTTGTTCCCGCACGACCTCTGCATCTTGCACATTTTGAATGCAGGCTTACTTACATGATGACGTGCTGTTATTAACTTATACAAACAACAAAAAGCAGCACCTTGAAGTGACGCATTTGAAAAGGCTGCAAATAAGAATGTATAAATCTAAATTCAGTCCTTAAATATATGTGGAATAGGGATTTTAATCTCAGGGCTTTTTACACTGCCCCATTTGGTTTTGAATGCTTGCCTGCCATCACTGCATGATAGCAACAGTCCTCTGCGAGCATCGAGTCTCTCTTTTTTCCTTCTGTGTGTGGTAAAGGCCTCATTCCTTGCAAGGTAATTCAGTCTTTAGAAAAAAGGTGTGCGGAGTTTTCCTGTGGACTATTTCTGTAGCGTTCCTCCCTTGGACACTTGGCTGTCAGTCCGTTTTGGGTCCCTTTCCTGTTAACAGGAGCAAACATATGCATTTTATGGGGAGAGTCAAAAAGCGGCTGCTAGTTACAGATGCTCAGCTGGAGACTCCCGGGACCTGCTCGCTGCCCTGAGCATCCAGTCATTCCCAGTCACGTTCTCTCTGCTCCTAATCCAGCTGCCTCCCTGCACTCACCATCCCCTCCTGTTTCTAACCTCGTCAGACTCATGTTTATTCCTTATAGCTGATCTAAATCTACCCTCTTTTAGTTTAAAACTGCTACCCCTCATCCTGTCACTACAGGCTCTGGTAAAAAGTCCCTTTCTATATTTCTTATCAGCCCTCTTTATATATTGAAAGGTCTCCTCGGAGCCTTCTCCAGGCTGAACAACCCCAACTCTCTCAGCCTGGCTTCATAGGAGAGGTGCTCCAGCCCTCTGATCATCTTTGTGGCCCTCCTCTAGACCCGCTCCAACAGGTCCATGACTGTCTTTTACTGGGGTCCCCGAAAGCTGGATTCAGTACTCCAGGTGGGGTCTCCCAAGAGTGGAGTAAAGGGGCAGAATCACCTCCCTCGACCCGCTGGCCACACTTCTTTTGATGCAGCCCAGGATACAGTTGGCTTTCTCGGCTGCAAGCGTACATTGCCAGCTCATGTCCAGTTTTCATCCATCAGTACCCCCAAGTCCTTCTCCGCAGGGCTGCCCTCAATCCCTTTATCCCCCATCCTGTATTGACACCAGGGATTGCCCTGACCCAGGTGTAGGACTCTGCACTTGGCCTTGTTGGAACTTTGTGAGGTTCACATTGGCCCACTCCTCAAGCCTGGAGATCCTGACAGCTGCCTCTGGATGGCATCCCTTCCCTCGAGCGTACCAACTGCCCCGCTCAGCTTGATGTCACCCACCGACTCACCGAGGTCCTGAAGCACTGCAAGCAGAGGGACCACAAAGAAAGCCAAAGCCCGGTGATTTCCAGCTTCTTGAAAGCTTTGTGCTTCAAATTTGTTTTCTTCCCTGCCACCATGAAGAAAGATCATTAGGAAATAATCGCTAAGAGGAAATAAACATCAGTGCTGGTTCCTCCACTCACCTTCATGGAGGGAAGTGTAGGAGAGGAGCGGGGAAAATCCCAGATATACTCCTCAGAGGACTAGGGCAGGGGAAAAAGCAGCTTTCCTTCCCCTGGGGGTGAAGGGGGAGCCATATACCATCAGAGCAATCCAAACAACCCTCCTCCCTGTCTGTAACGAGACCATGCCTGGTAGCCTGTAGCTGGCTTAGAAAAATCTTTACTGTGCAAGCTGGGAAGATGCAATACAAGAGCAGAGATTTTCTGGCGCACACAGATGACTAAGGCTGCAACAGGCTGTCATCCCCAGCTGCCGCTGCAGGTGGTCCTACCCTCCAGGGCACATTAGCCTTCCCACCTTCTGCTGCAGATGGCTGTGCCCCACTGTTACCCCTGTGCGGGGACCGCCCGTTAGTACGGGACAATAATCTGCATTTGGAGCAGTAAACAAAGGCAGAGCAAATGGCTCCTGTCAGCCCTATCATTTCTTGTAGCCTTTCACTGCTGCCTGCCCCGTGCATGCACGTGCGCACCTCCTGTGTGCAACCCTCAGGGGCAGTGCTGGAGATAAACTCACTTGTTTCTCCTTGCTGCTTCGAAGCAGCCCCTCCCAGCCCAGTTTCACCTGCGACCAAAGGACCGCACGCAGTCGTCACCCTCAGTCCCTCTTTGGTGAGAGGGAGCCTCAGGGTGTATTCAGCTTGCCTGCTGTCACCACCATCAGCTTATCAATCACCTGCTGCGAGGGAAACAGTGAGAGCAAAGGTCAAATCTGTGCTTCCATGAGAAATTGTCTTGTGGGTAGACAGTATGGCCCCTCTCAACCTAAAAACCTTGGGGGCCCCCACCGCTGGTGTGGTAGGAAGCCTTCTGGCATGTCCAGCTTATTCTGAACCTTCAAAAAGAGGAATAAAATGGCCACCATGCCGTTCCCTGGAGATGCGAAGGAATGGATGCAGGTTGGAGGGTGAACTGGAGCTGCCTGACAGGAAAAGAGCCCCACCACAGATGATGGGTCACCAGTGCAAGGTCCTGGGGTGAGTTGAGTAACTCATTTATCTCAGTTACCTGTGAGACTGTCAGCCAACCCCTTCGGATGTGAACCATCAAATTGCACCTGTCTCCTTCAACACAGGAGCAAACAGCTTTAGTCAGTCTGAGAGCAAAAACTCCAGCTGAGCTCAGCAGCCATTAGCTATCCACAAAGGGACCACCTCCCCGCAGAAGAGCCTTGGAGAAAAACAATCTCTCTTTGACAAAATGTCTCTCTGTGCCCTAATTCTGAGGGCAAAACAAAGGGCAGAAGATATTTAGGATTAGTATATTATTTAAAAGAAAAAAAAAATAAAAAAGAGAAAGAAGAGAAAAAGAGAAGAAAAAAGAGGAAAAAAAAAGATAAGAAAAAACAAGGGAAGAGAGGGGGGAAGAGAGGGGGAAAAAGAGGAAAAAAAAAAAAGAGAAAAACCACCACCCCCCTCCACTGATTCTGCATCCCACCACTGAGTAAACTGCCGTGAAGTTTTCATCGTGGTGGACTGTGTACCTTTGAGCACCCATTTTCCTGAACGTCTCCTTTATTCGAACAATAGTTCATAAAAGTAGTTCAGTCTGGGGGAAATCTTGTCCAGAATGGAGCAAACCAGGATCCGAAGACGCAGGCATCTTGTTTCAATGTAAAAAGCAAAATTGTAAGAGGTGAAGCTGGTGAGGAGATGGGATATTTACTCCTCCAAATAGGCTTAACTGAATTACTTGGTAAATGTGAGGGTTATGCTATGGTTATGCAAATCCAGCACTGCTGGAAGATCTGCAGGTGTTGGGGCACTGCCCTCCCGCTGCTGACCAGCTGTAAGGAGGAGGGACCTTTATATCCATCTGCAGAAAGGAAATTCTCAAGTAAGCATAAACAGCAAGCGTTCTCATTTTCTTCATGTGTTTAAGACAACATTCCCAGAATATATTAAATTTTATCACGATTCGAGCTTTTTCCATTAGTTTTTCAGGACTGTTTGAGTGTATCTGATGTGGAGAAACAACGAGGGACACAAACCGGTTGTGCAAGAGCAAAAACTGAATTCAAGGCTTAGTGTTAAGAAAAGCCGGGATCTCAGTTTACCTGAGAAATTGCTTTAAAGTGATGAAAATACATACAGGGATTAGAGTACCAAAGAACAGCCTGAATGGAAATTGTTCTTTCGTAATCCATCTATTTTACTCCCAGTGCAGATTTATCTTCATTAAAGTTACTCTTCTGGTAATTTTCCACCACAACTTACATTCACCATAAGTTAAGTAAAGCCGTAGATACACAACAGACCTTTGATCTCTCAATTACATTTGCTGAACTTGTGTGTCTCCTTTTCTTTTTCAAGACTCGGGCAAGTTACTGAAAGGGACTGTGACTGCGTTGTTTATGACGGCTGTGACATTTGTCATCACTCATCTCTTTCGCAACATCCATCTCCAGGAAAAGGTGGCGCTCAGAGTATTGCAGCAGCTTAATGCCAGCACAGCACAGAAAGTGTCACAGATGCTCACCGTCACCCGTCATAAATAAAACATGAGACTCCTTGCGAGGTCCGCGGGTTGTCAGGGCGTTTGATGTAATTGGTTTTGGCTTGTGAGAGTGCAAAACGGGCAAGTCAGAGGATGCCCTTCATTACTACAAATGGTCTATTGATTTCCAGCGATGCGCTTCGCACACAGACCTGCACCTGCTACGGGACTTCCCGAAACTCTCAGGCCACGTTGAAGAGCTCAAGCGAGGGAAATGCGTGCATGTGCTTTACAGGTAATTAGTTTTTCAGAAGGATGTAGAAAAGCTCATGAGACAGATCAGGTAAGGACCATATGTTTTAAGGAGGCTTTAGAAAACTCAGTTATGGTTTGGATATACTACTTTCAATACTACAACAGAAATTGTATAAAGGAGCTGTTTAGGCATTTATAGGTATATGAAAACCTTGAATTTTTGCTATCCCGTACTGACTTCCAAGATAAATACGGATAATGGAGGTGCAGGAGGGGAAAAGGAGCCTTGAATTTACCCAGCTGTTTTGTGAAAATTGGAAATGTCATCAGCTGCGAAAACGCGATGTGCATTGCATATACATTACTCATAGGCTTCCCACCATACCCAGATTTATAGATTTAAGCACAGCACTGCACTATCATCTGCACACCCACACCACTTCTCGCCCCCACCGCAGCAGCCCGTATCTGCAAGCGGGAAGGACCCACCACAGTGCCTTCCAAATACTCAGTATTTTAGGGCAGGATTCTCAGCACAGAACAATGGAAGCCATGGGACACTGAAAGAGCTGGTGACAGAAAATTAATGAGTTTAAGACTTTCCTAAGTGGAGGTTAGCTGGCATTCCTAGACACTGGGGCGGGGGTGCAAAAGCAGCAAAAAGGGTTCAAGAAGGGCAGGGAACTGCTGGAGAGGGTCCAGCAAAG
>RSEF01000002.1:78222591-78246072 GCA_003993805.1 Himantopus leucocephalus
CCCCCCCCCCCTTTTTTTTTTCTTTCCCCCAAGGTACAGAAAATTTTCCAGCTTGCTCAGGAAACCCTAAACTTGTAATCACTTGCCTGGGCCATGGTAGTGTCCTTGCTGGTTATCACCTTCAGCCTCAAGCAACTNAAAAAAAAAAAAAAAAAAAAAAAGATAACACTTTCCAAGGACACCAAGAAAAATGAATCATTCAACAAAATTTGAAATAAAGAAACTGCTTACCAAAGAACATCTGAGTTACTAGCCAATAAACCATAAACTTGTTTTTTGTTTAAATACATTATTTAATGAGTTTTCTTTAAGAAAGAGATATTTTGAAGCTCAAATTACAATAAAGTACAATCTTCTAGATCTACAGTAGACAGTGCTATAAACATCTACCAAACCAGGTATTTTCATGTTTGCTCCTCTGCTGTTATTGTTATTTTTTAAGGAAAAGAAACTCAAAAACTCTTGTGAACAGCAATCCTGTCCTAACTTGGCTATTTCACCACAGAACAGAATAAGGAGAACAGCCTGTTACCACAGTCCTCTCCCAGAACACAGACCAAATGTCAACCAGGAGCAAGACAGCGTCATGATCACACGCTAATTCAGCTTTTTCAAGAGTGACAAGTAAAATGGAGCAGCTCGTTGGAGGCAATACTGAAAAAAGGTGTTGCTCCTTTCCCACAGGAATCACAAAAAAATGCCAAATTCAAACTGCCATTGAACTCATGTTCATTCAACACATTCGAGCGAATCTGAGTTTACATAGGTAGCTTTGAGTTCACTTTTCCACCTTCTCCTTACATCTTCCCTCTTCTCTCCATATTGAATGTTTTCTTTCTCCCTTTTCTTAGCCCGCATTATCCCTTCCTTTCTTTCGTCAGTTACTCGGGCCCAGTGGGACAGAGCCAGAGCATCGCTCTTCTTCAGTCTTCTGGCATTGTCAATACTGTGGCAAAGGGCAAATCAATAGTGCTGAATTAGTACCAAGAAAGAAAAAAAGAAACAGGTCAATACCTCAGAAAATTGTTTTGTATCTTTTAAAGGCCATTTTGCATGGCCTTTAAATTCTAAAAGTACATGTGAGCTTCTGCAGTTAGTGTAAAAATGCGATCGAGCCGAAAAAGTTTCAACACTTCTTGGTTTAAAGCGAGCAGCAGGCTGACGAACCACAGCAAGCTACTGTTTGAAAGCTGCTGCTCAGCTACTCAGACATAAAAGCAGACATCAGGTGTAAATTTCATATTTATTATAACAAAAATTATGACATGTTCATTTGTGCATTCGGCTTTAATATAACTCTTGGTATGTAAATGTTCTACAGCAAATGAGCTCTATACAATCATGCTGGTTGTGGCAGCAGTAAGGAACACAAACAAAACGTGTCTGTAAAAGTAAGGAAAGGAAGAGACTAGAAGAAAAAGTGGGTTTCTTTAAATGGTCTACACCATCTCGGCTCTAGCTAACTTGTACACAGCCACTCTTCGTTACGCTCAATGACCATGGCCCAAAGAGTCGCTTAAGAAAAAAGGTCAATTTTTAAGGTTGTGTCCTTAATGCCAAGGCTACAAAACATGTAAGCATCACTATACAACACTGAGCTATTTACAGGAATTTCCCAATCAGCTGTTCTCTCAGAGAAAATTAGTGAATCTCAGTGACTTAAGTCACCTGAAAGAGTAAAGCAACTCCTAGGAGTTAGTCTCCATATTCTACAAATGTCTATCATTTTCAAGACCAAAAAAAGCCTTTTCTCTCAAAGAAATACAGTATTACAATATTACTTAAATCATTTAGCACTGGCTACTGCCCTGCTTTTCAAACGAAACAAACAAGCCATTTTAAAAAATATTACATCATCATCTGTTTCTCAGCAATATATTAAACCTTTTTATTATTTTTTATTATTTTTTGTTTTTACACTTGATATGTTAAGGGAAGGTTAACTATTTCAAACTTTACCGGTCAAGCGTCTCTAGAAGAAAGTCAATGAATATTAAACCTAACAAACTGAAAAGCTGCAGTTATCTGTAGTGGCAGGATAAGGAAAAGGAAGTATATAAAGGAAAAGGATAAGGAAAACCCCTGCTGCAATGTGAGCCCACTGGGTCCCACACTCAAGTCTCCTTGTTTGTTAGTTTATTTCTGAGCAGTAAATAGAGTGGGTCATAGTGGTGTATCGTAATAGTCTGCCAGGTGGTCTGTTGGGTACTGCCGCTGCTGCTGTTGCTGCTGCTGCTGTTGTTGTTCCTGGTGCTGCTTCATAATCTCCTTGACTTCTTCTTCAAGCTCTGGTGGGATGATGAACTGGTCATCGGGATCGGGCTGTGCCGGAGCAGCAAAGTAGCCCCCCGTTTTTCTGAGCGGCGCATCCGTTGCAACTTCAATTAAGTTATGGCTCCTCTCTTGTGGCGCCACAGAACCGTTGCCTCGCCGTCGCCCTATTGTGCCCGTGGCAGAATATTCAGCTTTCCTGTGAAGGCCAGGCTCATCTTCGTTGGCACTGATGACGATACCTTCGTCACTGGCTTCCACTGGCACTTGGAGAAGCTGCTTCTCCTTCGCTCGGCTACAGTGGATGTCCACCTCCACTTCCACACGGCTGCCGTTGGTGAACACCCCCTCAATTGGCTCCTCATCATCGCTGTCAAGGCCGTTGTCGGAGAAGGCGCTGGAGAATGTGGCGCTGGAAAGCTGCCGCTGGAAAGAATTGGACAGGCAGACGGGGTGCAGCATGCAGCGCTGCTCCCCCGGGTAGGCCGGGCTGTTCTCGTTCATGGCTACCTGGGGAGGCTCGTCGGAGGCCGTGGACCCTACCTCACTGCTCATTTCGGAGGTGGAGATCTCGCTGCTGATCTCCGAAGCCATGCCACTGCTCGAAGATGGCATCCCAAGCGCATCTGTTGGCCTGTCCTTGATGACCACGTTGACAGACTGGGGGAAAATGCCTGGGCTGGGGGGTGGGACCCCATTAAGTTCACAGCAGCAGAAGCTGTCCTCTGTCACGTTGAGCTGAACCACGACAGCGCTGATACTGTCATTGCAGCCGTAACTCTGGGCCAAAGTGCAAAGCTTCTTTGCGGCTGCCAGCGCATCAGGCACGTTTCTGACTGCCTCCACTGCTTCATCCATCGAGAGGCTGTCCCACAGCCCCTTGCTCCCCAGAATGAAGAACTCATCTTGCGGAGTTAGGGTGATGGACTGGACGTGAGGACGCGGCACAACACTCGGGTGAAGGAAGGTGTACCCCAAGATTCTTGTTGAATCTGTCACACCATTCACTTTGCCATCCTGAAATTAGAAAGGACAGGAAATTGGAAACAAAGCAGACAAGGATACACAGCACCTGCATCTCCTTGCATTTTACTGATGGCTGTTTTTGCAGTACCCCCAACACTGCCATTTGCTTTTCCGTCTTCTCGTCTGTAAAGCTACTTGCAAGGAGGCGACAGAGCTAGGATTAGAGCACAGCTATGGCTGGTTTGCAGTCCTGCGCTATGCCTCCTACACCCTACTGATTTGTCATCAGCATCACCTATGCACAGACCAACAAAGCAGAAGTCTGCAACAAAGAGCCATCTATTCTGCTCCTGCAGCTGCGAGAGCCAACTGGACTAATGTTTTACCAGTGAGTCAGACTTATCCCTCCTCCACCCACGATATCTGGCTTTATACAGGGCAAAGCCACACACAGCTCCATTTGATATAGGGGCGGGTCATTCAGTTATGACTCTTCTCTTGCAGCTGTAACAATCGTAGGTTTCATCTTGGCTCATCATTTTAGAAACAAAAGTTCATTTTTTTTTTAAAAAGAAAAAGACTTTAAATGAAGCATGCAAGTCAAATGCAGCAGAGAGCAAGTCTGCATTTCTCAGTCAGCTGAGTTGTAGTGAAATGTTTTACATGCCCCAATTACTACGTTTCCACTTAGATACGACATCTCCATGGAGAGGAGGAGCAATATATGAAGGGAAAAATTTCAGTAAAAATGGATGTATTTGAGAAGTAAATCCCATGCACGTCCAAATCCCAGGATCCTGTCCTGGTTAGAATCCAAGCTGCCAGAATAAGCAGAGCAAGTGTCAGAAACAGCAACCCTGGCTATCTGTCAGCCTGCCGGGGATAGCTGCACCCTGCTAATTGTGTGTTCGAGAAGAACAACAAAGGTGAGGATTTACAATCATTTGGTCCAGCTGAGGACTGCAGTGGATATTATGAAGTGGATAACCACAGAAAAGTGAACCAAGACTAAAAAAAGCTTCCACTTCAAAACCACTCAGAAGAAAAAAAAAAAGCAACTTGTCAGCTTGTTAACTTCCCCATTAGAAGGCTGACAACAGCGATAAGCCATCAGCGTGCATGAAATCGGTGAGTCATCTTAAGATTCAGCGCAGAAATTTCCCTTTTCCTCTAAGAAACAACGCAATGAGCGTGCCTCAATGATGCACACTATGTTGGAGTGACTCCCTTCCAACCTGTCACGTTTCAGATCCCAGTCATCACCTTTCCCTGGCAAGATCAATAGGCACACAACTTATTCCACACAACACCACCCCTACAGACACACACGCACACCCTGCTAATGGGGATACAGCAGTGAGTTTTCTGCCCTTTCCTCCACCATTAGGAGGATTCAGTATTTATCTATTCCTATGCATGTGTCATACAAGGCAAAACAAAACTGACAGCAGGGGCTTCAAGCTTGTAAGAAGGGAACAAATAGTGTTCTCCCCTCTCATGGTTCAGCTGACCACAGGATGGGTTTTTCCGTTTGGGCAAATGCTCTCTTCAAGAGCCGCCTGTCAAAGGGCAACTCTGGGAACACAGGAGGCTCAGATAGCAAAGTCAGCCTGCCAGGAGCAAGGAGTCTCCTAAGGGAAGGACAGAATTACTTAAAGTGCTCTGCCCTCTAATCCTTTTTGATTGGAGAGGCTCCTCATGACAGCTCCAACACAGCAATTTCTCTCCTCACTAGGAGTAGGGTGTCTGCTTTCCTGTTTCAGCGCAACATGCTCACAGTTGCTCACTCCCTGAAGCTCACTAAAATCCAGCATGGCAATGGGATGGCAAAGCAACTTGATTGTATGATAACTTAATCGTGTGATATGAATCACCTTGAAAGGAAAAGTGCAACTCCGGAACCCTACCATTAACACTACCTCTTAGTTACTAATATCGACATGTAATTTCATGCATTGCTGTGCAAATACTCTCCAAGGAAGTTGCAAGCTTCAACAGTCCCAAACTGTTCTCTAACCTCTGTGATAATGGCCTTATGCTGCTTAATCCTCTTCAGCTCTTCTTCACAACTCATCACGTAACACCTGGACAAAGGCAGAGGTTTCCCATTCCGGCAGAGAACAGTTTGGCACTTCCCCACGTTTGCTGAGGTTAGCGTGAAGCATCCACCAGGGTCCATGGGATCATGTTTTATATGGCAAAGGACAGCAGAGCCTCCAAGTTTTTGTCCAGCTGTTCCAAGTTTCCTGGAATTTAAACAAAACAATGATTGTTCTTTAATTGGAAAACAAGTGTTATGGGTACTAGGGAGAAACAGCTGCTGTTCTGCAACCACCAGCACTCAGGGCACTGACTCTGTTGGATCACTGGGACAGAAACAAAAGTCTCTACTGAAGACTCACACTACAGCAGCACTGCAGCAAAATCACGTGCAACTCTTGGGCAGTGTGTTAGTTACACATATGCAGACACAAATCTGCTCAATTTTAGAACAACAACAAAAAATTCTTTGCACAGTTGCCTCTCTTCCTCTGCATCTTCAAGACGTTTGTTTTAAAGGTCAGACTAAGGGAAACAGAGAGGGTTAGAAAAGTACTGAGGACTATTAAATGAGTGCAGGTAGAGCTTAAAAGAGGGAGTTCATATTATCCAGATGGTTCTTTGGCTTCTGAAGCTACAGATTTTATTATAAGCGTAATAATTCTAACTGTAAAAAATCTATTTTGAGCAAAAACAGAAGGCAGCAGTTCACTGTTTTGTGATGTCTTCAGAATAATGCTCTTAAAGTATCAAATGATGACCAAAAAGCACAGTGGCTGTTAACTCCACAGTAAGAAGGCACACTTTTCATTTATCCTGTCAGTTACTAACCTGTTAAATAGGTTCTTAGAAATACTTAAGCCTGCTGTTCTAGCAGGAGACATAGTGAAAAAAAGAAATCTATGGATGAAACAGTTTCCAGAAGTAAATCCTTTTAGTAAAGAAGTTTTCAGAATCCTGTCATTAGAATGTAAATTCATTTCAATACTAGGTTGTGAAAAACCATCTGTCCTTCCCAGTATCTTGTTTATCAGGGCCTTCTCCTATGGTAATTAGGAATTACAGTAATTAGAAAGCTAATTAGAGGTTACTAAAATTTATATTAAGGCTCAGTATAGCTGGCAAGAACTTTTGATTCAAAATCCTGGGGAGAGAATACACAACTAAATCTCTAACCAAGCTTCAATGTGCTTTTTTATTTTATTTTTTAAAAATACACTTCAGGAGTGTTGCATATCGTCTGTAATAACCCTCAATGAATGGTTAAACACAAGTGGAATAAATACTATTTCTAGTTCTCCAAAGAAGTGGTTAGCTTATTTTGACTTGAGAAGAAAAAAAAAAAAAAAAAGCAAAGCAGCTTCTGTAGGAATGCCACATTCCTGTGAAATTGCATTAGTAGTAAACAAAACGACTTAATAAGTACTTTCAATACTCAAATTTGTTATTATTTTTTTAATATTTCAAGTACCCAGCTTCTGAATACTCCTCAGCTACCGGTCTGAGGCACTGTTATAAGCAATTATGGGAAGAAAGCGTTTTCTCTCTTGTGCTTGTAAGGTTCAATACCACCCTACTGCTTCCATATCTTTACCGATAATAGAACTTCAGTATTTTTCCTTTCCAAAGGTGCAGCAATCGAGCGATAAGCAACGCTACTTTTAACTTGATCCATTTCCTCAGTCTCTAAGCTGCTTATTTGCTTTCTCCTTTGTTTCCCTGACCTCTTCGTTCTCCTTTGTTCAGTTCCCTTCGTACTCCTCCTTCACTTGGTGTCTCCCCAGGCACAATTTCTTCTTCTGTAAAGAACAGCACACACGCAGGTTTCCAAACCAGTACAAAGAGCTACTATTACACTCACAGCTAGTGTATCACAATCTCTTTGGATGCTCAAATAATAATCTAAGGCCAAAGGAATGACAGGAGATAGAAATTTCTAAGGAGTTCGACTATGTGTTTTATATATTTGTGTAGCCTTAAATAACCTGAATTGATGAAGAGCCAGTAGGAGTAAGGATGGTTAAAAGATGATCAAGAGATTCACACCACTGACTTGGTTACGGCCAATTGTGAATCCTAAGACTTAAAGAAGATAACAGAAAAGAGTAAACCTTCACCAACCACTTAGTCATGAGCATTTAGTAACTTTGCAGGTGGTTTTTTTTTGTTTGTTTGGGTGGGGAGGTGTTGGGGTTTTTCTCCCCACACCTGAAAGGAACAGAGGGCAATGTTCACAAAACAAGCAATAATAGAAAACACTGTAGCCAGATACCAAGGCTTTTTTCCCCTATTGCAGTTTTTTTTAAGCAAGAAAAGAGCAGGTGTCTGACAGGAAACAAAGAAACTGCCCAGTGAGCATACACAAGGTAAAAAAGGCTTCAGATCCAAGACTCACCTCTGCATAACGATGAAAGTGTTGATCATGTATTCCTCCTCATTTTTTGTTTTCTGCAGCTCTTCTGCTAAGATGTCGCTCATTGTGCACTGCAGCAGATAGGGTACTTCCACATTGCGGTCACCATCAAAAACACCATAAAGTGCCTCTCGGTTGTCGCAGAAGTTATTGGCTGAAAGTGCTGCCACACACAGCCTAGTGGAAAAAACAAAGCAGGAGAACATCAAGGTTGCTACCCACTACTAGTTTCTCATCTTGTCATTCTGACCGGAGAGATGCAGCCTGGTCTGAGAGCTATTTTTAACCACCTCTGTTCACAAGCATTTCAGAGCTGCTTTCTGAGCTGTGGAGAAGAGTCAGGCCCATCAATAGTGCTAAGATGTGGAGAGAACTATTCTGGAAGTTCAAGCCAAGCCCTAAAGATTCTTCCTCCTTTTCAGCATGTGAACAAGTCCCTTATTTGTAGAAATAGGGGGAAAAGTATCTCCGAAACAGCATCAGTTTAAACTGCACTTGCTCCTCCAAAAGCCATGCTTGTGATTTAACATGCTGATGACCAAGTTGTGCGTTAAATCACTTAAGTAAAGGCTTGCTGGCACTTGCTACGGAAACCTTGGTAGCAGAAGATTTCTAAAAAGGTATTTAAGGAACAAAGAAAGATTCATCACATTGCCAGCAACACAGAGACTAGCAGACTCTTGGTACATTATTTGTCAAGTGCTGCCTTAGTCACAGGAGCTCTGCACACTATGAATATTCAGAGTTTTGGCCATTCTGCCTCTTCCTTTAGTATCTCTGATTTGCTTGGTAAACATCCTTTGGTTGAAGATAAAGAACCTTTGCAAAGAGGAAAATGCTTTTAAACACAGATCTTTTGCAAGTACCAAAGTCTTGCATAGACAAAATGTGTCGGTTACACTTGTATCTTAGCAACTTCCCTAACAAAGACCAAAGTGGAGAGCCAGGCAGGGGCCCGGTATACAAATATAGAGTCATGGCATGGCCCCTGCCTTTGTGAGGCCAAAAACGTCCCCAAAACTTTCACTGAAAAAAGGATTTCTTTGTATCAGCATAGAGGCGCTCTGCTGCTAGGATGCTCGTATAATAAAAACTACGCCAGATCGTACTTGTTCTTAACGCCCGATGCTTCTGTGTAACCGTGACTCCACACCGCCGGCGCTCCTGAGGCATCACCGGCCGAGGGCTGGTCGATCTTGAAGCAACGGATATTGCTGAAAGGAGAAAGGAAAGGGGAAAGATGCAATGAATTGAAGTGCTGACATCATGCAGTTTAAAGTGTGAAGATAACACCTTTTCTTCCCCTCCCAGCTCTTAGTAATACATTTAATAGAAGAATATGAAGCAGGACATCTGAAGTGGTTACTTTTATGTGTCTGTATACAAAGAACAAAAAAGCAGTAAATAACTGAGCCTCTCGGAGAGTGTCAGCTGCACTATTTTGCTTAGCCAGCTTTTCGTTCCCTGCCCTCACCCCTGAGCTATTTGTTTCAGACCCGGCCCAGTAGGAATACAAGGCAAATTTGTCACCAGCTTGATGAAAGCCAGTACAGGGAAGTGATTTTTTAACTTATACGTCTCTCCCACCCATTTTAATAACAAGTCTTTGGGTGGTTTTCATTGTACTCAAATGAAACCTCGTGTATGACCCATACCATCCCCTAAATGGAAAAAAAAAAGAAAAAAGATAAAAAAATTCTTTAGAAACAGCAATGTATAGTAACAACCTTCCATGAAAATGCCCCCCAAACAGAAATTCACTCCATCCTGGTCCTGCACCAACCTGCAAGAGCCAGTCTGCTGTCCCGACAGCAGGCACAGCCCTTCTGCTTTCCCCAACTGTGCAGTCCAATTTTTGTTTAGGCCCTTGATCCTCTACCCTCCAATTTACTACCACGATAGCCTTTAGCCTGAATTTTGTGTATCTCACACAACGTAGTAAAGACTTAAAAAGTGCCCAGCCCTCTCTGTTTATACCCTTCTCTTCACAGCCCTGCTTTGCTGGGGAGAGATGACCTCCCCCCTGCTCCCTACTGCTCTCTTCCAAAGGCAGGGAAAGTGAGTTCCCCACATGCTGCAGATGCTTCAAAGGCACCCGGACCTTTCATGAACCAAATGAATCATAAAAGGACACAAGCAGAAAGGTTTAACTGTTCACTCTGAGCATTCATTTTTCTCTGTCCAAACCCCCACCTGACCTGAACACACAGAAAAGTCTTTTCAGCATTGCACAGCCTTCCTCAAATAACCTGAAGTACTGTCACATCCAGTTTGTTTCTTTTTACGCTAATCAGGATGTACATCAGCGAGGGCAGATTAAAAGCAAACAAATTACATAAATAATGTTACAACCACTGGTGTTTTAAGACCTTGGTTTTGCAGCCCTCTGTGTGACAAACAGGAGGCAAAAATCTCACCACGAGCATTAGAAAAAGATTGTCTGACCCCAAATCAAACTGGAAACCTGGATCTCTTCTAAAGTAGCAGAGATTATAATTCTGTCTGCACCTGCAAAACACTACACACATGAGCAAACACACTTTCTTTGCAGACTCATTACAAGGCACTTATCCTCCAGGGCAGAGGAACTTGGATCAAAAAAGTTTTTCTGTTTGTTTCTTTTTAACTGGGTTGACTGACCCCTGGTTTCTGGGCAGGTCAAGGACCCAGAGTTGTCTCAAGGCTTCCCAGCAATGGTGAAAAAAGCTACCTCACCGCATTGCTTTCAGCTTCCTCAGTGGCACCACTACAAATAGACTACGTGCCAGGAAAGGAATGATAACCAGCAGCACATCGTATGCAGGGAATATGGGCTAAGACTTCCAGACAGCATCGTTTATTTTCCCCCTAATTTAAAATGACTGTTACAATTGAACTAGATGCTCTTTCCCAAAAATCAGAGTAGCAGCATCTCTTTTTCTTTTCTTTTTCATTTTAATTGCTACTGAAAATTCTTACATCCAGTAAATCACTTGGCAACATCCTCCTAAGCATGCAAGCCTCCTTTTAAGATCTCCAATCTCCATACATATTAAAAAAGCAAGCATGCATGACAGGACTCTTCTTCTCACCAGCACTGAGAATACGTATTAACCTACTACCTGCTTGAATCCTGCCAGGGCACAGATGGAGAGCTGCCTTTCACATGCAGAAGGAGGATATAAAAAGTACGAAGTGCACAAGTATTTTTGTGCCTGCCACAAAAATCAAGTGAAAGGAGCACCTCCTCCCTCATAGTCAATTATAGCAGTATACCCTAGAAGTCAGTATACTGTATCAGTACACAGACACTAAGAAGCCCCTTCAGGAGGCCTGAAACTCCTGACCGTGGCTAATGAATATTAGGGAAGAGAACAGACCTGAGGTCTTAAGAATAATTTATTTGAAAAAACCCAAATAACCAAACAAAATACACACACAAGACAGAAAAAGTTTTCTGTGAATTAAAGACAACACATATGCCAGTGAAAATACGGCATGTAACTGGGCCACACTACTCCTACTACACAGAAGACTTAAATTTGTACGATACTGCTACAGAGCATGATGCCTGAATACTGAAGTGGCAAGAAATTGGCTTGTCCATCTTGTCTGCTGGATCATACACAAGAAAAGCTGATCTGTCACTTCAAGTTTTGACACAATTCAATTAGCTTTGTAATATATATATATATTTTTTCCCTATGAACCAGAGCAACATTACACACTGCTTCTTCAGGACAGTTTCCTGTATACAATAAAGCAGCTCTTAAAATAGAGGAACAACCCCTTTTTTTTGTTTTTTTGCTATCTGCTGCAAAACACGGACTCTTGTTTTCATCTGTGAAGACTCATCATTATTCAAATTTCCATTTAAATTTTAGAAAATCTGCTGATTCAAGCTAAAAGCAAACTCACACTGTAAGTTTCCCTTGCTTGCACAGATGATGAGGTTTACTACTCCAGTGTCTGATCTTAACCATTTAAAAGCAAACAACACGAAGCAACTGCTCAACCCTTAAAAAGTAAATCAACCCTTCTTGGAATTATTCAATATTTAAGGATCAAAGAGACTTGGAAGGAAACACGGAGCTGGTGCAGTTCCCTTCAGGACGTAAGAAAAGCTGAAGGCAGCACCACTGTCCATAGATGACCTGGTTTAGAGCAACAGTTTCTCAACACACTGCAGGAGGAGGTACAAGGCACCTGGCAAATTTCAGTTATGGATGACACAAGTCCCAGGGCAGGAAACAAACAGGCAGACAGGAAGGAAACAGAGGGTCCCAAAGCAAGGGAACTAGCTTTCCTGCAAGAAGAGTGGGAGATACAAGTCTTCAGGAGAGGTTTAAATATGACACATATATATATATATATATATGTATTTCTGGGACAAAAGCAGAGAGGTATGAAGGGTAACCAGAAATAGCATGTGAAGAGGTAAAAAGCAGCATAATGGCGAAGACAGACCCAACCAGATGAGTGTGAGCAAAAAAGTTAGTAAGCAGCTACTAGCATCTCCACAGTGCAAAAAGTATTTTGGTTGAATCTAATGTCAGAAATAAAATGGAGATCAAACTGGCCCAACAGTGGTGATACCAGACTAGCAGACCCCTTCAGGAGTTACAGCTGAAAGCAACTGCACTGAAGTGGGTGAAGTCATCCTCTTCAATTAAGCATCAATTTCTGACCTATCCACATAACCTGTTACTTTCTGATCCACTGACAACAGGGAGCCATACTCCTTAAAAGAGGTTTACACTTCTGTGTACCGTGGTTTTGTCTCATCCTAGTGACAAGAGTCGTTCTGCCCCCTCCCCAGCTCTGTAAGGTAACTTACTTCAGCAGCTCTAGGGTTTTGTGATCCAAGGCTAATCGGGGATTTCCAGTCAGGTCCAGCTCTTGTAGTTTTGGAGGCAGGTTTTCAGGCAGTGTGACTTCACTCAGTTCATTGCAGCTTAGATCCACGCACTGCAAAAGGAAAGCAGCCAAATAAGCAACAGAACTCAGCTGCCATCAAGATCATACAAATTTTGATTAAATGTAGTAATGCATGTTTCATGAACAATAAAGGCTGCAACTGAGACCTAAGACCATTCATTTCATTTAAGTAAGTGGTTCTTACAAAAGAAATTCATATGGCATTTAGCCATCTTACCAGATGTCTGGGACACCTAGAAATATGTTCCCTCCATTTCCATCTCTGGCCAGGTGTCATCGTACCACGAAACTAGTAAGTTTTGTCTGCTCTTCACAGAGACAAGGATGGTCAGGGTATTTTCAAGTATTTAAGAAAAAATGGTACCGATTAAACCAGTCTTTTAATAGATAAAGGAAATGGAAATAAATTCAGCTGGTGCTTCTAAGCCACTGGCATAGCAGTCCCTCCTCAGAAGTCAGTTTAAACCAGCATGAGCATGAGCAGGCTCTCAGGAATTCTGTATGTACTGAAGGATATTAAAATAAGCAGGGTTGTGAATGCATGTGAAAGGGAGAAGTAGTACAGGGGCAAATGAAAAAGAATACTGGAGTAGTTTTAAACATGGTTTTAATTCGTGTCACCTTAGATGGATTCATATTTAAATACGAAGTCAATAAAATGAGTGAGAAAGAAAAAGAGAAAGCTTAAATATTTCAGAAAAGATATAAAACAGCAGAGAAACTTGCTGGCTATCCCCCAGCTAAGCACAAATTAGCTAGAACAAGTGCACGAGACTGACAAAATCCCCAAATAAACACCGTTTAAAGCTGCATATCCAGATGAAAATCAATACACAGGGAAAAATATGGCTTTTTAGAACAAAACCAACTCTTTAAACCTTATTACAGGACCACCAGTGTAGCATGCACCAAAAATTGAAAAAAAAATAATTTGAGAGGACAGAGCAGTCTGGTATTTAACAGAGGATAGAAGAACTATCCACATCTTTCACAAAGACCATTTTCTACTTTCAACCTGCAAAAAGAGAAAGACTTCAAAAACTTTATTGAAACAGAAAGCTGAAAGGGGCATGGGGAAGCTTCTCCTAGCTACACATTTTGACCATTACATAATTTCCATTGATATAAGCAAGATGTTTCAATTTTTGTAGGTATATTCAAAGAAATTGGGTCCTGATAAGATAAACTCGTAAAATCTGGAAAAGAAAAATCTCCTAACACTTTATTAAATACATGCAATGGAAATAATGCATTTCCAACCCAAATCTTGAATCCTGCGGTCGTCTAATATGGAGGCCTTACTATCTGTGAAGAACAAACTGCTAACGTTATCTAAGCCTGATAAGGAAATCAGAGCTTAAATCTGTCACGCAAACAAAATAGTAGACAGCTTAACAGAAGTTATTCCAGTGAGCTTTTTTCTTCTGCTCAACTCCTTGCTGCTTCCAGAGAACCAGTAATTACTTTGCAGATTAAAGAAGCTGCCAGCAGGCCTTGCTGTGTTCAACACCTCAATACCATTACAAATTTGATGGAAAAGCATGCTGGAATAACAAGTACAAAAAAAAAAAAAAATGGGTAAAGTAATTTCATTGTTCTCATTAAATGCCCAATACGCCAAAGGTAGCAACACTCTACAGCAGATCCCTTGGTTCTTAGGCACTAGTGAAGGTAACTTATTTATCAAGTTAGGATTTCTTATATTTTACTTGTACTGTTTGAAGAATAGGCTAAGAGGGAGTTTCTGCATATCTGTGTTAAATTTAGTCCTTATTCTACTCCCCAGGCAAGCAGGAAAGCTTATTTCCTAACTGATCCCGATTTCCTCATGCATTATTTTAATGCAAGCTGGTTTAGCCCCACCCATGCAGCACCAGAAGAACAACTCCTGCAACTGCACACAGGATTTTGCACCGGATGGGCCCGCTGGAAGACAGGGTTTAATATTCAGCATTTGCTTACACTGCATTTACAGCTTTGTAACTGTTTTGTTCAAGGCTGGGACTTGAGTTATCTCCAGTTGTGACTGAAGGTGGCCATACTTATACTAACCTGTATAACTAAGAGAAAAACTACCAAAGATTGAGAGTTTCGTCTTTAAGATGCTACTGCTGCTAGATCTTCACTTATTTCAGATCTCAAGGTAATGCTCCTGTCAAAGATAAGCTTGATCAAAAACTGCAACAAGAAACCTCCGTATCACCCTCAGTGCAGCAGCCCAGCAAGACAACCATGAAACGGAAGCAACCCATCGTCAACAAAAACTGGATGATAAAGTAAAGCCAGGTCCCACGTGGGAAGAGCAAGCCTGGGTCACTGAGCTCGGCACAAGTAGTAAGGATTACTCAACTGTTTGACTGTGAAAGAACATCAGGATGCTGGATAACAATTAAAAAAAGTGCCCTTTTTTATTTTGTAAGGCAAGGAAATTGAAGTCAAACAATGGCTGTAATGAAGAGTCTGCTGGGGCATTGGCTCAGGTGTATGTGCTTCCAGCTGCTCAGCCTTTCACAGAAGACATTTCAGCGTGCACAGATAAACCTACCTCTGAAGTATAAATAACTGTCATAAAATACAATAAAAACCCTAAAAAAATGTGTCGTATAAGATATCTCACAGACATCCACCGGCCTCTTTAACACAGAGGACAACACATAATTCCTGTAGCCTTGACTGCTGTGTGTAAAAAAGGCTTAGAGACAATTGTATCACTAAAACGACCTTGTGTTTGGAAATTCTGCAGTTACTGCAAGTGTAAAAGCATCATCATTTATAGCAGCTTTCCTTACGAAATTATTTCAGACAGCATAGTAACTGCTGCTACTAACTGTTCCAGTACCAATGACTCCAAAAACATAACATGTCAGCCTCTCAAGCTAATTATATACAAAAGCAAAACAGCCGTTACCTCAGGTAACAGAGTTTCCCAAGAAGTTTAAAGCGTATGAATGCCACCTCAGTTAAAATTAACCATCAAATGAGATATAATCACAGAGGTGACATGAGACTATACGCCTTTGTGCTTTGCTACAAGCTAGCTTATTTCACCAAATGACCAAATCCACACTTAAGCAATAAATTCTAAACACACTTTGGCACATTTTGAATTCTCTCACGTACCTAAGAGGAGTTCTGGTTAAGCTAAGTAACAGATACAGGCAGGCAGCACAAGCTTGAGCTCCAAATGGACAAACACCAACCCTGGCCTAGAGAAATCACCAATAAGCCAGAAGAACCCCATTGCCCAGAAACGTACCTTCCCATCTGGCAACTATATGAACTCATCTCACATATGTCAAAACCAGGCTTGAGTATTGACCAGCATTTTCTTTCCACAAAGGTGGAGTCAGTCCTAGAGCACTATGCCCTCTTAGATGAAGTCACACATGCTATATCCCTGCAGTCCCAAAACAGTTAGTGACGTCTGTACCTCTTTCTTCTGCTAAAGAGAACTAAATTACCAAAGGGAACAAGCAGGAAGAAACTGCCAGGTCTTCAAAGTTTTTCTGCTAAGCATTGTGGCAGAGGAGCACTTTAAATACTGATGCTTTTGTAAAACATTCAGCTTTCCCCAAAATGCATGAACAAAAGGAAAAAGTTGATTGCTCCCTGTAAGAGTGTTTACATTATCTTTTTTTTTTTTTTTTTGAAAAAAAAGAAATGTTTACTGGGCAGAGCCTCGCTAACCCACCTCAATTCTTCCTCTAAGTAAAAAAGCTTTGCTTCTGATTGATTCTAAATGGCCCTCTGCTTCCTCTGGCCATTGTTCCAAAGAGGGAGGAGTATTCAAAAACCCACAAGTTTGTTTGAGATTTCCTGGCTAAAACCACAAAGCTCATCTTTACATCTACTCACTGTCCAACAGAATTATTGCTCCTGCTGCTGTGCCTGACCCCAGACACCGAGGCACACACAGCAGTCTGGGAACTTAGCCTTTTGACTTTACGGAGCGCCTGAAGGACACTGAAGTTGTTTTGAGTCCGTGAATAGGTAATCAGTTCTCAGCCTCAGAGAAGAGGACAGATTTTCTGCCTTATCACAAGATTTGTATGCTGTGAGTTAACCGTCTCCCAGCTCTGGCCAGCGGAAACAGCACACAGTGTGACATACTCTGCACTATAGCCAGGTGAGAAGCAGGAACTCAATTCACAAAAGATAAGCAGCAGTGCTCTTCAGTGTAAACGCGCCCCACAAAAAGAAGTGTCAGGAAAAGTACAGAATTACTTCTGGAAACACACACAAGAGACGGATTAAGCATTCTTCTGGTTGTGCAAATTATGACTGCAATTAGGAAAATTAAAGTAGCTTGCCTAAATACTCAAATCCTGCGCTCCTGGAATTTATCTCTGTCCCCAAGGCCTATCCTATTTTGCAGCTACAGCGGTTTTTAACACATGCTCTAAACAAAGTCCATTCCTACACAATCAACCAATTGCCAAGGCAGCAAGAGTTAATTACGCATAGCTCTTGCCAAATGTTTAAGTTGTATCATAACAGACTGTCACAGGAAGACAATTAACACTTATTTGGCAGAGAAGATAGGATCTAGTGAAGGTGAGCGTAAAATCAGATTTTGAGGCTCTTCTTTCATTCCACTCTGAGGCAGCACAGGGGCAAATATTTTGCATATGACCTCAGAGGAGAAAGCAGCTGTCAGATCTCCGTGATTTCTGAGAATATACTATCCTGTAGCAATGAGAGACCTAAGGAGAGAATAGAATTGGTAAAGTCACATTATACTTGCTTCTTCCAAAGCACATTCATTCCTTACCTTTATTTCAGAAAGCTGCATGACTTCTGGGAAGACTTCGATGCAGTTGGAGTGAGCAATTACAGTATGCATACGTCTGCAGTTCATGATGGTTGTTGGAATGGCTTTCAGTTTATTCCCACTAATATCAATTTCCTCCAACTCTTCCAGCTTGGCCATTTTGCTATCAAAACAAGAATTTGAGAGTTTTTCTTTTAATAGACATGCGTATTTTATTTTGAAGTGGTGATAAGAGCAGTGGTTTTCATTATTTTAAGAAAATCAAATTGCAGACTTTGATCCTTGTTCACAGCAGTGCCTGTCACCTCTCCTCACATCAGACACTAACACAGTTGTGGAACAAAATGTGTGCTGCTTCTGTCAATGTTTTGTTAATGCTACTTTTCAAATTACTTATTTTGCTTACATTCCCCCTGCTCACCAGCTCACTTTCACTCTTTTTTCTCCTTTCTTCCCTTTTCTTTCAACCCTACTTTCTCACTTCATCCCAAAATTTCCCATCTCACATTCTAGCACCCCAACTCAGCCCCTCCCCCTAGTTCATTTCTCTCCCTCCTCCTTGCCGTTGAAGCCCAGCTGCTCAGAACATCACACAAGGACAGAGATGTCTCTTCCTTTATTTATTGGCATCTCTCTTCCAAGGTTGTACCCCATCAGCTTTACAGCACATCTTACACTTGAAAGATTTCTGATTAAAACAGAGTGAATTGAAAGTACGGAAATTGCTGCCAAGGCAGAATCTCCTTCTGAAGTGAGAGGATTTTTCCCTCGTGCAGTTTAGTCCACTTGCAGAGGACATTTCCAGACTGCTATGCTCAGAAATCTCTTGTAAGGAGAAGCCCACCAGGTGTAAGCAAAGTGAACCAAGCCAGGGAAAACAGAAGACCTCCTTGCTTGACTTGAAAAGCATACTGCAGTCATGCTGAATTAGTCCAGTTGAAAAGAGTTTCAAGGGCAATCAAAACACACCCAACACGTAGCACTCTCTTGTCTGTGTAATGCAAGAGAGGGTAGCAACGTGCAAGAGGGCATAGCAGGTGAATCCACTCACTGCAGTATCACTGCATTCAAAATACAGCCTGTGCCACCTCATTTCTGTGTGATTTAGTTCTCGCCATGAAAATGTTTCATGATGCCCACTCGCCAGTGGGCCAGAGGCAGTGAAACCAGCTACTTACCTTGCAGGGAAGCTCTGTAGGCGATTGTAAGCCATGTGCAAGATTTTCAGGTGTGGATGGCCTGTTAACAAGGGTACGCATTTATCTGTGAGGTTGTTGTTGGTCAAATACAACTCCTGCAAGATGCTATGGGTTTCTTCAGAAAGAGTGGCTGGAGGAAGCATTTCCAGTTTGTTGGCAGAGGCATTAAGAAATCTCAGGCTGCAAAGAGAAGTTGCATAAGGGAGTTCAGTGAAACGTCCTGCAGGTTTTGTCTAGAAGTATAAATAAAATCTATTTTTAAGGGTTAAGATAGTTATAAAGCAAAGATCAAAAGCATGTTCACAACAACTGATAGAAAGTCCAAAACTAGCATTATATGACCAAAGCTTCTAATCATGTTTTTAAATGAACACATTTGTACGAACAAAACATCAGCACAATGTGTACATCAAAATGCCTCTGTTCCCTTATCAAGACCTCATTACCTCCAACACTACTACAGATGTACCTACAGGTAAGAGCAATAACAAACCACATCATTTCCATATTCATTCCACATAAAAATGAATTCTGAATTCATCATCAACGAACCATGAGAGTATAGCTGCCCTTCAAGTGACTAAAAGCCAGCCAATTTTTTAGTATTTAAAATACTGGCTAGGGTGCAGACAATATTTTGTTTAAACCTGCAGGCCTGAAAGCAACTACAAAATATGAAAAAGTACTCTTTGAACATTTGGATAACTAAAGATGCACCAATCACAAAAAAAGCCCTGAGACCAAGCAGTAATTTGCCTTTTAGATTTTAAAGAGAGACAGCGCTAATGGTAAATTAAAAAGTTATATGCTTGCTCGCTGATGTATGCAGCAAGACAGCCAGATCTATATGTAGCCCCTGAGTGCCCTTCCCCTGCTCCCTAAAGTAGCAGAAGCCCTTGTCAGTATTTTCTGCCATCCCACCACAAGCTGCAAGGACTGAAGAAGCACAGAAATGAAGTTATTCTTTCTCCCTCAAAGGACTTTTTCCAAATTGGGAACAAGACCTGTTGAGGTACAGGCACTGCCCACTCCTGCCAGTCAAGTTCTGCAGGCAAAGGATTCATGCTTCTTTAGAGGAGTTTGGTGATCACAGCAGCGCTGGAGGAATGCACACTGTAGGCACCTTGAGGGCTAGAATTGACACAAGCAATTCCAAAGAAATGGAAAGATGAGGCTATCTATCCTTTAATCAACTCTGGCACGACCATGCCTTTTCAACAGAAATAAGACCTCTCTCTTCCTCCCTCCCCTTTTCAGAAAAGGCTGTGTTGGAGAACTCACCATACACAAGAGTGTGCCTGCCAGTCTGCAGTTACTGTGTTCAAACCAGGCTGTACTGCCGCTACCAACTAATGGCAATGGGCAGCTGCAATGGGCAAAGTTGCATTCAAGAAACAAGACTCAGCAATGAGCTGGCGGAAGCCTATAAAACCACCAATCAGGATACAAAAGGTAGGTGTGCTCCTGTCATCGATCTTAAGAGAAAGTGATAAAATATTGATAGCTTCTCCCACGCACGCAGGAATCCACACTGACCTTTAAGGTCTATTAATGAATGAAATGGATTTGCAAGAGTTGCAGCTGGTTGAAACTTGCTCAGCAGCAAATAAGGGTCAGACATGCTACAGAGGAGCCACGTGGAATGCCAAAGGATTAAAAAAACCACAATTCCCATTAGAAGTAAAAGTCTCTCAGTGCTGCACAGAACTGAAACTAGATTAGCTGTTTTACACAGACAGAGGAGTCCACTTCAGAGAAACACAGTTTAATCCTCAGGCTCATTCATTATTCACAAGGGTGGTAAAACTCCAGAGGAGGAAGGGAGGAGAGGGAGGATTAATACAGAGAAGGGAATAAGCAGCTGAAAGGGCTTTAAAAATTATTTATTTATTCTAAAAAGATGCTGCTTAATTTTACCCTTTAGCTATAAACTAAAAATATATTAAGCTCATTCAAAGTTGGATTATTAAACTGAAGCACACCACATCAACAGTTCCTGTACTTAATTAAACACCAGCAAGCACACCTATTGCTAAAGTACAGACAACTATTACTTGGGCAACTTCAATCTAATATGCATGATAGTCTTCTCTCTCTCCACAAAAAAGGCACTTTGATTAACATTAAACCCGCAATATCTTTTGTAGCACTCATAGTACAAAATGGTCATCTTCAGCTCAGCCTGGAAAGGCGTAAGTTATAAAAAGGTTTAAGGCTGCTGGGAAAAGTGAACCTTCACAGGAATATGATGGGGATGAGGAGGTGGCAGCAAAACATCCCCTAAGAAGGGGCACATTCCGCTCCCTGAAGAGGAATCTGTAAGCTGCAGCAGAATAACCTGGAGTCTTTCACAGGTACCTCCTTTTAATAACCAAACGAAGCCGAAAAGATAACCTAGAGAGCATCCAATGGCTATGAAGTTCAGAAGAACAGAAGTTTGCTCAAGTACAGCTAGTCCAAAACACAACCGAAAGCTTCCGAGTAAGAAAAGGTACATTGCTCTGATAAAGCTGAAATTAATACAGTCTACTATACTGAAGCCATTTTAAATTCAAAAGAAAAATGCATCAAATAAGAGCTCTTCTGTTTTTAATAAACTTTGAACATTGGTGGAATACAACATGAAATTTCAAGCTGTTCCCTCACTGGTATTAAAGGCGGCTGGAATCTGCATATTCCTGCCAAAACTAAGTTTTGATATATATATTTTCCAATGGGGAAAAGGAGAGAATAGAGCTGTTGCTCTGTACCTCCCCCTCCTTTTGCCAAATCTTCCAGAGAGTGATACAACAACATTTGAAACAAATCCCCATCATCATCCTGACCTACATCTTAGTGCCTTGATGTGAACAAGGTTTAGGTGGCTAGCAAATGTTGCCAACAGTCTAGAACGGGAACCCTGGGGTAGCAGGGCATCTCACCTACTCCATATGTAACAACTGATGGCTCAGTAGCACTCAACAGTCAAGTTCAGGACAGTCACTCACTAATCTCTGTCTGTAGCTGACATCATTAGAATTAAATTAACTTTTTAGAAAAGAGTATGCTGCTTATTTACATGTTCTTTTTGACCAGCTGTTACATTAAAATGGTAAAACCATTCTGAAATGATAATTTTTTCAAGATATTCTTTGGATTAAAAAAATAAGGGGACACACACCATTCTTTGGGCAGGGAACAAAATGAACCAGCAGACTGCTACTGCCAAAGCTTTTTCAATTCTGTGCTTATGTCCAAAAAAAATAAATAAAAAAAAAAAAAATCTGTACTTGTCCATCAGGTTTTCCCTCACGCAGATTTAACACACGTCCTCCTCCAGGTTATTTCCACTCCCCTGTTTCTTCATCCTCACGCAACACGCCAGCTGCTACCTTAGAAGGCACATCTTACAAATGCCCTCCAGAGGAGTGGAAATTTACTTGGGCACAACTGTTCTCATGTCTCTTGTGCATGGACTTAAAACTGATTCATGTTCCTTGAAGATATCCCACTCATACTGCTTATCAGATGGAAGCAGAATGTCAAGTATTAAAGCTCAGTCCAAAATTAATTGTTTCCCTTTCCAATTCCACCCACACACTATACCACAAGCTCATGAAAAAAGTACAGCATCACTACAAAAACCTGAATTCAGCAGCCTGCACACATACCAGAGTATAATACAGTGAGGAGAGCATGAATTAACAAGTACTAAAAGAGTGTCGGAGATTAAGAAAGAAACGAAGCTGCTGGCAGGGAGATGCCAGAATTCTTCAGCTTTGACAAGGTGCAAATTCTCCTCTGGGGTAATAATATAAACATTGATCTCCGTCCGGAATAAGTCACCTTTGGTTTTACAGGGTATTAAAGTACCTTGCTGGATATAACTTCTCTGAGAGACAAAACAGAAAAAAAGACTATCCCAAAGAATAGACTAGAATCAAGGACATGGATTTAATTCAACAAACCAGACCTAATATGCAGTCACATGCAAAGCAGAGGAAGAAAATCTTCTACTGAAAACTGCAAAAGGTTCAAAATTTTTTAACAGCAATGCCTACCTCTAGCACACATAAAAGCTGAATATAGACAATTGTGAGAATACAGCACCTCCTAACTCCTCAGCGTTTTCTGAGTTAGCTTGCTGGTAAGACACAGCCACCACTGAAAAATATATGTCCTCCAAAAAGCTTAGGAATGCTCAACGCAGACAACGGCATCCAATGGTGACGCAGCAGCAAATCAAAACCAGTGTGCTTAGCTTAGGATATGCAGAGAAATTAAGATCTCCAGTTTGGCCTGTGCCCCAAGATCTCCATCAGCACAGAGCAATCAAAATACAAAATTTCTTCTTCAGTCCCTTCTGCAGAGACATGCCCTCAATTTCTGATCGCCTAATCCTAAAATAATTTATGATTGTGGTAGCAGGTGTGTGAGGAAGAATCCTCTAAGATAAGCATGTCTGGTGGGAAAAAGAAGGGGGGAGGGACACACCAAGGCAGTTTTGCCAGCCCATGCAAAAGAGGGTATTTCTTCTCCTTTAAAAAAAAAATAAATGAGGACGGAAACATTCAAATGAATCCCCTTCCTGTTCATGGACTGCCAAAAAAACCACTTAACTGCTGCTGTCTCCTCAGCTCTTACTTTCTAACCTATTTTTACCTGTTTCATTAACTGGGATTTCCCCAGTTTCTAATGTATCTTCTTGCAAACCCTAACCTACCAGCAAAGAAACAAACGCAGCTAAGCATTTCTGCAATAAAAGTATCAAATACTCAAATAGCTCTTTGCATTCATTTAACTGTGTTTCCACCCTCACTTCTCCTGCATCCACGACAGGACTGAATACTTGCATCAAAAAGAAGCAGCCACAGAGGGTGGAAACGGCAAATATCAAACGAGCAAGTTTAACTGGGTCGCCTGCC
>RSEF01000002.1:78246172-78262111 GCA_003993805.1 Himantopus leucocephalus
AAAAAAAAAAAACAAAAACCAAAACCAACCCCAAACCCCACAAACCTAAATCAAATTAAATAAAATCAAAACAAACAAACAAACAGAAAATCAAAACACACAGAAACAGCTGAACAAAGCTGAAAACAAGAATCATGCAGACAAGAGCCTAGATGGGCTCCAAATAACTGACACTGGCTTAGCCATCACAGCTGGCCACTACCAGACACTGCAAAACAAAGCCCAAGGTTTAAGCTGCGCACATCACAGCTACACATCTTCACCACACAACTGCTTTAAACAGTCCAATGGCTGTTTTCAGGGTTTATACTGAAAGTATTCATACTAACCAGAAAGGAAGCTTAGGCAAGAGGCAAACCCTTGCCCTTCACCACTGTGTCTCTTTTTAAACTCCTGTGACCACTGCCCACTGCTTTTCTACCATACCCAGCTAAAGCTCTTGCTCATCTTATCCAAAGAGCATTTTATACAACAGTTTTCATGGCATTAGATGGTAGTTTGTTGCAAGTTGCTCAAGGAAGGCAGTGAAAAGTCTGTATGAGAATCAGACAGAGCAGGAAAGGTATCACAACAGATGAAGTAGTGGATAGAAATGAAAGGCTGCAGGAATGCAGGTGCACGAAAAAAGGTTCAGGGCTCAGCTTGGAAGTTTTCCCCATCAGCTGTAGCACTTGCATGAATTCTCTGTTTTTGCAGCATCTGGTAATAAGAAATGAAGAGATTATCTGGCTGCCTCTGTGGCGCTCATCTTGCCAAGAAAATCCCCACCCTCCAAGAGAAATCCTTGCTAACATGATCAAGATGTGCATACTTTCAGTGCAATAAACAGAACCAAGTTCTGTCTTGGTCAGAGAAATGTTTCATAGGCTACTCCTCAATTTCTCCTCATGTAGCAGTTTAAAATAGAAAATTAATTAAAAAGCGGACCAATAAAATATCCCTAAATTATACTGTTCAGCAGAGAATGACACCTTTTCATTGTTTTTTGAAGGATTAAGGCAGAAAAGCAATGTTTGTTGATTCTTTTATGAAAAGAACAGAGGTTTTTCAGTATTTTTTTCTTTTTTTTTTGTGAAAGTGATATTCTCTCTTCGTGCACCAATGCACCGATTTCCCTCCCTTCCTCGGATGTTCTAGATGTCAAAGCCCACCAGTGTTTGTGCTGAAGTTCGCCCAAGGCACTTCACACCCACTTCGTCAAATATTCAGGATTGAGAAGGAGAAAGCGTTTATAATTCACAGCATGAGACTTCATATCCAGACAAGATATCATCTGTCAGTTGCACAGACCCAAGTACCTTTCCAAAAAAATAAACTAATCTTTTCAAGGCTGCAAAAGGTAAGTCATTTCATGGAGAGATAAAGGTTCTCTAAGGTAAAGTGATTTGTCCAACATTACATGCTGGGTAGAGACCATGGCAGACCACTCAGGAAACCCAGTTCTCTTAGCATGTCTGGCAGTCCAGACCGTGCTTCCCAGGGAATGCTTGGAGAATAGAAGCATTTTACCTTTTTAAAACAAAACAAAGCAAACCCCTGAACACCTTCCCCTGGCCCAGACCAGTTTCTGTTGACACTTAGCTGCTGACAGATGCAAACATTTGAAAACAAAATAAAAAGAAAGATGTTTCCTGTAGGAAATACCCAACTTAAAACTTGGACACTGTGCGCTGATCTGCACTTCAGAGTTGCCACTTTTGCAGCAGTCATAGGAGCACCAGCATGGACAAGCCATTTGCAAGCCAAGTCATCTAAACCAGTAAAGGGCTAGGGAACAAGGGGTAAACCCACACCAAATGCTTCAATTATCACCACAAGCGAGGGAAGCTGCTGCAGTGATGAGACGGCAGAATGGGTAAGCTCTGTTCATCTCCTGCGACAGTACACGACTTTGTTAATACCCATAGAAGACTCCGAAAACACATGCCTGGTACTGCTCAGAAGCTGCATAACATCAAAGCTGCAGAGAGGAAAAAAAACCCCAAGCCTAACCAGCCATTTAATACTGTTATTCAATGTATTTTTTAATTCTCCCTCTTCTCGGCACACTTTTCGCAAACTTCTGGATATCTACCCCCAATCCTGCTTTTAGCCTGTACTTGTTCATTTTGACATCACAAAAAAAAAACCCCAAACTCAAAACCCCCCCAACTGTCTACAGTTTTGTAGCTCAGTTTAAAAAGACGAGTTGCAGTATAAAAAATTCAGGTTCTCTCTCACTGCCAAAATTGCACTAATCTACATCCTAGACCTACAACCTGTTTTTCATAGAAATTTTACAATATTATTTCTCTCTTTGAAAGCAAAGATGCCAGTAGCTTTCTGAAACCTACTTAAAGGTTTCTCTCCTTTCCATGTTAACACATAGGAATTTAAACTTGGGACCTGTAAATAGCATTTTTTTTTTCTGACCTAATTTTGCAATTTCCTGAAAAAAAAAAAAGCTTTTTACAAGGTTTCATTTCTAAAGTTCATACAATCTCTAATGTACAATAGTTTGAAAAGTCATCCACAAGACAATTATATTTGCTGATGTGAAACACCCTTGCCACATGAATAGACTATGAATTTCACCACTTTTAAACATAAATGTGCCAGATAATCGCAATTATTAGGGTAGTAACATTGCTAAGTTTCAATGCTTTGACTGCACTTTTACGTAAAGTCTCAACTGAAACTGTAAATTAACATGAGAATAACTGCTGATAATCAGTTTATTCCAAAGGTGGTACCATATACAGGCTTGAATGTGAACAGGTATGCAACAGTATTGTTCAAAAAGAAAATATCAAAAATTTAAATGTTCTTTAAAGTAAATGAAGGCTTAAATGTCATACTGATTTCCAGAACCAAAACTCTGTCCTAGTAAAGTTCACCTTTTGAAAGATAGGAATTTATCATTTAGGTTAAAAGTTAAGAACGTTACTGTTCAAGAGTAAGCCAACTTAAGAGTTTGTTTAGAAACCATCTCAACCACCAATCCCATTCTCCTACTCCCAATGCTGTGAATCCCAGGAAATCTAACCAGAGGTTCATGACAGAATGAACAGCAGTATAAAAGTAGGCGTTTTGCAATTCTCTTAATTGGGTGAGGAGCTGTGACAGTGAGATCACCACTACTTTTGCTTCTCCACCTCTCAAGAAACCCTGGAGCTATGAGTTCCTTTTGTCACAGCTAGGATCAGAAATAACCCCACAGCACACAATCTCACTGTCTGTTAAATTATGCATGGGTTGAGCACTCAGAAATCCTATGACTATAAGTGGAAGCACAGAGGTGCAAAGAACGCTGACACCAAGCAGGGCAAGCCCATCTACCATTCCCAGACTATGCTACCAACCTCCCATATTTCAATCACAGCCACTTTACAGGATATGTTCATACTCAGGGAGAAGGATTATGAAGACTGTGAGACTAAAGAAACAGCAGCATAAAAATAAGAATCCAGAAAGCAGATCAAGTGGTGACACCAGCTAAATTAGTGACAAACATTTGAAAAACAAAAAAATTCACAAAGCAGGAAGAGGGGAATAACTGAGTTATTCTGACAGCCTTATGCACAGATTTTGTTTTGTTTGACAGGTATAAATAAGTTCTAGCCTCTGACTGAAGGGAAAAAAAAAAGCTTTCACACTCCATCAAACAAGCCTAAGAAATATGTATTTAAAGAAACTGCCACTAACCCATCTCAGTGTATGTAGTAGAAAATAGCATGTGCTTCACTTTACAGCTAGATTTCAAGAAGTAGGTGTTCAGCAGGAGCTTGGTGGGGAGAAAGAAGCAACCATATAAGGCAACAAAACCAGAATAAAAAGAATGTGTTTTGGTGAGTTGGGCAGACATCTGTTCTTACCACACAAGGCTTGGGAACTTTCAAATCAGGGGAACCTCAGATTACCCTTTCAGTTAGGAAGTAACACACAAAGCAAGGTTCCTCACACGCTAGTTGAGATCGAATTTCTTTATATTTACCTGTCTGCTTTCAAAAGCAGGTTAGATGGCAGTTCAAGGAGCTGGTTGTGTTGAACGTCCAGGACCTCCACTTGCGTTCGCTCGAGCCGATCTGGTAGCCTTCCTAACATGTTATGTCCTGCCAGCAGCTTACGCAAGCTACTATTGTAAAATAACCTGAGAGAAAGAAAAAAAACCCCAAAATGAGAAAAACCTAAACCGAAGAGTTGCTTTGAGAATTTAGGTGCGCTATCACAGCTCATTACAAAGAAAGTGATTCAGCCAACTGATCGGCAGACATGGTATTAATTACGCACAGATCCAAGAATGTCTTCCCACTCTCCACCAACTTCTTGACAAGGTTGCTCAGAGACAGGGAAGGAGGCTTAAGGATGATTCAGGAGTGAAAGTAGTGAGAAAGGGTTATCTTATTGCACTGTATAAAACATGAATATAGAAGCACGACAGTGAAGGAGGTAATTGCTAACAATGGCTGCAGAAAACTGCACATGTGGGATCCCCCTAGCTAATGGAAGAACTTCAGAAGTGTGGGTGAAATCACCAGTCACCTCACAAACTTCATAGTGCTCTATTCATCATGTGCTGACTCATAATCCAATGCAATTCCCCACCCCCCCATTTTCCTTTTCTGTTAATACCAGACTAACATAAAGCCTCCTTTCCAGTTCTACAGCGAATGAAATTTATCTAATCGGCTTTACTTTCTTGAGCTTTTACAAGCGATAGATGACCTGGAGTCCCATCCCCCTGCTCCATTTTTTGGGGGGCTGGGGGAGAAGGGGAGGGGGAGAAGAGGGCAACATAAAGAGACAAGAACAAACAGCTGTTTTGATCAAATAGTAAAGCTAAAATTTGCAGTATAAACAACGGAATAAGGAGTTTAAAATCTGCACCTAAAGACCTCAAAAACAGCAATTCAATTTTGAATGGGAACCACTTTCAGCAACTTAAAAAAAAAAGATTATTCTTCATATGCCACCTGTCTTACATTCCTGCTACCGCACTGTTTAATCTGGCAAGCCTGTGCATCATGCTGACCTGTTTCAATCAAAGACTCTCAAATTACTCAGCATTAAAGCAAAAATCTTCTTCCCTCTGTTACAATGACCCAAATACGCATAAAGAGCCTCCCTGCCCCTTCTCTACAACACATCAGGTCATCGGTTTATTGTGCCAAAATAATCAATGAAGTATGCTGAGTATTTTCCCCTTGACAGATACAGTCATACTCTGTATCTGTGTGCCAGTGTTAACAGTTATCTCAGTTGGCTGGATTGTCTGCGTTATGACCATGGATACAAGTCAACAGCCAGCCGTATCAATTCCAAAAGGCTCAACACAGGGTGAAAAGGCTTACCATAACAGTGATAAGCATATCTATTATGTTTTCGTCATTTAACCATTTTTGGTTTACTCCATTTTTAGTTGAAAATCTCTCTCTATTTTGTTTCCTAATCAGGATTGGACAGTATCATCAACACCAAACATTACAGGGAAAAGCAGAATTGGTTGACAATGACTCCAAAAAAATTTATCACATTGGGGGTTTTTTTTGGATGGGTGAGGACTGTGCCGTTTTACAATAAAAAGCGTTCAAATCATGGCAAAAACCTTCGCAATTAGGTTTTCCACGAAAATGTATTTTATATATAATTCAAAAGAACTGAGTAAGTCTTTGGGGTATTTTTTGTTTGTTTTCTCTTATTTTCCAAGTTACACAAGCACAAAAGGAACTGGGCTGCCTGAAGAGAGACTGAACCACCAACATTAAACTAAGCAAGCTCCTGATGAGCCTGGGACACCTAGTTATCAAGCTTGGTGGGGAACAAGGATGCTGGGACTGCTCATCGCTATGGGCAGCTTTCCCACTTGCCCAATTCCCACTGGAAGTTTTGATGGGATCAAAAAGTTTGAAGGACAAGCACGTTGGTCTGCATCAGCACCTTCTGAGAAAACATGGTTTGGTGAAAGCATTCAACAAGTTCCTTTGGTAAACAACTGTTTGAGGGAACACAATGTTGAATACAAATAGATCTTTTAAAAAAACAGACAAAAAGGAACAAAAGTACACACAGACATCTGTGCACTGGTGGCAGCAAGGTCATTTTGGCAACTCTTAATTGAAGCATTTCCATTTTCTTTGGGAAATCTTTGGCAACGTCAGTTTTATGACAATGAATTTATCCTGCATAGCTAAGTCTAAGTACCCTTTTTGTTATTTTTCAGTACTTTTAAAGCAGAAATGGCTGCATCACAGCCCAGTGTACATTGCTCCTATTTTCTTTAACTGAGACAAACATTAGTACACAGTCCTCTATCTCAAATGCTTCAACTCTTTGTCTTCTTGTTTTTCTGTTTCAAGAGGTAAACATACATAGCATCAACTGTAGGTTGTTTAGATTAGGCGAAACCTTCAGCCTTCCAGGAAGCTGCTGGTCAGTCAAGGCTTGAACATTTGTGCTTAGAGTTGCAAGCATCCTCCTAGGAGAGTCCTACTCACTCACTTTACATGTTTTCAGAGTGCTATTCTATGTAGAAGGAAAAGCACACAGCAGTGCACATGAACACACTTACTGGGCACTAGTATTTACCTGATACTTAACAATAGGTCTATATGCGTGAGCCATTTGCATTTGAATCCAGACCCAAATTTCCCTACAGTTTAAAAGACGTTCAAAGCCTGTGTTTTGAACTGGGCCTTAAAACTGAGCTGACTTATTAGGAGCTAAACTATGTAGACACATACTACAAAGAAGAGCTTTCAAAGATAAGCTGTTTCCTGAGGTTAATGATAAGATGGCAGGGGAGACAAGTGGGATGTTGACTGTACCTAATTTCAGCTAATCATTAATCTCCCAAAGATATCTGGTATGCCTTGATAGTCCTTGCTGTTATGAAGTGCAGATGAAAGGCAAATGAACTTTTGCTCCCCCCACCTTCTGAGGAGGCGCAGTTTCACTTTGTGTGAAAAAACAGAGGGATTAATAGTCTGCATGTTAGCCCATTAGTTTGCTTGGTAAATCTCCTCACATCCTTTTCTGCCCACATTTCTGAAATATATTCTCTTCCCATTTCTGACACTAAAACTGCCAGTTTACACCATATGGCACATTCATCTGACCCAGACAAAACTATCCTTTTTGGTTCCTGATGCTCTTCTGTGCTGTACAGCTCCGTAAGGAAAATATTTAATTGCTCATCATATACGAGCTGTCTACAATCTTCAATGGCTTTGCACATCCCCACGCAATTTCACCCTTTGTGCCTAATACATTCTCCCTCTTTCACAAGACCTCTTTTGAAGTGTACAGAGCAGCCAAGAATGACAGCTCTCTTCCAGTGAAGTCAGGGACTTAAAAATTCTCAATACCAGCACCTGACCAGCATACTCACCTGGAACAGATGTCTCTAGAAAAAAAAACTAGTAAGAGCTATTCATTATATAAACTCAACTCCTATTTTCCTTCCTGTTCATTTGCTTTCCTGTCATTTGTATTTAGCAATTTTAAGTTTAGACTTCTGGAAAAGACATCATCTTTGTAGTGAAGGTGATTTTTCTACTTGCAGGAGTTTGCTTGATTGATGAGACTTCACCTTCTCGTCACAACCCTTTTTCACTCAAATGGGGCTGTGAACCGGCATCTCTGGGCACCACTGAAACTAAATTACAAGTTCTGGATCTCTAAACTGTCATGCAAAGTTATGACTGTAAATATTTAATATTCAGTATTAAAAATGAAGGGCTTTCCTGCCTGAACAGCCACATGAACAGCTTCAAAACTTCCACCTGGAGTTCAAAGGCACTGCTTTCTCTGCATGAAAGTAAAAGAAGAAAGGCTGGGTGGAAGCTTGAGGCATGACGACACCCCACAAGGTAAAAATAAAATCAAACAAAAGATAAAACAGGCCTGACAGTCACTGGAACAAGCTAAACACTGAATCAGCAATTATTTCTGAATTGCTTATCCTGTTCCACATTGTGCAACTGGTCTGCAAGACTCACCGGGCAGGCAGCTCACGTATCTGATTGTGGCCTACATCCAACACTTCCAGTTTCCTGCTGTCACATACCCACTCAGGCAGGTTTTCCAGGTGATTTCTATGAATAAAGAACACAAAGAGGTATAACTAAACGATAATTGAGATGTAAAGGCTATTAAGAATACAGCCTCAAGAGAGATACAGAAACCTGCAGGAAATAAATCTGCTGCATAATACGTTTCCTATGAGATTGTATCACTCCTCCTTCTCTAAGGGCACTACCAGTGCAGTAAGGTCCTGAGTGAGGGGGCAAGAAAGCTAGCAGCATTATTATCTCCCTTGATGTGCAGCCACTAAGAAAATGGAAAAAGCTGCTTCTCAATTATCTAGGAAGAAGTATTATGAGTATCAGAGTATCGAGGATGAAGAAATCTCTCCATGGAAAAGAAAATTTGTGAGATACTCCTCAGAAGATATTCATACCCTGCACAGTTGAAACACACCTCTTTGATCCCCCATAAATTCAGTCCTGAAACCCACTCTACTACTCTTCAGCTATCTCCCTGAATAGAGCAAAATCTTTTTTTTTTTTTGCTTATCTTTAAAGTCAGGCATTTTTCTTTTCTTGCATTTGCCTTCACAGAAATTAACCCTTATAAAAATTAAGTTCTTAGACGTAAGTTCTTCCAAATATTGCACTGAAAACATGCAGCTAGGCGCAGTGGGGCACCCATGTAACCTGCCTTAAAGACAAAAATCAGCAGCACAAAATACACAGAGGAGATTTTTGATTTATGCTCATTCATGTACTTGTATCCTATAGTTTATTCATGCAATAGCCTTTAACCAGAATATGCGATAGCAACCCAACCCCTCTTTATCCTCAGATAGCTTCCTTTTCAATCTCAGCGGATGTCCCAAGTTCCAAGTGAGCCAAGAAGCTGAAGACACCCTACCCATTTAGTTACAATGCCATCACTGAACTGAGGCACAAAAAGGGTTTTGTGATCAAAATCATGCATTCTGCACCAATGTCATTTACAGCTAAATGGAGAACACAGCTTTACAAAGAATGCTTTTCAATAAATCACACTTATTTAGTCACACCTGTGTGTTACATTTAGGTGCCCAACACAAATAACTCATGGTTGATGAAACTTTGAAGTTGATGGTCACTCACCCAGGTTAACTCACTAATTGTTACAATCACCCTCAACAGCTTGAAAGTGCTTTAAGCAGGCTTTTTAATGAATGAGATTATCACTTCAACATGCAGATGAGTAATTCCTTAAATAAGACAAACATTAAGCACATGTATAAAGTGTTTTCCTGATTCAGTCCTTAATATGTAAATCAAACTAAAACTCCCTTTTCAATCTCTTCCCTTATTCCACTTCCCTCATTAAAGTGAGATTTACAGATGCATTCAAATGGCAACTGCAGTCATCCCTGCAGCAGCCAGGGCTGTGAAGAACAACAATGATCTTCAGGAGCTGCTGAACCGATGAGTAAACTATCAAACCGTCACCTACAGTGGGCTTGTGACACAGACATACCAGAAAGGAACTTCTGTACATGTTTCATATTGGTGCACATTTGAATCACTGTGTTACATCTCTATATGACAGGAAATCTTTAAGTCAGGGAAACTCTTTTCCTTTAACTATAAAGGCATATTTTGCTTTTAGTACTAAAAAAATAAAGAAGTATTATCTATAAAAAGGAAACAGAGAAGAACCGGCCAGTAGAAAAAAGCCCAGCCTCTAACTCGAAGATCAGTCTTCTCATATCTCAAGGTCCAATTCCTGTCCCCACTTCCTCCCAGTAAAATACCGGTGAGAACCATTTTTCCATAAGCCTCATTGATATATATTTTACAGGCACAAGAATAAAAACCACACTCTTACCTAGAAATATCCATATAAGCCAGGCAATTAGGAACTGGATACACATCAAGGTGAACAAGTTCTAGGGGGAAAAATATATAAAAACAAAAGTGGCGATAAAGATTTGCACCTAAATGGCTGTTCCATAAGAGTTACTTTAAGCAGCTAACACCCAGAGATTTCAGAACGAGCCAGTAAACTAAAAAACTTCTGAGGATCTAGACCTTTCTGAACTGACTTTTGTTTCTTTATTATGTCTGAGTACATTTGCTATGACAGACACTGCATAACTGATCAGAGAGGAGAAACTGGAGGATTGTAAAAGTTTCATGAAAAATTCTCATTTTTCCATTTTTGTCCCAGAGCTGTAACTTCACCTCTGCCACGCTCTGTCCAGAATAGTCAGTCACAAACCGTCTCTGCTTTTTTTCACTAGTCACTAATGGTACAGGTACAGGAAGGGAGACTCTCCGCTCTGGAACAGCAAGCTACAGAATACCCCAGGGTCCTCCAGGTCATAGCAAGATCCAGAGTATTTTTCAACACAGTACATGAGCCTTTGCATCCCTGTGGAGTTCCTGGTTGCCAGGCAGCCTTACAGACCTTTCGCAGTGTGTCAACTACTGCTAGTAACGGTATATTTTGATTGCCACAATAACATTTAATATCCTAAGGTTTTTAGGTAGCTAATGCTTAGCACCAAGGTTGAAACAAAACCAGCAGACATTTATTTAAGCCTACAGAAAGTCCACTAAAGTTAAAGTGTAACAAGCATCTTTTGGAAGATGAGACTAAAACCAGGTGGCTGAGGGTGCAAAGAGAGGATAACAAGAAGGAACAGCAAGACCAAATAGACAGTTGATTGCAAGATATGGGTTGACTTGGGTTCTCAGCTCACGTTGCACAGCACATGCTCAGATTATGTTAACTTTTCTCAGCTACAAAGATCCTGGCATGAATACTTAATGAAGGCACAGGCTTGGATATCGTTAAGATGACAGCCTTTTAAAGGCAGTTCAGACTGTTCACCAAATTCACAGCTCTCTGAGCTTGCATTTTGTTTATTCCATACCAAACTACTCCAAACAATAAAAATGGTGGTGAAAACTGCGTATTTTAAGTAATCGCAGCTTCCAGAGACAGATCAAACAAATCCTATTCATGGAACACAGGAGTTATTCAACTGGAAAAGGCTGTATTATTTTTATCATCAAATACAAATGAAGTTACTCATTATAGATTTCTTAGCATTCTGGCCAGACTAAGCAGCTAGAGGTAGCAGCAAAAACATATATTGTTTTAGTTTGTCTCACAAACGGCCACTTCTTCAAACTTTCTCAACTCTGGGGAGAAGCAATAAATTCCTTATTTGCCTTAGTAAAGCAAGACATTAATACAAACCCAAAGAACCGACAACTTCAAGACCCCTCCCCTGCTGACATAGAAAGGAATTTCAACCCAAATTCTAAGATTTTCACAGTTTTGAGACCTCCAAATCAGTAGCCCAGTGTTATCTGAAAGTTGCTTCTGGAGGTCAGAACTGCCAGTAGCATGTCACAGCACATATGAAACCCTTTTATCCAAGGGTCATGTCAAGAGCCTCCTGATTACGTGCACTGCGCTCCACAAGCATCCCACAGAGAACCAGGTACGAAAACAGAAGTCAGATGACAACACCACAGCTGCCTTGAAAACGCACTTACCATTTGAGGAAGCATACAGCGCTTTGAGAAAATATCCACTGATTTTGAGGGTTACCAGTTGATTCCGTTCACAGTGTAACACTTCAACATTGTTAAAAACTGTTGCATCCAGCTCCCCAAGTTTGTTGTCTCTGAGATCCAGTTGTGTCACATGATGCAGAAAATCTATTTCATCGGCTTCCAATCTCCTAATTGAATTCAACCTTGCAGACAAAAAAGGAGATTAAGGGTAGTTACATGGCAGGCTCCTGCTGACAAACCAATGCTAACTCTACAATCAGCTGCACTGGATTAAACTAGCATGCCTCCAGGTTTTGATCAAGGTTGTTTTTAAATATTTCTCTTTTGTTATGGTACTTTAAAAGCAGGATGGATCCACTCTGATGTTTTATCCATTGTGACAAAGAAATGATGATGCCAAGCTCCTTCCAAACTACTTTGAAAACAAAAAGTTCTGCAAGAAGGGAAGTATTACCATTATTGCGTCTATAAAAATAAAAGATGATCTGGCTGTTGTTTGTGCCCAATAGTTTGGAAAAGAACAAAACCTCTACAGTTCCTGCTGGCCTATCATAATCATCTGCTGGAAACGCCCGAAAGATACGAGTAACTGCAGATATAGGAGTCTCTTGCCTTATTGAAAGGCCAAATTGAGATTTATGAATTCACATATATTCGCCTCACACATCACCATGTTCCACAGCAAGCAAATTCAGAGACCTGAAAATGGGTGTTGAAAGAAAACAAAGCAAAAACCCCAAGACGAGTGGGTCTGTCAGATAAAGAGAACAGGTTTTATCACATCTTCACTGCAGCACATTGATGCTGCAACTCGGCAACTTCCCCAGAAGTTACAACTGAATGAGGTTATCTATAACCCAGCAATGTTTGAGACTGCAGAGCACTCCAAAGAGTTCAGTTTCCAATTCCTAGCTCTGAACAGAACACTAGAAACAGTATAGTAACTTCTGCTGGCCCATTAAGCCTCCCTAGTGAGAATAAGGGGAAATACCTACAGTTGTGTTGTTTCTCTTGCTTTCAAGGAGTTGCTGTCTGTGTTAACAGTTGTGTTATCGGAGTAGCTACATTTTGCAGTTAAAAGAAAATGGGTAGTGTGTCTTCTCCAACACCACAGCCTACTTCTTCTGTTTTCAATTTACAAGCAGTGCTTCATTCTGATTTCACTGAAGCAAAGCACTTCACTGTGCAGCAAGTACAGTTTTCAAACATGTTTGACATTTACTATTCCTGGTAGTGTTACAAAGAACCACTGTTCGCTGCAGAAGGGATGCGGCAGACAATGACAGGGCTGGAACTGCACCGCTGGACCTCATGGCCAGCTCAGCCACAGCATCCATATTCTGAGGCCAATTTTTTTATTTATTTGCTTTTAACACGCATACAAACACACAGATATATTTTCACCCCACCATAAATGCTTCAGAATTCATCCATCTATTTTAGCTGTTTTCTTAACTTATGCTAGCCCTTCCTTGATTGCAAAGTCTGACAGCTACGCAGCAGTATGGTACACCAAGTTTTAGTTGAACAGCTTAAGTAAATGGTTCCAGAATTCATCGTTATTTAGACCTCATGGTCCAGGCTCTGAACTGAGCCTTGCCCAGCTGATTGCAGAAGCTGTCTTCCCCAAAGACCATAAGAACAAAGAACCACCTAATACCAGAGACATTTGTAATAACAATCTGGTTAGACTCCGCTGAGGGAATTAATAAAATATTGTTACTTATGGTGGACTAGGCTTTTTAACATACCAAGAAATATTAAAATATTTATTTTTGTCCTTTCACCTTCATTGCCCTTTTCTTCGTCTCACACTTCTGTAACATTTCAGACAGAAGCTTTTTGGGTAAGGGACTATCATTTCTATTGTATTAACAGTGCAGCAACAAGAACTGCAGGGATCACCAGCATCCCAGGCTCTGTTTTGTTTGATCTTTCAGTGTATTAATTTCCCCCCAAACTCATGTTCCGATCTGTTGATCCCCCCTAAATACTACCTCTTCCTCAAAGAAGAGTGCTAAGTCGTGGTAAGTGTTATGAGTTACATAATACTGCCAGAAACACAGTTCAATGGACTAACACAAGAGATTCATACCCAGGGGCTACTCTGACAGCCAAGGAAAAACAGTTTCAACACCAATAATTTAGACCCACTTATTTTTACCCTTTTCCAAATACCTACCTTAGATCCACATGTTTAATATGAGGCATCCTTTTTAACACCTGTAGGTTCAGTGTATCCATGCAGTTTCCTGACATACAGAGCTTATCCATGGCAGTCAGCTTCTCCAACACCCCTGGAATGCTGGTGAACTCATTGAAGGACAGACTCACGTAGCTGAGCTGATGCATATGCTCCAATTCATCAGGAAGGGACTGGAGAAAGTTGCCATCCAGCAAAAACGTCTGCAAGCTATTAAAAACGGGGGAAGGGGAAGGGAGAGTGAAGAAAGTGAGTGACCTATTAAATCAAATTTCCCTCCTATAAACACACAAATCTGCTGCAGTTACAGTGACATAAAACATGCAAAAGGGCAGAAGAAAGAAAAATGTTAAGGAATAATGTCTTAACATCTGCTACAGAAGATATCGACCAAATAATTAAAAGCCTTGGCAACTATGAAATGTAGGCTGTGTTAGATAGCTGTATCGTATCTTCAAACACCTCCAGAACTGCGACTTGTGTGGTGAATGAAGAACATAAGCAAGGAGGTTTAAAGATTTTCTTCACTGTGAAGGTGACCCTTGTGTCAAATGCTAGGGACTGGGAAGAGCTTCGAGACACAAAGTGTGCTTGCCCTCCATCTGCAGCTCACAAGTGCTTCCATACAGACCTAAAAGCCAGTCTGCTCTGACAAAAGCCAGGAAGTTTAAACTGTTTCTCATAGCAAGATTACGTACAGAGTCATGAAACTGGTTGTTGCCTTTATCATCAGGCTGTGTACATTAAGTTTTAAGAAAGTACTTGCTTGTGCATCTCGCCTACAACTGCTGGAACACTTCTGAGGGCATTGCAGGACACGTTGAGTTCAGTCAGGGTTGGGATACTGCAGACTGCCAGTGGGAAGTCTCCTAAATTATTATTGGAAAGGTTAAGGCTCTTCAACTTGGTGAATCTACAATGAGATAAGAAAAAATAAAAATAAAGGATACATAAGTAGAGCATAAACCTCACCAAGTTGCCTTGCAATAATTAACACAAGGTAATGTAAATTACATGGTTATGTAAATGCAAATCACATGCATTTTTAGTTTACGTACTCAGAACAACCAGGGAAACAACTAGACATTCAAGTTCAACACCACTTGCAAGAGTTCACTCATGTTAAGCTGGCATAGAGAAACAGGTTCTCCTGAACAACATGCTAAATATATTTTCCTATGAGTGTAATGAAGAACAAAACCCTTGCCAACCTTATGATAGATGTCATTTCTTCTGTGGCATCTCACCCTGTACTAAAGCATTGCTATTTTTCTGAATACATTTTTTGCTAGTAAGACTACCCTAGTGACATGGGTTACAGGACACAAGAAATCCTCAGTCTATTTGAACACTAAATTTTTGTGGCAAAGCTCAGCTCTTTTCATGTGAGTAGACACTGCCTTTCAACCAAAAATTCTCATCAGAACAGGCTAGTTTGAATACAACTGGGAAATGTGCTGAACTAAAGCAGAATTTAGCAAGTCTTCTATAGTGACAGAGGCAAATTCTTATGCTCTTGATTAAGTATGATGTCAAACTCGCCTAGATTTCAAAATTTTGTCCTTGACATGTCACAGAACTCTTAAAAGCCCCTTGGTTTATCACATCAGCCAACGAAGCAACTTGCACGTGCTTGCCTCATTAAAGATGACCAAGACTCTTTGAACAAAAAACCCAAGAAGGGGACAATCCAATTAGCCAGCCTGCATGTTCAGCAACATTATTATGGTTGCCTAACAACCACTGGGAGGTATGCCTAAAGGCAAGTAAAAGGATGAATGAAAAGATCTGTGTCAGATTCCGATAGATGGGAGGAAGTTTCTTTTCTGGTATGGTTTACACCAGGACATTTTATCTGGACTTCATTTGCCCTTCGTTAAGGCTCGAGTCCTTTATTTGTGTGAGCAGGCTTTTATATAACATGGCGATGGAAGCAAAACTGCACCTATGAACGTTGCTATTCCACATGGAAGTAATCTCAGACAGCATGTGCCAGTGCATCCACAGCCTCCGCATCGGCCCAGCACATTATTACCTCAAAGCACTTTGTCCTCCCCCAACCAGAAAACACATCAAACATTACAAGGTTAAAGAGTTCTAACACCAAAAGACTCTTAAAAATCCTTAACAACTTGTCGTGGTTTAGGCCAAATCGGCCACTGGGGATGTGGG
>RSEF01000002.1:78262211-78276268 GCA_003993805.1 Himantopus leucocephalus
CTCATGTCACTGACTAAAACTCAACATGAAAACGTAAGTAGCACCTTAGTATTGTATTTCAATGGGCATTGTGAGTGAAGTGTGGATTTTACCCCAAAAGACAGGTTGTAAACACACTTAACATTTACACAGGCTTGCAGCAAGCAAAGGAATGCTGTGCTCACTATTGGTATTTTGGTGCAAAGATGGCAGAAAAAAAATAGGGAAAAATCATGGCCAGAGTTACCACAGATTTTTAACACCCTGTGCCATGCTAGAGGCAGAAGAAGTTTGGAACATAGTTAGATGAAGACTAAATGAAATCTCGCAATCAAATTACTGCTGCAGGGAAAAAAATACTACTGTGCAGAAACAATGACTAATGCATCTCTAGAGGGAGAACTGTAAAATAAAAAGGAGGCTACGGTAAGCTAGCTGATGTTAATGAGGGCTGCTAGACAGGAAAAAAAAATGCACATTTTAAACACTATACCTTCATATTCCTCTATTTTGAGTGAAAGGGCTTAGAAATCTTGAACCTAGAACCGAAATACACAATCCTGCATTTATCTTGAAGATAACTGTAGATTTAGACCACAGATATACTGCCTTGAAATTTGAGGTGATTCTGTGGTGGAACAGCTGTCCCACATCTTCCTCAAAGTCAACTGCAAATACAAACAAGAGCGCTCTAAGTAGCGGACTCCGGGGCCTTTAGAAATTACATTTTTTTTCAGTATTTAGGTAAGTGCAAAAATAGTAGTGAAGACAGGAAGATTAAGTCAAAATAACTAAGCTGCTGAAGAAATATAAAAAGGCAACCATTCCAATTTTCAAGTCAACCATGAAAGAAGAATTAACTCATTTAATCATCAACACTGAGGCTACAGCCTTTACCTGTGCTGCTTTGGAGGCTCAGAAAAATGGTCTCAGGGCTTTTGTGCACTAAACAAGTGAAAACTACAATCTACTAAAAAGACCCCAAGTACAATCTTGAGATAAAATTACAGAGATCAAGCTAACACACAGAGGAAAGAGAACTGTGGTGGGGGGAGGTGGCGAAGGAAGCTAAGAAATACATTAACTAACTCCAATGCAGTGTTCAGCTTCAAGGCTTTCTGCGTATGTTCTTGTGTATAATTGTCCTAGGTCAAAGAAAGAAAAAAAAAAAAATCACCTCCCACCCAAATGTATCTGGATTACATCTCTACTACCCCAATGTATGTTTTGATGTGTGTTTATTAAGGGTCTTCTGTGAGTAATCTAATTACTAAAGGCATGAACTGAACTGATTAACAGGTTTATATAGTATATAAGGGAGAATGAGTAGTACATCTAGTATTGAATACACTTATACAGAAGCTGAAAATGCACATCGCATACAGAAGCTGAAAATGCACATAGAAGTGTATGTCAAATAATCCACAAAGGAGAGTTCATTGTTAAATCACATTTAAAGAAAAGCTGAAAGACAGACACCATAAGCTTAGTTAAAGAGATTAATTTAAAACAACTGGCAGAAAAGAGGTATTTTCTTCCTCTGTGGTAAACATGTTCATTTACAAAACGCTAAAGTTGCATTTCTTCTCATGGAGCAATGTCAAGTACAGAACACTATTAAGCCAAACTAGCAGGCATTTACTCAAAGTTAAGATCTAAGCCTACTTCTCATCTTTGGCCACTCACTTCCCACTATCCACATCTCAAATGGGTTGGTGCACTTCCATTATGGAGCACTGCCATGCTGCACATTTAAAATGCTGAATTGTTTATAGTGTTTCTTATATCTAGAGAGATTTACAGTCAGTAGCACCAGTATCACTTGTAGCATCAATATAAATAAGGTAGGAGAGAAATATTTTACAGACTCAAGTTTTCTGTTGTTGCTGAGTTTGCAGTTTTGGGCTTTAAATAGATTTTACAAAGCAACATCTTTGCTGTTTTCTCACACCCAAATCTTTACTCCTACCACAAGCAGGGGCACACGTTGATGCTGCCCCCATGGCATTGCTAGAAAGAAGAAAAGGCACAACATTGCTCATTTGAGGCATGACAGCGTAATAACCTCATATCAAGTCCATACATATGCTTTCCTTCCTTTTCTCCCTCCTTCCCTGGTTCTAGACTTTGTTATCTGTTAAAAAAGTCAACCTGAAGAACAGCATCTCTCAACATGCTATTTGCTGTTAGCTTACTAAGCTTTCTATTGTAATGACCAATATATAAACACTCACTTCTCTGACCAAAAATAGTCCTACTTTAAGCTAGAGCAAAATGTTGACATGTCAACCCTTGGGTTTAAACATGCAATATGACTGAACACTAATTGCCATAATTGAGCCCCAAAATGCCCACTTAATCCTGAAGCTGCCACTTCAGGAGTGGTTTTAGTTTGACGTACGTAAAATGAGGAGAGGGACTAACAAGAGAAGTTTGTATCACAGCAAAGCAATGAACTGACATGCTAACTTCGAATTCAAATCTACCCAATGTGCACAGCAGATGAATTTTCATTACACAGTACAACATTTGTGTTCCACTATGTTTGGAGGGAAGGGAATAGTATATTCGAAATGGCCATACACTGTCATTGAAATGCAGCTATAACAGACCTGTCTGACAAAACCAGTCTTGCCCTGCTCTTACCAAAAGCAATTAAAAAGAAGTATTTTACTATACCCCAAACAGAAGATACGGCTTATCAAGGGACTCAGTTTAAGGAAAACAATCACTTTCCCAATACAATTGCCAGTATTTGGGCTGTCCCATGACTATGCTGTGGTTGCAGTTGAACATAATTTCAAGTAGCAGCACAACTGTTCCTCAGCTTCAGCACCATTTCCAAGCAGATCGATGGCACTTGCCTAGCAGCACTGTGGCAAGTGTTGGAACTGAACTACAACTTGCCACCTTCATGAACGCCTGCTACTTTGGCCGCAAACTTAATCATGAAGAGAATTTCCATATAAACCTGACACACCAATTTCCTTCTTGGAAATAAAAGGTCCAATTTACTGCCTTTTTGCAGTTGTGTCAGATTCCCCATCCATAGCCTTATTGCCTAAGGGCACAGTTAGCCTAGCGCCAGAAATACTGTCATAGCATTTCCCTTCCCAGAAAAGTGTCATTGTAAAAGCCTTAAATTAGTTAGACAATTAAAATGAACTATTCCAACCCTCTTTCCCTTCTAAATTTGTTGAGACAGCTGAATAGAGGTAGACTGTTTCCTGCAACAGCTAGTGAAATTCACTGGGATGCTGCAGGTGAAGGCTTTACCTAACTAAAGGTCAAGAGCAGCCCTCCCCAGCTTCGGCACAGAAGAGTTTTCAATAGATAATAGAGAGCAGGAAGAAGGAGCTCTGCTGGTGTTTTTCACTCCATTTCTCTGGACAAGACTCCTGTTCATCCAGAAACCAAGTAGCTCACGTCACACCACACAAAACCAGATGGAGTAAAGTCATGTCACTTNGGAAAGAGGGTCACTTAGTTTGAGGGCAAAGATTGATTCTGGTGAAGTCAGAAGAAACTTGAGCAAATTCACCCTTTAATTATCCATTTCTCCATTAGCTGAATGAATAAATGAAAACAGTATTATCTGAATTTTTATTTCCTTCCTCCTTTCTTAAACCCCATAGGGAAAAAATAAAAAGAAAGAAAAAGCAAACTGACAGGAGCAATTTTGGTATTTTCACTACCCTTTATGCCAACACACCAGAAACAGTCATCCTGATATTTCTCCCCTCTACTTGNCTTAGTTTGAGGGCAAAGATTGATTCTGGTAAAGTCAGAAGAAACTTGAGCAAATTCACCCTTTAATTATCAATTTCTCCATTAGCTGAATGAATAAATGAAAACAGTTTTATCTGAATTTTTATTTCCTTCCTCCTTTCTTAAACCGCATGGGGAAAAAATAAAAAGAAAGAAAAAGCAAACTGACAGCAGCAATTTTGGTATTTTCACTACCCTTTATGCTAACACACCAGAAACAGTCATCCTGATATTTCTCCCCTCTACTTGCATTTAAAACTATAAAAGGCACAACAATTCTGGCATATAGACTTGAGTCGATATGCCAAAATTAATTGGTAGATTGTATTAAAAAAAAAGGACAAAACCAGACTTCACTGCACAAAAAAGAATAACGTTAAATCTAGGCAGTTATTTTTCAAAATATACAAATAATCACTGATGTTAAGTCAAATTCAGACTACCTCCAAACTTAAGACAACAATAAAACTTTTATTCTATTATATAGTTGGTAAGAAGACCATAAAGACAAGAAAAACCAAATGTATGTTTTCTTAGTGGAAATAATCTGAACCTACATTACTGTACTTCGTAGTGCTCAATTTCTGCACATACCTAGTGCACACTGCTTCATTAGAGGGGAAAGACTATCCTCAGAAAAAGAACAAAATTCCTAGAAAGAAAGTGAAAATATATTCTCTTTCTATATTGGACATTTATATTTGAAATACAAAAGTATTAGCTAGGGGCAAGCTTCCAAACTGAAACGTGTTTAAATACATGAGAAGAAAATCCTTACTTTGGAAGTGGTATCAGAAAGCAATATACAAGTAAATCGAAGTAGACTGATACAAAGTAACTGGATTCCATAAATATGTTCACTACTTTTTGAAGCATTATTTGGAAGAGATACTGCTGTACTCAGCCTAACAGTTCCACTAAACTGAAGCCAATTAAGAACTGCATTTTCTACTTTCAGATTACACTATTTTTAAAAATGCTATTTTGTAACATATTTCTTAGTGCCATCTATTTTTCTCCTACTACTATTCAAGAGTTCACTGTTCCAATTTAAACAATCCAAAAAATCCAGTGTGTTTCAGGCATGAAACCAATTTTGCAATCTTCCCCACTTAGTCACTTGTAGCAACTTGATTTTGCAATTTATTTTTCTTTAACCAAATGTCACTGATTTTTGCCAAGTATTCACATGAGGGTGCTTTCTTGAGTTCAGAAAGGTACACAGGAGCTATGTAGAACACAACCAATCATGAAGATTTGGAAAGATGCATTAACAAAACCAAACTCTTCCTTCAATGTCTTTACAAGCTGAATAAAACAAAAGCAGTCAAGTAACATAAACAACATATACCAAGTGTCCTCTTTAGTATTAATAAATAGCAAAAAAGTGTTCCAAGGCTACAGAGCTGAGAAAATAAACATAGCACCAGAATATAGCAAACACTGGAAGGAGTTTGTTACTAGTAGATCTCTGGTTGTCAATGTCATGCCAACTTCTCCTTCTTGCCCTGCTGTTTAGATGGCTACTCTTCAATCTTTGGCTTCAAGTGAAAAAAGGAGAAATGAGCATAAAAGTAAGGTTCCCTGGTTCTGAGACCATGCAAGTGTGAGAGAAAGCTCCCAGCATCTTCCCACACTTTGCAGCATGCAATGGCACTCCATTCCTCATGGTAGCACACTCCCATTAGCTAGATTCATTTAAATAACTTCAATAAATGTGTGCATTTAAAAGCAAATTCCTTTCCAGAAGAGCATCCTAAAACGAAACAAAAACAAATAAACAAAAAACACCGCCAAAAAAAGGAGAAAGCTCAAATCTTCTCCAGTACACCTACTGGCAGTGCCCTGTGGGGCCTGGCAAGGGGGAAGATGTATGTTTGGCATGTCATTAATCCATCCGACTTTATTCTCTAACCTCTGTTTCATAGACTAAAAGCAATAATCGCAAGGAGCACTTCAATACACTTTGAGACCAACCAAGTGGCAGGCTGGAGACTTTCTTCCCTGGTCGTCTATCTCCAGGGACAAGCTAGGATCAAACCACATCTCACCCTGACTTCTAGCAAGCCTGTCTGCTGGGGTTCACACCAGTTGGGTCGCTAATACTGTTCCCAGCATTGCTCTCTGGGAACCTAAGTGTTCTCTGAGCAATGACTGCATTTCGAAATACCTACTTACTGCACGAAGGGTTTGTAAGGAGGAGCTTGAGGACCCCTCCCCAAATCCCAGGTTTTCAGATAAAAACAGCTATCCTACAGTTGGAAGCAGCAAGGGATTTCAGAAACACTTGAATCAATATCTCAAGAGTCCTCTAGCCTCCTCATGCCCTATAGATGCAACTTCAAGTTACTGCCACAAGCCCAGAAGAGCTTCAGCTGAGATGCCAGAGAAGACAGTTAATTTCTACAGGGGCTCTGGGAGAGAAAAGATACCAACTGATTTTAAGATAAAAATCCATATAATCACTGTTAATAATTAACAACCACAATCAGAATAACAACTTGTTCTTCCGATAAAATTGGCAAGCATCATTTTGTTTACTGTTAAAATAAACTTTGTGGCTTATTACATCCCCCCTTTCTTTCTCTTTTTTATTTCTTTTCAATTTGCAACAGGCTTATATTAAAAATCCACATACTGACAACTTACTTTTCAATATTAACAAGCAAACAGTATTCTTGATGCCAACAGTTTTTTCCAACAGCACTGACTGAAACAATTACCTATAAATATAAAGTGTGCTTAGCCCAGTGAAGCAGAGCAACAGTAAATAAAGATTATGGTTTATTCATTTGCTTCAAACCTAGAGCAACACTACTCTGCAAAACTAGTAAGCCTGAACTCTTGTTTGCATTTCAGAACAAGAGCTGTGAAGCTGCATTGTAGATAAGGGGAAAGTGAAGTTTGGGAACACAGTGTACATATAAATCTCAACTTTACGGTTAAAAAAAAAAATAATCCACCAACCAACATTACAAGAGTGTAAACAATAAAATTTGTGACAAGACAACAGAATGTCTTCAATTGCTCCATTTGCAGTATACAGAAGCTAAAACACCAAGGGCTTTAAGGCAAATTCTGACTGAATGAGGATATCACAAGCCATGTCACCTGCTTCTAATACTGCTACCGCTGGGCAATATTTCAACTGGGGAATCTCCTCTCTTCCCCAAAAGAAAACCACCTTTTTGTATCATTTAAAAAAAGCTACTGTGAGTATTGTACAAGTACCAACATCTGCTTTGTTTTTTTCAACACAAATGAATTTTCAGACTGACTACTTTTATATGTAGTATGAAATATGTATTCCCTGGTAAGCAGGACAAAAATACAGGTAGCTGTACACACCTTTCAACATTCAGACAGTTCTGTTACAGAAGTTCACAGCTGCAGAGTATCTGCAGCAACAGAACTTAAATTCTGAGTGGACAGTAAAGCAAGTGAAAGTGTAGCTAGTGGGGAAAAAAAAGTTCATCTACACTTCTGTAAACCTTCACATGCTACCAGCAATTTAGTTCCCGAGATGGAGATTTTTCACTCATGCCATGTATTGAGCAGGACTAAATATTTTATTCAGAAATGAAATAAATTACATTATTTTAACAACTGAAAGAAGTAACTGCATAAGCAAAAGTAGGAATTCTTATTTTTTTCCCAATCCATTCCTGACTGTATCTGCCAAGTCAGTGCATATGTCAGCATCTCATTACTATGACGCAGCTGCTTGTGAGTCTACGCAATGGGTAGCTGAAAAGTTGGTATTTCCTTCTGTCTTTGACATACCTCTTGTTTTGAAATACAGCATTCATGAGCGTTTGTTAAATTACCACCTAAAAGTGATTTCTTAAGAGAACAGCTAGCACCATGAGCTGCTTACAGCAAGACAAATTTTCCTAGACTGCCTTGCTAACCAAATTTTAATCGAAAATCGTACCAGGAATGCCAATGCATTTTGTTCACAACATCCAAGCACATGGTTATTTTGGAGCCTTAAATATTTCTGGGCTTGATTCACTGGTGCTGTGCCCTGTGTGCGGCTGCAATTTAGCAAATGAGAATTTGGTATAAAAGCCAACAGTACCAAATCAGAACAGCTGAGATTTTGTACTTGCTTTGCAGTGGTTTGAAAGAACATGGGCGAACAAAAAAAGACTTTTGGTTTATCCAATCAAGTTTTACCTTGTGTAACCCCCAAAAGATCTAAAAATGGTTTTATGAAATTGGATTAAAAAGAAGAAAAAAAAAGTCAGACAACTAACAACTTGTGTTCCCAGGAATGACTGAGCTTCACTTACTTTGCACATGCTTTCATACTGGGATTCACTAATAATTTCAAAAAGATACAGTGTTCCCTTCCTGCTAGATATTTGTGTATTTACTTACTACAGAAAGGCAGACTTACAGTACAGGTAGAGCTGGCTCAAAACTTTTTGGCAGCACAAGTAAAACTCAAGTTTTCCCACCCTAAGGAGAAGCCAGCACTGTGTTTCTTAGGGCAGGAAGGAGCATGGCTCGGAAGAGCACTCCAGGGCCAGGTTCATGCTTTTGCTGCAATATATTGGGAGGCAAAAGATAACTGATGGGGCACTGCTCTTCATAACCCTCCGCAGGAACTACCACCTCACACAGCCCTTTCCACTGGCATTGCAATAGGAACAGCAGCAGCAGCTTCCAGCTACTCACTGCCTGGGTGATGCCACCCGTACTGGACGAAAATAAGGCTGCAGGACATCACCAGTGGCAAAGGGAACGTCAGTGCCAAGGGGCAGGAGTTCATGAGGTACTGGCTCTGAGCCACTGAAACACTGATATGTAACCTTCCTAATCATTCATTTTTTTTCTCCAGAAGTTCACAGACCTTTCCCATGCCTTCTTGACAAGCTCAAAGCAATAGAGACAGAGCAGACTATTATTCACTGACAGAACACGACCAGCTCTCAGAAGAATGAGACACTCAATCAGTTTTGCACCACCTTGGGTATATGCCACATCTCCAGATTTTCCTGAGGCAGAATCTCAGAAAACAGGAGAGTTTTATTTGGTCACCTGAACTCTTTCACTCTTGCACATTCAGGCTCACATTAGCGAGAAAAATTTTAAGTTTGTTAACTTTCAGCAAGACTCTTCAACTGTTCCTACAATTGCAGCACCAAGAGAACACTAAACAGACAACTAACACCGCCCATCATATTATTTATAAATGCTTTCTAATCCCAAACAGAATTAGCTGTATGTACACAGACAAAATATAATCAAGTATCTCCTGTACACTTTCTGATATTTAAAAAGGAAAAATGATAAAAATTCATTAAAATTAAGACATTCATTATTTGTTCATGTTCATCACCTAACTTATGCTAAAATTCCACTTGCTATATCTGGAGACCCATACTGACATTCACAGAATATTTAATCCAGTATTATTCTCCAGACTGTGTTCATAAACTCTTGGAATCACTGCCTGCTTTGTTTGTGAAGCAGACCTGCTGGTTTCATTCATCTTCCAATATGCCAAATTTTTTGTTTTTCCAGAATGAAACTGGAATTATATATAAATACAACAGCCCGCATAATCCATCTTGTATTTTTCGGTTGTTATTCAAAGATGAAGGGATTTAGAAATGTGGTTTAAAACATTTCATTTGAACAGGACCATCCACAAATATAATCCTGAGGTACTCTATAATTCAGTTACCACTGAAATTAAAATCACAGTTTTATATTCAGTATGGAAACATTCATCTTTCTGAATACAGAAAGCCTGCTGATTCCACACATACATTAAATCATTCTGATCACAGATCGTGCTGCTGTCTACCCATTTTGTTACATTCTTGGATGAGCTGCAATGGAAAGAACAACTGGAAGGTCACAGTTACTAGGAAAGAAGAATTAGGGTTAAGCAGAGTAGAAAGGGGACAGGAATCAGGCTGAATTTATTAAGTCAGGGCTTTCTTTGCTTGGGGGTAACAAAAAACAACTAAGTAAAGTCACACATTGTACTGTTCCTACTTAGAACGCATCCCTTTGATGGGAAGCTCACTTCACTCACGTGAATCAAAGAGTGAAGAGCTACAGTCTGGCTTCAGTAGGTAGATAAAAACAACGCATTCTGAAAACTGCATTTTGGCTTGAAAATAGCCTTCTATTTACAAGAAAAACATTTAAGTTTCTTATGAAAGCTAGTCTGTTTCTAACACACAGAGTTAACCAGTTTCTGAAGCATTACAGCCAGGCCAATCCTCCACAAGAGGAGGCAGTAATTTTTTAGGAAAGTTCCTACAGACCAGTTGTCACTTGGCTCCAAGGGCAGAGGAAGATCAGTAGAACCGTATCACTTTACCTTTGTAATTCACTAAGCGCTCTACTTGTGGATGGGCTAGGGTTTAGCCTCAGGAAGTTCTGCTTTAAATTGAGATGAGTGAGGTCTTGGCTATAAAACAGGTTGGCAGGCAGGTGCTCCAGGCTGCAGCATGAAAGATCCACTGAACTTATGCGCTGTGATGCAACCTGGAAGTTAAGAGGTACACCAATATGTTAATACTGTAATAAAACAAAAACATATCCTTCACCCGTATTAGCACAAGATGAACTGCTTTTAAGTACAGCAGAAGTCAATTTTGGCACATGTAGCTGATCTAACATGGTTTACATCATTGCTGCAAGTTATGCCATGATCTCTTGCTTTGCCTCAGTGCTAAAACCAAGTCCACAGATGGCTAGCAGGGGGAAAAGCACAAAGATTTGTCAAACTAGTAAGTGAAATGGATTCATTTTCATCAACAAAGTTACGCGATACTCTATGACCAGAAAAAAAAAAGATAAGAGATTTGACATAAACTTTAGTTAAGTTCTTTAAATAGAAAGTAACAGCAGCAAAAACATAGCGCGGAAGCCTTCCATATTGATGCATGACTGGTCAGTATACCTAAGTGAGTGGAGGCGAGGGGATAACAGTTACCACCCTACCCTGGTTTCAAGGGTCAAAAGCAGGTATTAAATGGCAGAACAGTTATCCCATTTATATCTTACTGGAGAAAAAAAAAAAAATCACTGCAGCAAAGCACCAAGCACTCATCTCTTCTCAATGAATCAGAAAACTGTCCGAGAGTGATAAAAACGTGACAAAAACAAGACTGAGATTTGTGGGGTTTAACACTGTTTTCTAGAAAGGGGAAGATAAAAGAAACACAGTCTATAGAGGCTAAAGAAATCATACCACCTAACATATCATTCCACAGAGACCTATAGGCAACAAATTCAAGTAACAGCAACTCTGTTCCTTACCAAATATCTAGGATACAGCTGCATGAACTACATCCTGCTGCTTTACTTATTTACTAGCCTTTATTTAAAAAACAAAAACAAAAACCAAAAAACCACAAAACACTGCAATGTAGAATTCTTATACTTTCTGTCCAATACTATTAAAAATATCCTTTCATGAAGTAGACTCGTGGAGCAAGCTACATGACAAAGCACCACCACACAGCAGTACGAGGCAGTGCGGATGGTGGTCAAGAAGGATGAGAGGCATTTTTGGAGCGGGCACGGCTTAGATCAAAGGAGGAGAAGCAAACCACCACCATTTTAGACTTCTGGGTTGGCACAAACAGTGCTCAAATGGTTACATGTTCTGTCAGTTGCTCACTGCAAGAGAAGCAATCATTTCATTTTGTCATTGGCACTTTTACTGGCCTCACATGCTAGGATTCTGGATGTACAAACATCATGTCTAAGGGACAAAAAGAGGAAAAAAACCCCAAAAACTCTTAATCAGTGCCTAGCGACAGTCTATAAGAACTCCTGAACACTGAAGAAGGAAACACCACTCAACCTTCTGGGCAGACATACAGCCCTTGCCATAAAGTATCCTGGAACCTTAAGACATCACATTTTGCTGGCATAAGTGAAGTAGCTTGCCACTGAAAGGAAGGCCAAGGAGTTTTTTTCTTCCTTGTTTCCTCTCCAATGCAAGCTACACAGACCTCAGGATAAGTGGTCTCTATTATAAACACACAGCCATAAGCTTCGAGAGGAACAGACGGTGCAGTGTTTTTCTCTAACGCGACCGTTAATAATCCAGTCCTCCCACATCCATTAAAACGCTCAAATTTTTTTTACTCAATTAGTTCAGTCCTTTTGTTACTGTAGCTACTATTTTTCTTCCCCTTGTAGTATTAGACAAAAATTATTCATAGGCTATTCTGAGCAGTCATTTCTGAAAGCTAGGTTTTCAGTCTGTTTATGGTGCCAGAACCTGCCCGGTACGGTACAGTTCTCATCACGCTCAAAACACAAGAGATGACAAAGCGCTGACACCCATTAAATTAAAAGGGAGAATGTGTAATTTCAGGTGTAATGCTTACATACACTGTTGCTCCAACTACTTGTTTGGAATGCGAGATGAACTGTAATAAGCAACCCAGCAGTGCTTAGCAAGGCATGTTACTTGAAAAATATCTAAAGTATCAGAACTGGTAACCCTGAGTGTGAACCATGATAAAGCAGACCAACAAATCCAAATTCTACTCTTGTCTCAAAACAGGTTGCAAGTCCTTTCTTAAAATCATCAAGCCCTGTGAAAAAAATCTAGTTAAAAGTCATTTTGTTTTTACAAGTTGGATGTTCTGATTATTTTTGTTTGCCTGTTGGGTTTTTTTTAAAGGAATCACTTGTTATACGAAGAACTTAATTAAGATTTTCATGCAATTGACATACACTGAATGATGCCTCTACCAGAGACAACTGTAAAAGTTAAAACCACATTTTAAAAGGTGTTAGTTCTGGAATCAATTGGAATTTCATTGAAGTCTTTTTTGTTAGCAAAACAGTACTCTAAGAATTAACTTCTGAATTGTTACAAGGAATACTCACACACAACACAATTTTTCTCACAGGCAGGGATAAAGACTTTTCTATTTTCATTCCTCAATACTGTTCTGAATAGAGGAACAAGATGACAAATAAGGAGAGTGATAAAGGAGAACAACATCTTAACAATGCTTTCTTTAGCTCACCAGAAACTTTCATCAGTTCTTCTGAAGTTGAGTATTGAAATTCTGAAATTATATTGTTCCCAAATGGAACAATAAGGGGATATTTTAATCATGCAATCGTCTTCAATTGACTTAAATGCAGTACGACTGCATGTGTGTTTGCTATTTTTTATTAAGAGCAAAGCATTTTTCTGAAAGATGATACAGTTTTTAATAACGCACTGGGTTTCCTTTACTCACTGTGAGGAATCACTGCAGAGACAAGCTGATAAAGGGTAAGAAAATGCTGACTAGAACACCCCTCACACTCAAATAAAAAGCATTCAGAGGACAGGGCATTATCTGCAGAAAGTATGGTTTCCACTGGAAGAAAAAACAAAAAACCCAAGACATTCCGCTGTAAATAAATACCCCAACAAGTTATCTAGGCTGGGTTCAACAGACCCATGCTCCAACAAACATAGTGAAGAAAGTCAGTGTGGTAGCAATGCTAGAGGGAAAGACTTTCTAGATACACACGGAACATGCATCAAGTGCTCGTTATGGCTTCTTTGGTGTTTTCTTTTGGAAAACTTAAAAGTGTAATTGTTTTATATGCTTTACATACATATATAAAAACACAAGCAGCACAGTTCATGAGTCCCCAGGCAGAAGAAGCTGTTGCCCTGACCAACCCTTCTGGAATGTCTTCTCATCACATCCTGAACTGCGTGCACCCTTAACACATGTTTTCACATGAAACCCTTGTTGCATCTCCAGTACTAATAACACGGGGGAAATGCCTGGGACAATGACCTTCTTGAAGGCTGGTGTATGACACCTTCTCAGTTATGGTAGCTATAGGATAAGATGTACAACCAACACCTGTCTTTGCCAGAGAACCAAGAGATGCAACAGTTTGACAGTAGGGTAGCTCAAACACATAGCAAGATCTTGTACTTTTTGAAGTCCATTTTTCAGTTGGGTTTTTTAATCATCACAAATATAAAGAAACAAGATGAAACATTCAGCTTTCTCCATTCCCTGGATACGATTTTTAAACACTTCATGGTCAGTCATTGTATTGCAATGTCTCCCACTGTAATACTAGAGGATTAGGAAGGGGGTAAGGCCAAACTCAACTTTGCACATCAAACCACAAAGTCCGATGGAAGACTTTTTTTCCAGTTCCTGTTGCAACCTCAGTTATGCAGCCCTGGCCTACAGTGTTTTCAGTTCTTTTTTTTCCAGTTTCCACGTCAGTATGGCATACTAAAGTGCAGTTTCGAAGAATCATCATAGAATGGTTTAGGTTGGAAGGGACCTTCAAGA
>RSEF01000002.1:78301362-78314710 GCA_003993805.1 Himantopus leucocephalus
GCAGGGAGTTGGCCAGGCACTGTAAGGGAAGCACACGAGGCACGTACTTGTATATTCAAGGATTAGATTCTGTGAAAAATACAGCCCTGAGGACACATTAACGCTAGAAAAAAGTAGAGACCACTCACAGTTTTAAAAGATAGCCCCATAACTTAGAGTAGTAGTCAGGGTGACCAGCAATGCACTTGACCAGCTTTATTTGTTTTTTCTTATTGGATATCTTTCTTGTGAGATTTGTTTTTCTCTTGGACAGCTATTTTGCTATCAAACTGATTCAGCTCCTTCCACAGAATTGGGAATTGATTGTGCTGCAGAAAAAAAAAATAAATAAAGATACCCGACAGGCCTACTCTTCCGTAAACAGAAAATGCAAATGCTTACTTTATTATTAAAAATAATGGGGAATAACTCAGAACTAGAGGACTACAGATAATTCTTCAATTGCNAGGACTACAGATAATTCTTTAATTGTCATGCCAGTAGAGGAGATTTAAAAAAAGCAAACCCAAAACCCAAACAACCCACACAAATGCAATTTGTGTCCTCTTCAATGTAAGGCCTGCTAACACAAATGAAAACTGCATGCTAAAATGTTATGGGGAAATTGGATCGCCAAATATTTTGCTGTCTCAGTATTTAATAAATTTTGAGGGACAAATCAGCCAAGCAAGCAAAATTTCAGTTCTCAAAGAGGCAATGTATTTCTGTAAAAATATATTCTGATAGCTATCTCAGCCTATCTCGTGTTACAAAAAAAAAAAAAGGCAAGGCATACTGCGAGGCAGGTTTTCCATCATACTAGTGGAGAGCACATCTTTCAGCTGCTAGTTTTGAAGTTGCAAGACAAGTTTTCATTGATGACAACATTATGCTTGGGTGCGAAACCTGCCCTCTACACATCATCTTGCAAAACAAGCCTCCTTACCTCCACCTGTCTTCTCCTATAGCTAAAGACAAGCTACTTGCTTGCTTATTCTGATAAGAACAGGTTTTAGTGCTGCAAGAATTACAGCAGAAATATCTAGTAAACAAAGTCCAAACATGATAGAATAAGGCTTTCACTCCACTTTATCGCAGCACCTCTGTGACATGAAACTATTTTGCAGCTTTACACACACTCAGATGGAATTAGAAACCATTTATTTCAAGAATAGTGTGCAGAGATTGTGTAAAAGCTGTAATAAAGAAATACCCAGACAGAGACACTTCTAACAAATTATGTGCCAGGAGCATGACATAACTGTTGGGGTGTCCACAGGGATTTCTGGAATTAAGACTTGGAGCAAAAAAAAAAAATCATACGCTTTTAACAAATACATAAAATCAGCCCGGTTATATGAAAAATGCAGCCTCAAAGATGCAACTACGTATAATTAAAATCTCAGTAAAATGAACGATCTGTAAATCCCACTTTGGAAAATTATGTCCTGTAGTTTTCTCTTCCTCATCTTACACAAAAGGGAGCACACAATGCAAAAGGAGCAATAGAAAGCTTATTCAGTCCACAAAACAGACACAACATAAACTGAATATATGCATTCCACCATCCAGTGAACTGCAGACACATCATTCTCTGACAATACATCATTATTATTAATTTCCTAACTTCACACTTCATTTCTGATTTTGACCTATTTTTAATCTCATTTTATGCACTGAAATTTATAGAAATTTGCCCTTTTTGGCCAAATTAGAAAAAATGAGGACATCAGCAGAACCAAGATCTCCTCACTTCATGTTTGATTCATTCATATATCCTATATAGGATTAAGCCCACTGCCCACACTCTTGCTATTTCTTAAGGCAAAAGGTTAATGATTAACCTCTTTGTTACACTCTTAACCCTTCATGTAGAACTAAGGGCATGTGCATGTCCACGTATAAAATCTCCACTGCATCAATGCTTTACAATGACAGAATGTTACAGGTTGGAAAGGACCTGCAGTACTGTGAAAGCAGGACCAACTTCTATTGGGTCAACCATGGCTTTGTCCAGGTGCGTTCTGCATATCTCCAAGGACAGAGTACCTGTGTAACGGAGATAAATCTTGTTTTGCGTCTTTGCAACAACTGGAGAAAGATGCAAAGTTAGCTACAAAGAAAAGGAGAAATACATATCTACAAAATACAAAAGTGACACTACTTGCAGTGATGCCAGGTCAGTTCCGAGAGAGTATCAATTTGCAGTCTGATGAACATCAATGCTTTTGGTCCTCTGACAGCATGTGCCTGTCAGAAATTTATCTGAAGCTTCAGAGCCATGAGTCTTATAAACCCTGTGCCCTACATATTGAACTTGATCTGAGCAGAAAATACTACCAAAGCAATTGTTTTAAGCCATTTTTCACAGGGATAAATGGGTGCCAAAAAGCAAGGAGGGGGGGGAATGATACCACCTTACTTTTATTACTCATCAGGAAAAAAGACTGAAGATTAATAATGCTATTACAGCCTATCATAATTACCTACTTCGTTATTCAAGAGTCTAGATCCTAGATTCTCCAGGGTACTCACACACTTAACTTCCATGGAAATACGATTATTCTTACAAATCTGGCCTCGGGGAAACCAGCTTCCTCCTGACATTGAGTCTTAGCTGCTAAAATTCAGACACAGGCTTGAAATCACACCTTCTCATATCATAAGTGTGCTCTTATTCATATGAGGGCACAGGCTTGCCCTGTCTCATGCCTGCCTTGTACGCACCACTGTAAGGTTTTGTTTTCGGCTGTTCTTTGTCCGACATTAACCATTTATGAAGCCAGTATTTTCCATATCTGCATTCTGCCTAAAGCTGTGGGTTGGTTTGTTTGGTGGTTTGGTTTTTTGGGTTTTTTTGTTTGTTTGTTTGTTTTTAAATTTGTTTTTTTCAACTTGACCCTAAGACATTGTTCAGGATTTTTGCAAAATTGAACCAGGGGGTTTTGCCAATGTTTTTAAAAACCAAAACTACAGCCATTTTAGAAGAGCTACGCTGCCTACACAATTTCAAGTAGGAGCACAAAATATGACTAGGTGGGTTATAGGTCTGAAATGTAGATTTGCTGACCCTATGGAAATCTATTCAGATCTTGTTAAGTTTTAAAATTTCCCAAATACTGGCACTTGCTTACAATTAGCAGGTGGATTTCATTGGCCCTTAAAAATACAGTTTCCAAAAACCTCATCAAATCTAGCCCAAACTCAAGCATCAGACCTAAGTGTCAGGTGACAATATACCCCAACCAGTGTCACTGTTGAAACCCACAGAGTGACCAAATTAAAGGAGGAAGACCGGGTGATAGTGTAACTGTTCAGAACCAGACCAGTCTCTGGGTACCCCTCCTCACTCGGAAGATGAATGCTTTTCGTATTCCTATTTCAAACCATTTGAACCACTGTTCCTGAAACATTCAAACCTTAAAATGATGGGAATGCTTCCTCAGGATTATGGAAAAGCAAACTTTACTAGTAATGATGTCTCTTCACAGGAATAATTTACCTAGCTTATATCCTTAGCCCACCACACCTTGACATGATTATAAGAGATCAACAGATCAGCTGGAGATAACCAGAGCACTATGCATAACATCACCAGCTCTCCGCACGTATATTTTTCTCTTCCCCTCATCCCTACTGCTGACCACAGGGGTGGTCTTTAGAGCACGGCACGTTTGCACACAGGTTCTACTGTCCCCATGTCATGAAGCAGGCTCCTGCGCTCTGTTAAAATTCACATTCAACCCTGAGCTTTCCAAAAGCTGGTTGCCACTGTTCTGCAGGAATCCCAGCATCACCACAATCTGCTAGGAAAGGAGTTGGGTCTGCTTTTCCCAAATTTTTGTTACGTGCCATTGCAACACAAAGTTTCTTTTGCCTTTTCCTTTTATCATACATACAGTGGTTGATTTAAACTTTCCCGAACAACTACTATTACATAGAAAACAGCGGCGTGGAGAAGGATGGAACATCTTTCACAAAGCTTAAAATTAGCAAAAAGAGAAAAATTTCCCTGCTTACATTCCACTACCCTTAATCTTTTTCGGTAATGTAAATCCTGACATTTATATTAAATGCTGTAAAAATGGGAATCCTATAATTTAAAAAAAAAAAAAAAAAAAAAAAAAANAAAAAAGAAAGGATGTGTAATTATCTCAGTTAAGATAGCACAATTTCCTGTTGGAAAAATACATGCAAATAAATGAGTCAGAGCTCTTAAATTATCATTTTTGGTCATGAAAAGAAAACATTTGCTGGATACAACAGTATTAGGCTGCCACTTTACAGTGACCTCTAATCCCTTTGCAGTTTAAAACCAACTTTACCTCACTGCAGGGAGATGCTTTTCCAGCAAACACTAACATGGATTTTCAGTACTGCATCCAAAGTGTGAGAGACATTTCCCCTCCCTTTCTGAGGGAAATCCCTGATAGAATCCTTTTTTAAGGGGAGGAAAAAAAAAAACCAACAAGAAAAAAGAAATCAGCCATATACCAGCCTTTTAATTCTGATACATGCCTCAGTTACTGGCAAGGCATGCTGCAGAGACTATGAATTGCNAAAAAAAAAAAAAAAAAAAGAAATTCAGAAGTAGTTTGAATGTGTAACAAAACTGATACCCAAGTCACGCCCCAGATTACTGCCCTTATGCAATTGACATTGGCCAGAATCCATATAAAAACACACATCTTCTGGCTCCCTGCTTTAAAACTTGCTCTGTTAAATTTGAAATCTACGCTTTTATTCTTATAGCCAGAGCAACGTTATCATATCACAGTGAGAATACCTCTGCAGAAACTCAATATAGCGTATTTTCAAAACCACCCTCCCTTTTTCACACCCAAAAAGACATTATTAAATTATACATCTACTGTAGGGCTAGTGAAATGGTTATAAAACACAAATTTAAGAGGTAGGGAGAAGAACACAAGTAAATTTTTTTTTTTTTTTTAATGGAACATTTGCAAAAAGCAGTACCAGTTGTCTGGCAGCTACATTTATGATGCAGCTTTTAAAATCACGCTTACTTTTAGAATATGGAATTATTTTTACAAGTGTAAACTAATAAATCTTTCTAATCAAATGCAGATCAGTAAATAGAAGACTCCGTTTGCACATATGCTCACTTATTTTGAGTACGAGAGTTAACTATTACCAAAACTGAAATACACAATTTATGCCAATATTAATAGATGGGATTTTTGTATTGTCTCACAGACTTTTTTTTTTTTACAGCCAAGGAAGAGTTTTGCAAGATATCACCCCTATTGTTTTAAATACATCCCTGCAACAAGAGAAGAAAAAAAAATCAACTACCAACAACATATTCATCTATGGCATTTCAGTTTACATGATTTCTGAATCATTTTACAGAATATGAAATTTCTTTGCTGTGAACAGTAGTGCAAACCGCTAATAACCATTAATTCAGTGTAGTCTGTGTATCTGACTACTGTTTTAAAAACTACTATGTGTTATGCTGCAAAAAGTAGGCATTTCCGCAGAAGAAAGCAACACAACTTGACAAGCATACTGCACATCATCCAACAACGTATTTAGTCTTTATCCACATACCCAACAACATATTTAGTCTTCCCAAAAATCATGCTAATGGGAACAGTGATTTTTATTGGAAAGTAAAAAATTTGCTTCATGTGGGTTTCCGTGGAGAAATAAACAGATTTTTGTAAGCTTCCTGGGGAAGTGTAAACATACTTAAAGGCCCAGAGTTTTAAATGTGTGAATGCCCAACGCCAGGCTTGAAAGACAGAAGAGTCATTTTCAGCACGTCTCTTTCTGCTCCTCCAGCACCAAGAAGATCAGGAAAAGAGAACATTTCTGTAAACATGTAACTCGGAATATTTATGGTGATATTCATATTTGTGGTTAGACCCAGTTGATCAAAAACGTGGCAGTCATACGTAAAACATTTACAAAGGCACATGCCGAAAGCAGATCAAAACAAACAGGGAGATCAAAGATAGGAGGTCATCAGTTAATGGGGAATCTTCCTCTTGGCAGAAGGCCATTGTATTTTTTTTTTTAAACATAAAAAACAAATAAATAAACCCCAGCTTTTAATATAAAGCAGACACACAATTTTCAAGCTATAGAGCAGAGTGAATTCTATGCAAAGGCAAATCAAAAAAATTCTTTGAAAGTTTTGTTTCAAGCCACACAGCATTTAAAAGTAATCCTTTGAAAAAAAAAGGTCCTAATAAGCTGAAGCAAATGCACTCTGCCCTCAATCAACTTTTTTGAAAGGGGAAGGGATACAAAGGGAAAAAAAAATACAGAAGTGTTGAGTGCATTTTTTGGACTGGTGAATTTAAATACGAGAAGGGCTTATTTCAGCTAAAGCTATGTTTGTTTCACTCGCATCTCTACAGCTTACTCTGTAGCTCAGAAATCACAGTGTGGCTTTTCAAGCACTGACATTATAATGAACTAGATAACACTTAGCACAAGTTAGAGTGAAAAAGATACGTAAAGTTATTAGCAGATTTCTAGCATTAATGAGTCATAGCATATTAATGCACTGAAAAAGAAAGCTTCTCTGAAGAAAACATTTTTGTCACGTTGATACTGATACTTCTAGAGCTTCTTCAGACAAATGCTAAAGGAAAAAAAAGACAGTACAGGATCTGCGGTATTGATAGGTAAGTGTAAATTCACAGAAAAATTAATTTAATTTGGTCACTCTGGAATTGTGCTGAAGTCAGAAAGTGACCCTGTGCACACAACAGATGACACACAGGCTTACCAAAACCAACAAACTATGCTCTCTCAAGCCAGTCATGATCTTTGCTACTAAGCCCAAGTAGTATTGTACAGTGATAGGAAGGCCACAACTAGTGAGCAAAGACTCATTTTGCTCATAAAATGTCCTCCTCAATGCAATTATTAAACAGGTATTATGTTATGTCAATTTTTATCTAATCCTTCAATGTTTATTCCATCATTTAACAATCATTGTGTTCTGCATTTTCAAAATGGGATGCCAAAGGCTTAACTAGTTTGTGTAATGAGGGATGGAAAATAATTTTTGAGGTCATAGCTGCAGTAGTACCACAAAATACTACCAGTCTGAATTAAATTAATAACCAATCTGGTTAAACTATTTAACAAATTTCAGGCAAGATATATTTTGAGTTTCAGAACATATGCACACGTGATTACTTAGAAGTATGCACATATGCATCGCCATACCACTAAACATCGAGTTCACTACACAGTTCATAAGCGTGACTTAACGCAGTTTATAATTCAACAAAGTAGAACAAGTACTTCTGTTCTAGGACAACCAGCAGAAAGTCTTTATTAGTATGTACTATATATGTATAATAACTGTATTTCAAAAACGTAATCCCAAGTGTCATACCATATATTTGGAGAAAAAAACATAGATCAACAAAACATGCTGTTTTCTGTTATCCTCCACATATCATGAACAACTTAAAATTCAATAATTACCTGACAACAACTTCTTGCCCTTCCCAATCTGCCTTCTTGAAGGGTCAAGGCTTTCTGTCACCTCAGTCTATGTGAGCCTCCACCTATAGACAGGCTAACAGTAAATCCACGCTGCACGTGGTACCAGAGAAAGACATCCAATTCACAGTCCAGTAACTGTAAAACTAAAAACCTGCCCTACTCAGAATTTGGGAAGAAGGTTACCAAAAGGGCTAGCAGGAAATTCAGTTGACGTGCGGTGCCAGAAAGGATGCAGAGAGTGCAACAAACCTCCTTTCTGGCAGGTTGGCAAACAAAAATTTCACAGCACTTATGGTGTAATAACCTATAATCTAGTATATAATGTTGCCTTTATGCTTGCCTCTCTCACGGGGAATTTTTGTAGGTATTAAAGCATAAGAAGTCCACTTCTTAGTCTCTCAGTGTACAACAATTACCTTATTGTCACGGAGTCCACTGTGCATTGTAAGTCTGATTTCATGTAACAATCTTGCTGCATGCTGTCATGTCTGGGTATAATGACTGTGGTATTTGCACTGTTCAAAATCCTACCTCAGGGATGACAGATTCCCCCCCTTGCTTTCCTCTTTCCTCGTTTCCCCCCCTTCCTTGATGGCAGGACATTTTAATCCAGGCACCCTCACAGCAGAGTGATGACATCATGACCTTTACTTACATTCGGTGCCTGAGATGCAGGACCTGGCCAGTGGTTTAAGGTGTTGAAAGGTATCGCTGGTTCACTTCAATGCAGGTGTTCCAGAACTGATCTATCACATTTACAGGGCCAGACTCGGTGAAAAGCCAGTCACTTAAAATATTACATTAAAATGTGCTTCTAGTCATCATTTCTAAAACGTTTTCCTCAGATTCTGTTGGGAATAATTTGAAAGGTATGTTTTATGCTCAGATGCAATAGGCCACCAGGTGATTTTAACTTTTTCTGACTGGTTTGTTTTCTAGTCAGACTTGGTTTCTCCTTTGGTTTAAGCTCTGCAGTTTAACGACAGGGCAAACCAGCCAAGGAAAAATAAACACAACAAGAAGGGGTGGGGGGAATCAATAAAAAAAAAAAATATTTTTAAGAAAAATACATAGAAATAGAGAGAAACAGCTAACATTTCAGGTGTTTAGTATAAAACAAAATTCCTTTTAACTCTACTATTATTAAAGGATACACATTTTTTATCCAATAGCAACAGAAAATAGTGGCAGTGTAGACTGGAATAGTAGACTAGTAGAGGACTAGCATTACCAGACTCATACAGAAGGAAAATTATAATCTTATCTAATTTTCAAATTATGAGTCAATTGCATATTGATTCTTACTAAATAGGAATATTTAATGAGATCACATTTTGAGGATCAAGTCAGTTTCCAATCATTTCCTTCAACAGATTTCATGAAAACCAGTGATAAAGAATGAATTAAGCACTCAAAGGGATTCCTGTATTTATTTTGTCCTAAAGCCTTATGGACTGTAAGTCACGAAGAGCAGTAAGAAGTTGCCTCTTTCTACTAGTATTTGGACTGTTCCAGAGAGAAAAAGCCTAATCAGAAAAAAAAAACCAAAACAAAAACAACCAAAACATAAAAATCCAATTAACTTCAAGTATTTATTTATAACAAAAAAAAAATCCTGAGTCTGAAATTCCAAGGTCTTGAAAGCATACCGCTCTTTTCAACTTTTGTTCAAATGAAAGTCAGGTGATTTACCATGCAGATTACTGTACTTTATCACACATAATCGTAATTTGTCTTTCACAAACAAGGGGAAAAAAAAAAGTAGGCAATAAAATGTGGCAACTGCCTTTTCAGGCAATGGACAAGAAAGACAAGACAAGATGGGCAGACAGAAAAGTTTGTGTATTCTGAATCCTTATATATTCCTCATTAGTATTAGGATGTTCTTTTCTTTCAACAAGAAAGTCTATTTGTAGTTAAAGATTTCCAAAGTTACACCTTTTGGAAATTGGTCTATTTAGTGGCTAAGTAGAGGCACATCAACAGCTCCAAAGAAAGTACAATCCTCAGCCAAACGAAGTCAATCCGTGCTGCACACCAAGAAATGGTTCACAATAACCTTCAGACAAAAACTATTGGAAGGGATGTCAGCAGGGGCAGGCAGAAGCTCTCCAGTGGTTCCACCGTCTAGGTGGCACTGCCTCAGTCTTCTAAGTTTGGGCACCCCAAATTCCCTCTAGTTCCCCAGCAGGTATTTTCCCCTCTTCACCAAATATATATGGAGCCTGGGTACCCGACGCGCATCATCTGATTTGCTCCCAAGTCAGATGACCAAAACAAAACAACATGGCTATTCCCCACTCCACAAATAATTCTCAAGCAATGGTTGCAATGTAATTGCAAGGAAAAAAAACAGGATGGGTTTTCTAAAAAATTTAAGCATCTGAAAGATTTAAAGCTAATTTTGAAAGTAATCATGTCCCTACTACAGCTGNAAAAGAGGATGCCAATTTTACGTCTTTTTTTTTTTTTTTTTTAACTCAAATCTATATGAGCAGGAACATTTCATTTCAAATGTCCAAAGATATTCCAGATTTGATTTTTCAACAGGACATATTATTCAGTGTTTACTGCTTGCAGTTATCACTGCTGAAGTTCATTTCAGGCTACTTAAATCAGAAAGGCCATACATAATACAGATTCTGTTTAAATTCCAGTTGTCTAGGATTTAGAATCGCAGTTATTTTGTTAAGCCACATAGTGGTCTTACTCAATATTGTAAAGGTCTATATGGCTGAATTGCCTCTGTATCTAAACCACGGTCACAAAGTTTTGAAACATCAGACTTCCAAAACTACTAATTTTGATATTGTGCTTTGATCTGGAAGCTGCATTTTTCATAGCCATCTCATGAAAACATCGTGAAAATAACGGCGTGGCTCTCACTTTGATATTTTCAGGAAGTACAGATACAGCATTAGACATTACTTAGAAAGTCCTCTGTTGAGAAAAGAATCAGGTTAAATTTTAAAAGTGCTACGTGTATATTAAACAATGTCTGGGATCTTACCTCAGATAAATTCGCCAATTTAAAATTAACAGGAAACTTGCCACTGGGCATGATGGAGTCAGAAATTTCATTTTCTTTCCTGGCTTACTTCAGTCATACCCCCTGGTATTTGCAATCTATTGCACTGTTTCACAAAACACTCTTCCATTCATTTTGAGATGCTATAAAAGAAGTACTGATATTTTGATTACCTGTCATTTTCTCAATTTCAACATAACAAACTATTAAAATAACACACAAAAAAATATTTCTACTGAACAGGTATCTCCACCCACTCTGTTAAGATGGCCTTTCCAAGTCAACTTCCCTGCCCAAAATATGCTGCCATAAATTAAGTACATACACAGTCCTCATTGAAACAATTTGTAAAACAAATGTTAGAAGACATATCCTAACTGTTCTTGTGGAAAGCTTTCTGATCTGGTTTTCACAGGGTATTCCAGATTTAAGTCAGTATCTTTTCCCACATTCAACAGAATTGAGAAGTTTTGTACGTTTGCAAATATGAAACCTAAATCTCTCTTTCTCATGCTTGTCATGTAATTTTTAATTCCAACTTATTATTTATCGGCATTGCACACATTGTGTGGAATCATTTAGACACATTTGCTGACACAGGGAAATGATTTATTTTTTCAGATTTATATGATCATCTTGTATGTTTCTTTTTCCACTTTGTGATTTTCATATTAGTGTGGTGACTTCAAATGTTCCTTTGATTGCTAGCATATATACCACATATATAACTACATAGCATATGCACTATACCCTTAATGCAGATCACATGGAAGAGCAAACAGACATACCAGCTGCTTCATTCCACTATTTTATGGGTAAGTGTAACAGTTTTGTTTTGAATTCAGCTTCAGTGGCAATTTTTTCCCTGCTATTTTTCACTGAAGATTATAATCAGATGTTTCTTTTATTGAATTTATTTCAATAAAAGCCAGAAAAGCTTTCTCTACCAACTGATACGGCAGCAATATGCTGAGATACTTGCCCAGCTTACACAGCATGTGGATTAAAAAAAAAAAAAAAAGCAAGTGATGATGGTACTAACCAAGTCCAATCTTCTGCTACGTCAGGTCTTTAAACAGGTCACTGTATGCCCCAATTGCTTATTTCCAACTCATTCCATGCCACACCAGTTCAAGCAACTTAAAATCATATAAGGGCAGCACACAGCAGTTAAGAAATGCATCTTAAATTCAAGCATTGGCTTATTACATGGTAATTCATTCATCTGTACATCTTTGTAAGACTTACAAAAGAACATATGTAAAGGCGAAGGTAATCAAGAGAGAGGACCACCAGATGTAGTTATTTGTGCTATTCACCCTGAAAAGCATTTAGCATGTTCTCCTGTTCTGTGGATTTTAATAACAGTAAATGTTAACAGCAGAGTGTTACAGCACATGTTCAGCAGAGGAACAGTGAAACCAATCCCATGTTTTAAACATTAAGTTAGATTTCAAGGCTAGGTGAAGCACTTTTCAGGCATTATAACATCATTAGCCTCATTAAATTTAAAAGCTGGAGTTACTGCTAACAGATTACAGAAGTTACTTGGAACAAGTTACAAAGCTATACAGTTTTGAGAAACTTTATAGTCAACTTCTGAATGCTAATCTTTGAGAATACCTTTTAATCTTATCTCGAAAGGAGAAGATTAACACGTTCACCCAACTAAGGTCCAGATATTTGAAGACATTCAGGAACCTAGCAATAGAAAATCCATAACTAAAATACTTAACTACATTTAGTCTGAATATATTTAGTATTAAATTGTTTACAAAGTGACCATCCTAAAAATAAAGTATTAGAAAGCCAGTGCAAGACACGTCCTAGGCTGCAACCGTTGAACACAAACTACGCAACCGATATGCAAGACAAAAGTAAAAATGGATTATAAGGTGATTAGACAATTTCACAGAAGCCAAATTTGTCAATGGCCGTTCAAACAAAGATAGTCTGGACACCACATTAGGTCTGGGAAATCACCGATACACTCATTGCCAATTTCTTTTTAATTCAGCGACCTGCCTGGTCTGGGACCTCTTTCCAATTCCTTGCTAACTCAATAACGTACTAATTTATTTCATGCTGCAGATATAGCAATTAATTACAAATTCTGGATTAAATCCACAGTATTAACATTACACAATATTTGGTCTTGACATTCACATATCCAGGACAGACCAGGTTTCCTGTTTCTTTAATAGCATCTGCTTCTCGTATTGCAAATCAAGTTGTTCCTGGTTTGCCTTACCTACTCAGGACTTTCACTTAACTCACAGAAAACTGGGTTCTTACTGCCAAATTTTAAACTTTAAATTCTTTCTGTTCATAAGTTGAGAAACTGAAGAAACTAACTTTACCCAGAAGTCTTCTACAGTCTAGGAGTTAAATATCCACCCAACTCCTCAGGCTGCCTGTGACTGCCCATTCTGCTCCAGCATTTGAGCACTTTTTTTTCCCCTTTAAATGTACTTCTCATGTTTATAACACTACAACATAGCCTAACATAATCTGAACACGAGGCATCCTGAGTAGGTCATTAACATCTCACTAGCACCACTGAACTAAAACTTCATGCTTTGTTCATTTTAACAGAAAACTAGATTCTAATTTTTATCCCTTTCTACCTGAAATTACCTTGCAGGTTTCAAAACAGTCAGAAATATCCAGGTAATCCTTTGCTTTATGCCATGGGTTTCACCTGCCTGAAAACTCGAAGCTATTAAAAGAAACAGGGACAATTCTTAATGCAATGCTAAAAGAAGGAACACAAGAGCCCAGCCCTAGTGTTGTGGTTTGGGCCGAACTGGCCACTGGGTGGAACAACAGATGCTCTCCCCTACCTCT
>RSEF01000002.1:78344309-78416120 GCA_003993805.1 Himantopus leucocephalus
CTTCCAACCTTAACAATTCTATGATTCTATGATTCTATATTGAGTACATTTCATTGGTAGGAGAAGATACCCACACCAGAGTAGGAAATTCATGATACTGTTTCAATACAGGTACTATACTCCTCACTTTCCCGCCTACCTAACTAACTTTTGATCTTTTCCCAAATGTATGCTGGAGACATTGCTTCACTGAGCTGTGCAACTCTTCTGTGTAACCTCCTCTGTCCATGATAATTTTCATTAACTATCACCCTAATCATGCTTTGAGAAATACATCTCTGAAAGTACCCACTGAACTTTTCTAAAATACCATACTCAAGTTGGGGGAATCATCATCTTTTCTTATGTGGAGCAGACTAGTAGACTACGCTGAAATCCATATTCAGCAAGGCGTTGCTAATGGAAATTGTAAAGAAATTACAGATGTGAAAATCACTACCATCACTTGACTGGAACAGAGGAAAAAATAAACTCTATTGAACCTTCTAGATTTAAAGAATAGAGTAAAATCACTCCTGATCTTCCACCTAACCAGTGGTAGGAAACTGTTGTTGCATTTATTATGCTGTCCAATACTCATCTTCTGGTGATAGGCTAAACTCTAGGCTGATATTATGACCAAGCAACTGTCTCTGGCAGTGTAATTCTTTATTCAGTTAAACAAAATTCAGTAACAGGCCTGGTCACTCTGGAGTAATATTTTTGTCCAACTTGTTATCACAGGAGCAAAAGTAAGTTACTTATATCTAGCCACAAGGACATTTTGGGTAAGGAAAATTGACACTGTGGGAGTTTGTGAGGATTATTAACAGGATAATATGAACATTGCGCTTGCCTCAGCAGGCATCCCTCACTCACTCCAGAAGATGCATAAACACCACTGAGGTGGCTGATACCCTGCTGAAGACAGGTAATGTGGAATGAGATGATTTGGTCAGCTGGATATTGTGAGGAAATCCACTGCAGGTGAGAGCTGAGATTCAATAATCCATTTAAATTTTTTGTAGGGTTAGGGTTAGGGTAATCCATGCCTTTGTCTTGACTACAGCAAACAGACGAGACTGTGAGGGCTGGCATAAATCCTACCTTGTTATTCCAACCTCTTTGCCCACTAGTGAACTTTGCTGATGCCAGATGCAACTGTATCCCTTCTCCCTAGATCTCCCACCAGGTCCAGGGAGCAGCAGGGTCAGAGACAAGAATCTGAGCATTTAGTTTCCCTGAGGAGCAAAGGCTTCTCAGGACTGAGAAGGGTCTTAATTTCATTCTGCTCAGAAATAAATGCAGCAGAAAGATTTTAATCTGCATCAATCTCCTCCCTAAACCTCTGTCCTGCTTCTACTTTCTAGATGAAGAAAAGGTGTAAAACATTACTTGCACTGGCCAGCCATTTTTACCTGCATTCCGTAGGACCAGATATTTGATCCACGTGTCCAGCAATGGACAATCTAGAAGAGCTCACAGCCCGTCCCTCTACAACATCCTCTGGCCTAGAGGAAAGATTTTACTGGGGAAAAGGTCTGTTTTGCAGTCTTATTTACCTCATTATCCCTGCAGGGAAACTTTTGAATACCCTCATGATTTTCTTGGTATTCATGGGGAACTGACAGCGAGGCAGAGTCAAAGCCTGCAATGCTTACTGCAGACAGCTCCTGTATAAAACAAAATTCAGCAAAAAGAGGCCAGTATTTTGTACAATGATTCAGAGGACCCAGAAAATCATCCTAACCGACTGGTTAAATTTGATTTTGATAGCACTGGAACATCAGCCAGGCAGTGCAGGTCTCTTCAAAATTCAGCACTTTCTGGGAAGTGGCAAAGTGTTGTTGATATTAGGAGGAATGGAGCATATTCAGAAACAGGGGACATTTCATCATGGAACAAGCTAAAAATGCAAAGTTTCAGAACATCTGTGTAGTTTGCACTTGTCACCCAGCCTAGGCAGATGCAGTTCACTGGCATATGCACTTTCTGCAGATGTAAATGATTTGTAAAAACTGTCCCTGGAACAGCAATGCACTGAATTTACAAACATACAGCAAGGGCTCTGAAAAGGAAAGACATCTTTAAAAGCTGGTCAGAAAGATGCTATACTCAGAGTCATTTGAGGTAGAAGCAATACTGCCAGTGAGGACTGACGGTGCTTTAAAGACTGAGTTTGTGCTCTGAACAAGATACATGGTGGTGAAGTATGTGGTTATAAGCACAAAATATTTCCTGATTGTCATTTGAGTGAGGGAAAAAAAGGATACAAAAACTGAAAAGGGCAGGAATGAAACAACTCTGAAAACAAATATAACGCCCACAGTGGAGCTTTGTTTTTGCCAAACAGACATGAAACAAAACAAAATAAAAATCTCATGAATGTGTTCAACAAGTATAACGTTTAATGGACTTGAATTAAATTAATGCCAATTTTTGTTAGCTGAGGCAACCACATCAACTTTGACTGTATTTGCTACAGCAGTACTTGTGTGCAAGAAGAAACCTAAACCATGGAGAAGAGACTTGGAAATCTCTGACTTCTTCCTTGTGTTCCTGTTGTTCATCCTTTGTCAGTATTCAATAGCATTAAAGGCCATAAATATTCATATATTTTTTCTATTTCTGTGGATTAATATTCATTCAATTCATACCATTCAGGTGCTTAATCTGAACTCAAGTTATGGCTTTACACAGAAGAGGAATATGACATGAAAGTGAGTAAAATCATTATGAAGGTCATTGTCATGTCATTGTCCTATCAGACCAGTAGATACAACAAAGCTGATAGCTTGGGCCTACCTGTACGTTTTGCATTTGGTTTATTCTTATAACAATAAACACCTGCAGTTCTAAAACTTCCACTGCTATGGATTAGGAATGATTCTCTTTGGTGTAGACAAGGAGCTCAAAGTTTCTCCGAATTTTTCCTGTCTCTAAATTGGAGAGTGAAGAAATATATTTTCTTTCTCATGAACTCTCTCAGACTTAAAAAAAAATGTAGTGTAGAGAAAAAGTTAGGGCAAAGATAGGGGAAAAATAATTAACTAAATATTTATGAACCTAAAAGAAAATTTTCTTTTTCTTTGCAAATAGTTTTTGTCTTAAGCTACAAGGAACCTTTTTCTACCAGATCATTACTTTAATTGTCTTTCATCTGATAGCTGTACTGCAGTAATACTAGGAGGGCAATTCAAGTGTTTAGACATGGGTTATCTAGGGCAGTTTACAATGCCCTTGCACAACCTGTCTGGTTGCCTGCTGCCACTGCAGAAGGGTGTTGATATCTGTCAATTCTGGGTGATCGTCAGGACATTACACTTGACTGTGTGAAGAGAAATTAAACCACTAGAATAGACAGCTCTACCATTATCATTTGGCTGAGTGGGAATTTCCACTGGACCATTTCCATTGGGACTAAACTATTCAGATGTCAGTGCCAAGAGCAACACAGCTTTAGGCTGAATGCTCATCCGCTCAAGTTTATTATTTAGTGTTTAATTTTCCAAACCGGTTTGCCAGTTTCAATGTATCGGTGGATTTTTTTCATTCTCTGGCTCCTTTACACCATCTTTTCAGTGTAAGGCCTGGGGTTCAAGGCTTGTAATGTTAAAACAGCAGGTTCTTCATCCAGGGACACACACACCAATCAAAAGCATCACCGAGTTCAAGAGAGCCTGGGGCAGAGAATTTTTCCTAGTCTGCCAGTGTTTCCAAAGCACATATCAACTGACTATTGAGCTATGGCTCTACTGGATGCAATCACATTAAAGAGTAATAGCCTTGTGCCGAATGCTGCAGGCAAACATAGCAGTAAATATGTAATGCTTTTTTTCCCTCTCCATTTCTTCCTCATATATGCAAAGTCAAAAAAAAACCCCGACCCTTCCCTTTTTCTTGTGATCCCTCAATTACACAGTTCTATAGATACCATACTTAAAAGCACATACAAGTACTATTCTACATTTAGTGCAAGTTTAGCTGACATTCTATCCTATGTTGAAATCCTCATGCTGATGATATTAAGCTCTTTTCTAGCTCAGAAAGTCCTACAGCCTGACCTGTTAAAGCTGATCCAACAGTCTGCCTCTTGTGTCTGGGTTGTGAATATTCTGGTAGTGATGCTGTCCCTCAAAGGGATTGTGTTTGGTTTTATAACTTGATTTGTCCCCCCTATCATCTATCACCAGGGTTTTTTCATACTGCCTCCAAAACACTTTCATCAGGAGCATTCAGATGTCCCATTGACAGAGCAGCCCCAGCATGCCCTGTGCTGTGGATCAGCAGAATTGAAGGAAGAGGACTTGAACAGAGTACTGGCAACACTGCCAGCATTTCCCATGCTACTGTCATGGACTTACCAGATCGATGAAGAAGAAAGCAACAGGAAATCAAAAGAAGGTGTTCCAAGTATTTTGTGAATAGGTGTCTGGTACAAGCAGGGTGTCAGAGACATGTTTCACACAAACCAGAAGACAGACCTGTATTTGCTAGAAAATAATACAAATACTAGCATGCTTTCTGAACATTAAGCCACCAGCCAACAAGCCAGTTCCACACATGAATAGATAAAACCTTGAGAAAATTCATTTCCTGGGCATGGAAGTTAGTATTTTTAAACTTCCCTGAGGTAGGGTTGCCAGAACTTGCAACCTTTGAACATCCTGTAGACTGAAAAAATGTAATTTGGTATGTTAGAAGTAGTGGAGTATTTTCACTCCATAACTTTAGGAATGACTACTTCAGGAGTCTCCTATAAGCAAAGAGGGAGCTACATGTCCTTCCAACAATCCATTCCAGCTAGACCTAATGCTGTTACTTGTATCCTTCTTGATCCTCATCATCTTCAAGTACTATGTAGAGATCCTAAATTGTCTCCTTCATGTAGGCAGTGTCCTAAACTGTGTGCATTCAGTTTGGGTGTTGCCAAGTAATTAGGCAGGCTATCGTTTCCTTCTTGACAAAACTGAGTGTGTATCTCCCGTGATCAGACCTTAATCTGTGTTGATTTTTGCATTACTCTAATGGAAGTTAGTACTTTATTTGAATTAGCCAAACAACAATGTACTGGTAGTACCAGAAAGATGGTGCACTGAATTGCAGTGAATTCACAGAACATCAAATCACGACATTGTCTAAGAAGGAAAACTGTTTACTTGCCCTGCTAATAAATTGTCTCCTAGTCACATGCTGTTGTCCTAAACAAGATGATCAACTAAGCGGAACTTTAGTCCAGTCCAGGGCAAACATCCTGAGATCTGTAATTATGTTAGAGGTCATAAATGATAAGAAAATGAAAATTTGAAACAAAAAAGACGTAAAGGTGAGGAGTGATGTTTAACCATTCTAGATAATATTACTATTGAAAGAATCCTTAGTGGATTTGATCTCTGTCTGCATTTGTGTATTTTATCATTATAACACGTAACTACAGTGCACAAGGAGTTTAATTCTTTCCTTAATAGCGTCATGATTGTGTTGAAGAAATCTTTAATTACAGGTAAAGCAAATTATCTCGCTATTATTTTGCTGTGTTTTTAAAAGCCTTCTTAAGACACTCTTAATCGCAGTGGAACTTAATGAAACTTCCACTGTTTTTAAAGACTACCTAAAAGCTTTGAATGAAAAGTGGGGTATAAATATTAATGATCATACTACATCATTTATGTGTTCAACAATACCACGACCCTTTTCTCCCTTCAAAAGTCTGTGATAGAAATGAGCTATTTACTGGGCGCTGTGGCAAGTCAAATACGTACACAGGCAAACACATCAAAAAGGCATTTTGCAGCTCCATATAAAGCTGTTGATTGCTGTACTGGTAAGATTTGATTTCTGCTCTAACTTGTTTAATTACTTGGTTCAGATCCTCTGAAGTGAAAAATGGTAGGGTTTAGACTGACTGCTCTCAGGGTTCACTGATGTTTATTGTCTTGGCTTCCTTCACACAAGTTCTGAGGGAGGTTCTACAGTGGAGAATCTAAATGAAACAACATTTCTATTTTTACACTTCTACTGCTGAGTCAAATAATCATGCTTAAAAACATCTAGCTTGTTCTTAATATCAATGATTCCCTAAATTAAAGATTTCCTGTTGTACTATTTCACTAGGTAAAGACGTTTAGTTTAGAAAAAAGAAAAGCAAAACTGGAAGAAAAATCTGTGTTTCAAATATTTTTGGGAGATAGGATCTAAGTAAAGAGCTTTAACTGTTGCATGCTAATATTCTACACAATCTCATTCTTTTACTGTATCCATTTTTCTCACATACTTGAATGTGTCTTCCACAATTTTTAGCCAATGTTAAAAACAAAAGAGGAATGTAAAAATAAATCCTGATATATCAAATGGAGCTTTCCTACAGCAAAGAGAGAAAGGTGTACAATAGTATATCCTTTGTGTGAAGCAGTATTCACTAATCAATCAAAAAGACTTGTTAAATTAGTTGGCAACCTCAAAACAGGTAATGCATTAATACTATCCTTAAGCAGGCTTTATTTTTTTTTTTTACAGAAGAAAGAATAAAAGCACCAATCTACAGGCAGATCCTTTCCTATAAATGTGTCAAAGCTGTGCATGAGTTATGTATATTAATTGCCTACACAACTAAAGGTAGTGGTGGGTAAAATATCTGGTTGACAGAAACAGCAACAGATATGATCACATTGCCAATTACTGATTTATTTTTCTTCAGTCATGGTTGTTATCATCTCCCTTTCTTAATTTTTTTTCTGTAAAGAGTGATATTTTGAAAGTATAAGAATTTCATTTGCTTCTTCCAATAAATGTATACTTCAATGTAATTGATTGCTAAATGCACTGGCTCAAGTTACTGATCAGAATTTTTTTTTTTAATTTTGTGTATGTAATTTAAGTCAAAGTGTTAAAAAAAATTGCCACACGAAAGTTTTATGAGCTGCAAAGTTTCAAATCTAATCCTTCTACCTTTGAACTTCTAAAGTCATTACAGCTCCATGCAGGCTCATTATTGAGGTTAGATTTAAGCATGCAGGCATAAGACTCTGATACGATACAGCCTTTGGGGAAGAGCTTATATTTCTAGTAAACTAGTAGAGAGCATCACGAGCAAGGCCTTCATCTTGACTGATCTTCAGCTGCAAGTTTTATTTTTCCTTGTTAGTTAGAAAAGTTGACTTACATATGCCCAAGTGAAATGCAGCTAATATTTGTTAACCTTTTCAATAATTTCATAGTTCATGTTTACACTATTTCTTCAGCATTCTTAGCATTCTTCACGTATTCATATTGACAGGTTGTCTATGCCATACAAACCTCATGTCAAATTAAGCTGACCTTGTTTTTCCTAGACAGCATGAGTAACAACCAATTGATTGGTAGTTCCCTTCAACACCTTAAACCCTGATGGCCTTGACAATAATTTTCTGCAATGTGATTACCATCATGAATGCATCCAGCCACATTTTTGAGTTCCAGATGAGAGTTCAGAATGCCAGTTCAGGTTTCCTGGCATTACTGGACACCCTTAAGGTATAAGACAATGCTAAATTGTTTTTCAAGCAGAAGCAAGAGAACTGGTTAGAAACAGAAAACTTTGGAGTCTGTTGTTTAAGGCTCTTTTAAAAGATCCAGAAAGTTTATATGCTTATCAGATTATCAGATTTTACATCACTGCAATTTCAGGAATGCCATTTTTATTTGACTTTCATGTGAACCTGAGATTTCTTAGGCATCCAGCACAGGTGTTACTGGAGAGATAAGCCTGGCTCTGCCCAACGGGTCTGCATACCTGGTGTTTCACTGCCTTCGGTGACCTGCTAAATCACATATAGATTTCAGCTTCTTCTTATCACTAGAGTGAGATGGATTCAGGAGATTTTTCAGAAAGAAACAGTAAAATCATTTCTTACCTTTCACAGCTATGAGGTGGACAGGGAACAGAATGCAGAGTAAATCCTTCTCACGGGTGAAGAGGTAGAAAACCCCACTGGCTAATTAGACAGTGCTGTGAGGGCATAACCTGCAGTTTTACCTCAGATCCTTACCACGCAGCAAGTAACACAGCAATATTTCTAGGCAGTGAACTTTTTTTTCCAAACACTCTGCTATTTAGAAAGCATGCCGTTCATTTAATTTATTCCAATACTCATGATTGTACTACCTGGCCAGTTTGTAAAGCATTATACACCAATACGTTAATTTCTTCTTGCTTCTAAGAAGTAAAGAGAAATCAACTTGCATGTGGTTTGGTTCACAAAATAAGACTTGAAATTAGAATGACACTTTTTACCTTTCCAAAGCCCTTTCACAATTGTTTAATGGGATTTTTTAATACATAGTGTTAACGAATAGGGAATATTCTGATTCCAGTGAGTATTGTTTAGAATACACACCCATGTGCACCAAATATGTACTCTTAAACTGGTTAAATTCACAGAATACCTGTTAGATGTACAAACACCCTGCCTCCTCCAATAATTCTTCGGATACATGCAATCATGAATATACAGTCTCAGTAAGATAGTTGAAACACCTTGCATCATGATGTACTTGGCAAACAGAAATAAGACTTAGTCCCCTAATCAAAACGACTTTGAGGCTGCTACCCATGTTTGTCCAGTGCACTGAAAACACGGTCTAAGGCTTATACCATTCTTAGTGTTGGTGGTTTTGGGGTTTGGGATTTTTTTTGTTTTCCATTAAGTCTTTCAGGCTTTAACATCGTGCTCTGAAGTGTTGCTACTGTATGTCTTTCTTAAGAGAAAGCCACGCTAGCAGATATTTACAGAAGGTATCTTGATCAGAAGAACCTGATAGACTTGATACAGTTCCTTCATGACTCTGGACATGATTTAGTGCAAAAAAATACTGAGCCCACTACAGGAATTAACTTAGACTAAAATCAGTGATGGCCTAACAAAAGAGAGGAGTCTTGCAGAGAGGTAAAGACCTTGCTGAATCCGATGGAAGACAGTTAGGCAGAAAATTTCCATTAATGGAAAAAGAGAGTCTTGCTTACTGCTTGTCTAAGCTGAGGGCACTGAGGGTTATTCCACATAATGCACTATGAGTAAAGGCAGGCTTTGAAATCAGTGGAAGAGAGAAAAACTAAAAATTCACATTACTATGCACTGGAACGTCATTTCTAGACAGGAAAAAAAAAANGATCTCTGCTGCAAGAGGGAGGAAAACAGATCTAGTTAAAAAAAAGAAAGGAAGAAAGGAAGAAAAGAAGAAAGGAAGAAAGGAAGAAAGGAAGAAAGGAAGAAAGAAAGGAAGAGAAAGGAAGTAAGAAAGAAAGAGAAAAAAGCTGTGAAGAAATCGTGATCTTTCCATTTCTGTCACCTCCAAAGTTTTAACAAACAGAAGCATGCTTTTTCCAGGAAGGCACGAACATTTTCTTCTTACTGATGGGACAGTCTGTTTACACAGTCTGGAGTACTGAGTTTATTCCTGGCAAGAACAAAAATAATTTAAGGAGGTGGTGATTCTTATCTTTCACAAACAGATCCCGGGAGTTAATACTACAGTACACGTCAGAGACACCTCTCAGTCCCTCCCAGGATATCAGCCTATGATGTCAAATGGGATGTGGCCACTGCATCAAACTGGTTTTGCCAACAAGTTCCATTTTTGTCTCACGTATTTATGCATAAAAACAAACTTCCACAGTGGAAAATTTTGGAAAACTTGATGCTTTACTGAAAGTTCAACATGATAATGGAAAGGTCAATCTGATTTCCACCCCTGAGAGGTTTATATCCCAGAGGTTTCTATGTTTGCAGCTGCCTGCAGTCCTGAGTTAATTCTGAGATTCTTAATCACTTTACACAGGGCGATATCCAGTGCCAGGTGAAAAGTTTGAATTAAATTAAAACTGTGGCCAAGATACTAGGTGTAAACACATTTCAAAGGCTATGTGAGCCATTTTCCTCCAAAAGCTACTTGCTATGCAAAAATATAACAAGTTTCCTTAGCAACAAGCATTTCCTTGTCAAAGACTTGCTCTCCCAGAATATATCCATTATGGATTATTTATCCCATTATCTTTATGTAAGACAGTGCTAACAAAAAGCATTCATTACTGCTCAGTCTCTAAATTTGCATATTGTTTTTTTAGCTCTTGAATATGTGAACAATAACACATTTAATGGAGGCTAGTGTAAGCTTTTATTGCTGCAGTTAAGCTAGCATGTCTAAATAGAAATGAAAAATGCTAAAAATCTCTTTAAAATACTAATGAATCTTTTCCAGAACTTCTACTGAGACTATATTTTTTTGCTAGTGACCCCATAAAATAATGGATTCAATTAGTATCCTGTTATTCTTTCTAGCCATCTGAAAACATTTCACATTATTACTTTATCTGAAAGAGTTATTTATTTCACACTAGAGACAAACAGTAGTTTTACATTGCTGACAATAACTAACAGGTGTTGATACTCAGCCAAAATATTTTATAGAATTGAAAATTAAATATATTCATCCACTGTCTATGCTTTTTCCACTACGAGAGAAGCCCAATTAGTAAATCCCTAAAGAGAATTTTTCCTAAGCAAAGAAGGCATCTGGCTAGGAACCTTGAAAGACAGTCTATGGAGGTGTGCAGAGAAAGCAGGCTTGATTTCACTTCCAGATAGTCCCCTTGTGACTGGAGTGTGTTGTGGGTCCTGCTCCCCTGCCTGCTGATTAGTTGCTTGCACTTCTGCACAAATATGACAAGAGCAGGGTGGTACTACCGCACACCTCTCTGTGCTCGTGATTCATGGTCTCATCCTGCTCCCACGCAACAGTTAAAGCACTTCCAGAAACAGATAATTGAGTTTATAGTTTTGAGGAACCATAAACTATAGTTTGCTGTGGCTTAATCTTCAAATTGCACTATATATACCATCATAAAAGTTTCAAATACTACTTGTTCCGAAGTTATTGGAATGGTTAAAAAGGTGCAGTAATTTTATAGATGGGGAAAAGAAATTCCATGTTTGTCTGACACAAGGACTTGAAAGTGGTTAATACAATCTCCAGAAATTCTCAGATTTTCAACACTTACACAGTTTGCTTTGGGGCAAAATACAGGTTTGGGACATACCTGTACTGAAAGAGAATTTCTGAAAACTACAAATAAATCAGTTTTGAATTCATAACTAAAGGGTTTCCCATCAATAAATACTTAAATAGAAAATTTCTGCTGTGCAGCCTTTTCTGGGTAGAGAAAGAAAATCAATAAGTATATAGTACATTCCTTCCATGAATGCAAAGCAAATTCTGTTTAAGTGCTGAGACACTTGGTCTCCCTTCTTTAGCAGAAAACATGCTAGAGCACAAAATTCAATATTTGCAATAAGAAAAAATCCTAACTTTTGAAACTTCCCCACACACACCACACCACCCCCCCCCCCCCCCCCNAGAGGGCTATATTTTAAAGCGACTGGAAAACAAACATTTTGCAGGGGGCCATCTGAGAGGGCACAGCAGGGACAGGCAGCTCCAGGGCAACAGAATCTAAGGTTGCACCGTGCCAGCAGGAGCAGCATCCTTACTGGCAGGTTTGCAGCAAGGTGAGCAGAGCAGGCAGGGTGGTGGTGGCCAGGGCCAGCCAAGAGACCAGGTGGCCATGAAAGTCTATGGCGGTGAGGCAGCTCACGCCAAGGAGTCGTGTCCAGGGAAGGGCCAGGATCAGATGTATGGTCAGGCATGGGCACCCCGTAGCTCAAGAGAGGAACCAGTGCTTGAACTTCAATACAGCTCCCCATGACCAGTCCCTGCTCCTCACACCTCTTCATCACACCTTAGCGGCGCTCCCAGATACCAGACCCAAGGTTTCACGGCTGCCCCATGTCCAACCTGTCCTTGAACGGCAGCTCCTCTGGGACAGGGCTGTGCCTCAACTGAAATACTTCTCTTGAAGAGAGGCATTTGATACCGTGAAAAGCTGAAATCAGGACTCAATAGTCTTGGTGACTATTAAGCAGGTATTCTTTATTGCAGCGCTGGGCGCACTGGGGATCGCTCCTCCTAATGTGCGCGCCGTAAAGGGTTAGTTATACAGGTTATACACATGCCATATATATTCACAAGCTTTACGAGAAACGATTAACATGGTCATTACTTTTCCGGGAACTCATTACCATAGGTTACTACCCACTTCCGTATGCGCATTATAGTGTCTCCGTGGTCCTTCAGAATCCTCTAGTAGTCGTTTACTCCTCCTTATCACTGTATTCTTTTGGTGAATTGTAGTTCTTTGTTCCTTGTCTGTTTGCCAAAGCAGCCGAGCTGGTTTTGGCTGTGTCTCAATGGTCTCAAGATATCCCGTTCTCTTTGTCGGGTGATAATTGTAATAGTTTCACACCCTGTTCTTTAAAGATAAAGCTGTCCCTGCTCCCCAAAGACAAGGCCAGTTAGCAAGTTTCCATCGGGTCCGCTCTTCACATTAAAGGTGGTTATATACAATAAAAAATAAACCAAAAAGGGTAGTTGGAAATCAATTAACTAGGAAGTTTGGTTCTGTAGTCATCTTGTCAGTATGTTTGTTTGTTGTCGTGATTTATTCCCCCCAGTTTTTAAGAAACTAAAAAAGACTCAGTATCAGCCAGCTCTGAACACTGAGGAGTGAGACGAGTCTTAAATTTGAAGGACTTAATTGACTGTCTCCTTTTGTACAGAGCACCCGCTTTTCACGAGAAAACATAATTCTAGGTGATGGAAAGTAAAAGCCAAAAATATTTTATTGAGGGAAGGAACATATTTGTTCACTAAAATCTCCAGCTTTTTGAAACAATTCTGCAAGGAATCTACGTGACAAAGGCAAATACATCTGGTAACAGTTTCACATTTCAGACAGATATAAGAGGCAAAGAATCAACTCCTGCCTTGTACAAAGTGGGGAAGATAAAGAAAAACCGTAGCAGGAAATCACTGCTGCCCAGTGCAGACTATTCAGAAGTGGGAGATGTTTATAGCTCATAGAGAGCACTAAAGAGGAGTTATCTGCTTCTTCATCAAGTCTTCAGGGGAAAAGCACTTCTGAAAGCAGCCTGCTTTTCTACTGCAACAAAAGCATCTATCCCACCAGGAGTTATCATTATATCCATCTCCACAGCTTGCAAAGGGCCCATTACCACTGCACCCAAGTTTCTAGGAGTGAATGCATTGATTTGCACACTGTTCACACAGGAAAAGACATAATAACCAGAGCCCTGATGATAAATATCTCGTACAAAGGTGTCATACAAAAAGATCTACTGCACTGCTTGCAATGAAGACTGTCCTGTGACAATCCTCACACTTGCACTCTAATCGCTGTCTCTGCAGTATAGAATACCTGTGAAATATAAAAGTATGAATATACAGCAATAGTGTTCATTTAAGGACCTCCAAACAATTGCTAGGGGATTTACAAACCCCTTAAAAAAATTTCTATGGGCTGAATGCTGTATAATGCCAAGTAATTTACATTTCTTAATCTAATTTTGTTGACAGCTTAGCCGTAGTTCACGTCCACAAACCACGGACTCAAAATCACTAGGTAGGAAAACCTCACCCTTTTCACATTTAACAGGTAGCTTTGTTTACAAGTCAATAGTAGGCAATGTGATTACGCAAGTCTTTGTAACCTGGATCTTAACAACCTCTTCAGACCACCCTCATTCAAGTAAAGCAGTTCACACATCTTCTGCAGAGCTTCTGCTTCTAACAGCCGGGAGGCTGGACTCAGACCTGAGCTTCTGCAACCCCCAGGATCAACAGAAAAGGACTTTCGAGGGAATACTTTAACCGCCCCGTAACACAGAAAGTCGAATTTTGTTTCGCTTGTTGGTCCATCCCCACTAAACAGATTTCCTTTTGTATGTTACTACTTCACAAAAAGAAAGTTTTCAGGTTTCCCCCGGCTCCTTCAGTGTTGGTAATAGCTTGACTGGGATAATCATCAAATACAAAGGAAGAAATGCAAACCACTGTGTTACGTGTTGTAGTGCAAGTCTTGCTTGTGTGTAGTGAAAAGAGCAGCATCTCTAGCAGTCAAATCTCCATAACAAAACAGAAAACAAGAAAAGAACATTGTCTCAAAAATATTCCGTTCGAATTAAAAAAAGGCAGGAAAAACAATTCTTGAAGGAAAACATCAACGTATTATTCTCTCTTCTAAGCTTTTCTGTATGATGTTCCAACTTAACTGCTGACAGAGGCACCTAAACTTGTGACGTCTGAAGAACAAAATATAAGATATGCCACAAAAGATTAGGTTCTGTGTCTTAAATTCACATGGCTGTAATTTTATTAGATTCCACTGTGGCTAGGCAGTCGCTACTATTTCTATTCTATTAACATAAGTTAACAGAAGCGTATCTAGGAAAATTTACCTGCAAGCAGTACTGACTTCAGATTCTGATTTGAAGCTCATAAATGTGAGCTGAAATGCCTGGTCTATTGCACTGGTGATATCTATTACAACTGGCAGCAAGGTTAGTAGCTAGGAATCCTGATAAAGATTTGAAAAGCATAAACCTGGGAAGCTTTTTGTCTTAGATAGGTTTGCATCTCCTTTGAGATGAGAACCCTTGAATTAAGAAAGTCTGAACTTCCTTCAGTACTGAGTCAAAAACACTCAAGCAGTACTTCAGTGTAGCAGTTCATAAGGAAATACTATACATATATGGGACCAAGGTCCATGGAAAGTGTGCTGTTGAGGTGGCTGTAAACCTGTCCATAGAGGAGAATAACAAGGTATAGACAAAGTAAGACAGAAGCAAAAGGGTTGTGTGTTTTTTTTTTTTCCATTCTCTTGAATCTTGCCATGAAGTACACACCTGTATTCAGCTACAGACGACGGTTGTCATGAGCAACACACAACAGACTTATACAACATAGTGTATAACAACATTCCTGGCATTTGTAGTTTCTGAAAATTCAGAATCTAAATTACAGAAAAATAATTCTAAGACTGTGCACAGATGTGGCATTTTCTTTAATGCAAATATTAATATCAAGATTAAATATTAATACTATTGATTATAACAATATAAAATAACATCAATATTATATATTCCTAATATTTACCTATTTCACCTGCAAAAGTTGGAATACTTAAAAAACCAGACATCCAATAAATTATTACTCAAGCAGAAGTAAAGTGTCTATATAATTTCTAATTAGCTGCCTCTCATCCAAAATCCCCAAATCAATCTTTGATAAATTTAAAGTGCCATCACATATTTTTATTTGCTTGGCTTGTCTTTTTTTTGTTTTGTTTTGTTTTGTTTGTTTTGTTTTTAAAGTTGATGTGCTTATTTTGACACAGGACATGAATTCATCAAAGCATTTATATCTGGAGAGGGCAGTCAGTCGAAATTGTTGCCATTTGTGTTTACTATGTTAACCTCTACCCAATACTGAACTTACGACATCGAATAGTACTCCTCATGAGTACACCTAATGCTGTGCTGATATTCTTTGATGCCAACACAAAGGAACAGCCAGTGATGCTTTCAAACAGCCTTCATGACTAATTAAATTGACTTCAGCTAATGATTTGCAAAGTACCCTAAGTAAATGAAATACCCACGATGCATTAAATACTCAATCCCAAATAAAGACCATAGTCCTCACTCTTATTGCGGCAAATGGAGTACAATACTGGTGAACGAGCTTTGGCCTTCATCCACTGAAATCAACAATAACGTTTGAAAGGATCAGGACATGTTGGTGTCTGAGAGTTCATGAAAAAGGAGATTTGTGGTGTACTATTCTTATTGCAATTTTTTTCCCTCTTCCCTTCAATTATACGAAAAAACCAATCTGACAAAGAGATGAAAAAATATGTGATAACACGGAAAAGTTAAACTGAAGTGTAACTAATATTTAGGACAGGGTGGTTTCAAAGACAGACAACATTTTCAAAAATACGTATTTTGATTTGTCTGATGATTGCTGGATTAACTACTTTGATAATTCAGATGTCAGAGAAGAATCATTGCAGTGAAAGCAAAAGCAGCGGAGTGCATAAAAATCAAACTCATCAAACAGCACATATAATTAGGTCACCCAAAAGACAGAAAGCTAATTAAAAATAAAGGGGAAAAAAAATCAATTTAAAGAGCTTTACAGAAATGACAACAAAAGCTTTTTATCTCCCTCAAAAGTTATACTTTGCATTGTCCCAGGTATCGTACAAATCTCAGAGTGATTCACTGGCTTGATGTTATTAAAATTAATATTTCTTGTCATGCATGAGGGCTCTGCAGCTAGTGCAGCAGTATGCCTGGGTGAAGTTTGAAAGGGGTCCCGGATTCAGCTTTGGCATGTCAGAAGCCTCAACCTCTTCCAAATGGCAAAGGGACAGAAGAGCCATCCAAGTCTTGGTCTGCAATGGCCCTTGAGGCTGGGGCTGGAGGTGACAGCAGTCTCACATCCCTGTGGAGATGTGCTCCGGTCAGTGTCTTAAGGCAGGAGCGAGACAGCTGCACTGTCAGGGCAAGGACCAGGACATCAAGTGGGTGTTTGCATAGACAAGTGTCTGAACCTCAAACTGCAGAAAAAGAGGCACAGCGAGACCCTGCGCTCAACCGAGCAACGGATACAGACTCCCAAGACGCCAGGGGTTGGAAACCTGTGATGAGCAGCAACAGAAGGAAAATTTCTTCTCTGCCTGCAGACCTGCATCTGCACAGAGGTAGAGTGTCCTGAGAGCAGCTGAGGAGGAACAAACCCTGTTGGGGTGGTGTCAGACCCAGGGGAGCCGGAACCAAAACTCTGCACTGACTGCAAGCAGGGAGTGATAGCAGCTGAAAACTCCTTCTTGCAGGAGACAGAAGCACCTATCCGCCAAAAAAGGTTGGTGTCTTGTGAGGTTTACTGCACACTAGAGATCAAATCCAAGACACTGGGGAGGGACTTCATCAGGTGATGTGGACCTTGACCTTTTGGCTCCAGTGCCAGGGTCTCTGTGCCAGGGCTGGCATCAGAGGTCCCCATGGAAAGCACACTGCCCATACCAATCACTCTGGCACCCCCAGAAAATGCTGCTCTGTGGCTGCTGGTGGTGGGAAGGGACAGGGGCAAACCAAGCTGGAAATCTGGCTGAGCAGTCAGGACTTGGAGGAGGGGAGACACAGCAAGCATGTGCAGAGACACAGAGCCTGAGTCTCCTTGGGAGCACAGACACGTGGTGAGATGATTTGCAGGACTGGAGTGTTGCAGCGGACAAAGGCAGGCTTTGCAGCAAGGGCAGGTGGAAAAGCAAAGAATAGATGCTGTGCCCTCTCCAGCAGAGTGGCTTCATGGCACAGAGCTTTGTCTTGGCAGTAGGGTAGATCCAGGTGGCAGCTAATGGCTGCAGCTCAGAGGAGAGTCCAGCATAGGTTGAGAAGCATCTGCCACAGACCACCTACTAAAGCAGTCAAAGAGGACAAGGCCTTTTTCCAAGAATGATAGAAAACCTGATGACTGCAGGTCCTTTAATCTGTGCCCAGTCTGAGGGCAGCTGGAAGGTCAATTTGCACGCAGCTCCAGAAATCTAGTAGATTTCTAGAGGGTGCTAAAGGCAGTGTTTGGACACCAGAGATCAACAAGCAAGCTCAGGCTAGGGGAGAAGTTCTGCTGGGCTGCCCGCTCATGGCTGAGGAAGAGGATCTCATTTGTGTGGCAAAGGTGAAGGCAGTCATGACTGCATGACCATGAAATGGAAAAATTTCAAATCCTGAGAGAAGAGAGCATAACCAAGAGTACAATGGCTGCCCTGGACATCAGGAGAGACTATTCCACCTGTGGAGGCATCTAGGCAGGATGCCAAGGAAGACTGCCCCATGGATCAAAGGAGCTGAGCAGTGATGCTTGCTCTCCAGGCTTTATCTCCTCCACACACTAGTGAGGGTTCTTCTCATGAGCCAGGAATCAAGGCAGCACCACTGCAGGCCAGCAGTGATGACCATTAATGGTCTGGCCCAGCTCCATCAGAGCAAGTTAGTACCTAAAACACGGGTGCACGCATTGGATGCCCGGCAGGAAGGGAGAGGCACTTTCCCAACAGGCACATGGGGACAGATCTCAGAAAACCTGAGCTCAGCAGGGATTGTGACTGGCAAGGGATGGTAAGAGTAATCATCAGGCTGCCCTAGGAGCCCATTAGCAGCTGAAGGAAGGCTCTGGAAAATATGACACTGCTGTTTCCTGGAGCACGGACACTGTGACGTAGGCCAAGGAAAAAGTGCAAGTACTGCTTGGGCCTGACTCATTTTGGAGCCATGAGAGCTGCTTTTAAGTCTGTCAGGGCCCAAGTAGTGGGAGTGAAATATTAGTCCCTGGAGAGAAAGCTCAGAGTTGGAGAGCATTGTAGCAAACTGGACCTCTCCAGATCCATGGGAGCAGCTGGAGATGCACCCTAGGGCACTGAAGAAGTTGTCCAGGGTCCTTGCAGTGCCAGTCTCTACTAGCTTGGGAATGTCCTGGTGGCTGGAAGATGTTCCTGGGGACTGGGAAATGATGACCAGACTCAGTACCTTTCTTCCAGGACCACAAGAGATGTAGAAACAGTCGGCAGGAATTGATTGTCTTGTCCAAATTGTGACGCACCAACCACATTTCTTTCTGTGCCGACGAGATGCCTGGGCATGTGGAGGAAAAGGAGACGAAGGAGGGAGTGTGCTTTCTCTGGAGGCACACACCAACAGGACACAGGGACACATGTTGCTAAATGGTGCACTAAAACTAGTCAAAGACATTTGGTCTACAAGAATGGATTGCTGAGGGAGGTCATGAGAATCTCCATCCTGATGGAATGTCTGTAGATGAGTAGATGGGACCTGGAGCAACTTGTTCCTATTGGTCCTGCTCTGTGCAGGTAAGGTGACCTCCAGGGTTTGTTTCAAATGAAATTATTCTATCACTTTGTGATAGTGACTTCACAAATACTCTGCCTATACTGCAGTCTTCTAGTAAGTTCACACCAGTATATTAACCAGTGTCCCCAGTTAGAAAAAAATCAGCATAATTCTACAGAAGGAAATGGACTAATTAGTATCAGCACAAGTAGTAGTCTGTAGATATCACCTGATCCGCCTGTATCAAATGGGCAGGCATTCCAAAAAGGTAATCCAAAAAGACTGTATAAAGGTACAGACTGCTCTGTTCATGCTGCAAGGTGGACACAAGCAAGCACTGAAGAAGACATGACATTTCACACACCACTCAGCTCAAGCTGGTAAGGCATCCTGAGACAAGGGACATACAAGCTCAGGCACAAGCTCTTGGCAGCTTCTTCTCCAGGCTGCCCTAGACCTGCCTAAATCTTACTGGTCCTATGCAGCTCAGTTTTTCCACCCAGTGGATGTTACATTGATAACTTTTTCCTGAAGGTCTAATTCAACCCTTGGGGTGGTTCTCACACTAACTTCAGAAAAGTGCAGTGGCCCATTCATCCAGTTCTTTGGAAGCGTATGCAAAAAAAAAATTTATTTTCTGTTTCTCTTTTAAATCCTACTCTACGTACACTTAAGCATATATATTAAAAACACGCAACCATAAAGTCTGAGAAACACAGGTGACAGGGACCTATATCAGGCACAAACTGCAGGGTTTCACTAGTGGGGAGGTGTAGGAGTGCCCTCTGTGGGAGGAGGTCGGTCATGGCTGGTTCTGGCCAGCTCAGAAACAAACGAAAACAGATTATCATTTGCCAAAACTTCACCCAGTCAGAGGATGTTCACATATATTTATGAAAGAGGGGAAGCCATAAAGGGCAGGAGACATGTAAGAAAATATATTTCTGTTTACAGAAAAGGGAGGAGGAAGTACAGACGACGTGTGGAAGGGACATTATTTGGAACATGGCTGTAAGAACTCTCTTGGAAGGAAGGGCTCTGTGCCAGAGTCAGGTACACCCCTGAGGGACTGCAGCATGCCAGCTACCTGGGGCTAGGCAGCTAGGGCGATGATAACCCTGAGGGACTGTAGCCCATGGACAACCCACGCCAAGGCAGGAACAATCCTGAGGGACTGTGGCCCATGGAAGCACCACACCATGAAGAAACACCAGTGAGAACCTATGGCCCATGGAGGACCCACATTCAGAACCAGAAGAAGCAAGGAACAGAAGAAGCAAACAAGAAGTAAGGAGTTGCAGAAAGGAGTTGTCACCTTACTGAAGGGGTTAGGAGGGACTGAGTGCTAACAGGCATTGAAGGTGAGAGATGTTGAGAATCAGTGTGGGTGGAGAGTTGTTTGATGTTGAGCATATGAAGGCAAAGCAAAGATGTTTTTATGTTTGTTTAATTATGTCCTTTTTTTCGCCCAATAACTAAGAGTTTCTGTTACTTGACAATAAATTAAATCAAGTGAAATTCCCAGAGCTGAGCCTGTTTTGCCCACAACAACATGACGTGAAATCTTCCTTCGCTTGCACTTGTATGATTGTGCTTTTCAGGTTCTCCTCTCTTTCAGTCTCCTCAGCTTGCCATCACTGTCTTCCGGAAATGTTTGATCATTTCATTGCTAGCAGTCTTTAAAAAAATTCAGTAGTTTATGCTGTCTTTGTGAGCAATTTTTTTTTAATTATTTGATTTTTCAGTTTGGAACAGGAATGTACTGTTAAGGTTTTTGGAAGCAAGAATCCCACAGTAATATGGCTTTAAAATAGACATGTACTTGGTGCTAACACACAAACTAATATCTAAGTCTGATTTAGGCACTGGAAGTTTTAAAATTTTCAAAAGACTGCTAGTCAGCGATGTACATCCACTATCTCTATCACAGCGAGTGAGCTGGAAGCATCCTTTTGGACAAGGTGGCTTGCTGGTGCATATTTGTCAGTTTGAATGTGACTGATTCTATCAGGATGTTAACCTTAGTACTTGACAGAGTTTCAATAGAAAGCAATATGCCTTCGGGCAATAATTTTATTTGTACAAAAAAAGCATTTTTTTCTGTACAAAAACACAATGTGCACATTTCAAAGACTGAGACTTTCCAGAAATGTTACTGGAACAGAATGATAAATACAAGGACATGTACCAGTTGTCAAAGGGAATACAAGTGATTTGTGTTGCATCTGCAACTCTTGGGAGCTTTGGAAGTGACAGAAAGACCAATAGCACTAAGTGCTGCTAGAACACATCTCAGCAGAGTTCTGGCTCCTGAGCTCCTTGGAGCCCAAATAGATAAGACAAGAAAACATTTTTGTAACTGTTTTACATATGGCAATTAAAACCCATATATTTAAGGTATTTAGGTAGACTTTTTACCTGTTACAAGGCTGAAGGGGCTTAGCTCCTTTCTGATTTCAGTAGACTCCAATCCGAATCATAAAACTCACTATAACTTTACTGTGATTTCAAACATCTTCCAGAACTGAAAGTTCAAAGAGCTTGTCAGAGACTTCAAAATCAGTATTTGACCAAAAAAAAAAGACTTTTTTTTAATATTTTTAAATTCAGATTAAAATTTTTCCTAGGTATGGCCATGAAATTATATATATGAAATTACAGAAAACTTGATTTTTAAGTGTTTGAGAAAACATTTGGAAGTCATATTTCAGTCTGAGCTCTAGCTGTATGGATTTGCAAAAGAAAATCATATGATATTCAGCATTTCTTTTCAGCTTATCTGTATAAAAGACTGTATTTCTAAAATGCTTTAAAACAGCAATACTGAGCTGAAGTTTATATATGCTACCAGAAATCTGCTTGTTATGTAGCCAAAATCTGGCAGCAAATCTGTAAAAGAATCAGAAAAAACAAGGAGTTCCATTTCAGTGAAGTAGCAGCATCAGAGCTGTCTAATGGGCTAATGAGAAGTGCTCTGTAAGTGATGTTATTGTCTCTCATATTAATACTTCTGGAAAGCAAAAAAAAGATAATACTCAATAAACTGTCCTAGGTTAGAACTGTCCATTCCCTAAAGGAACTTTTATCTTCTAGCAACTGTTAGATTTAAGTTCCTTTAAGTTAGAGGTCATATTCTAGACAATCATTTTTAATAGACATTGAAAGGTTTATCATCCATGATGTCATCTATTCTGCTCTTGATTCCATCTATATCTTTATTTCACACTTCGTTGGGAAAAGAGCTACAGAATTTTGTTCCTCATTGTATAAGTTGAGCACTTATTTTTATTTGCCTTAAACCAGCTGCCTAAGTGACTATTGTATTTCTGATACGTGTTGTAAATCAACACAAGTTACTGATAGTTTTTAATGATTTCTTCCCAGTTAAATTGTTAACGGTGATGTTCAAACATGCCTCCATTAGATATTTTTCTCTTAACAGAAAAATAAAGATAATGGGCATTGTAAAAAAGAAACTAATAGTTGCCATAGGAGGTCTTTTTCTCTTGTTTTCTTTACGATGTTCACCTCTATCAAGGTAAGTCCTCAGGGAAATTGTATTATGAAGATGAAAAACGCAAAAGTATGTTGTCTCCTCCATGACATGCTGCTAAAAACTCTGACAGATTTTGTAACAGATAGAGCAGAATACCTCTGCGTGGTTGTGGTGTTCTAACGGGTGGCAGCTTAAGCTTGTTTTTTGGTGCTACGTCTCTAAAAATGGTCAGACCTCTGAGCACAAGGCCTGGTAGAGCTACAACATCCAGAATATTCTTTTATCTGTGAGACTTTATTCCAATTATTTTTAATACAATCCTTCACAGAGTTTTAACTGTGCTAGTAACTATGTGATGGGGATTTACAGTATATCTCTATATGGCCCGTGCAGAGAATATAAAGATTTGAGAAGTTCTGTGCAGTTACGGGATGATTAAGAACACCATTTTTGTAATATTGTCTTCCTGTTTCTGGTGCTGCTGCTCTCACTACTTACCTATCACTAATGGTCAGTACATTATTTAGTCGTTCTACATTGCCCTGGAAAACCACATTTTTTCCAGTGCTGGCTAAATACTTGAAAAAATCAGGTGTTTAGGTAAAAAGTATGCTTTTTACTGCATTCTGTATTTCCTCTTTTTTTAGAATTACTTATTATTAAGGAAAAAAGAACATAGTCTCTTGAGCACACTAAAAATCTATAGCTTTGGTAAAAGTTACAAATGAAGAAAAAAGGTTTTGGTTCTTGCGTTGCTAGTTTAAGTTAACAAGTTCAAGTTAACAAGACAATATTTATATGTTAGGAGCAAGTTATGCTAATGATAGGATATGTTTCTTTACAAATACTAAGAATTTATATCTTTTGGAGATGACTATAAACTTGGAAATCAAAAAGTGCTGCTAAAAGCACATAACATTTGCAGTGAATGTACTTCAATTGAGATAAGTTGAAAGAAAAATCAGGGGCACTCCATTCCCCACTTTGTGCTAAAACTACTTTCAGTCTTTTTTTATAATTGTGTATAACCATGAAGAAAAGGACTTCTGAACATCAGTTTTTTTATTTACAAATGTTTGCAAAAAGCTACCTTCTCAAGAACCCACGCCTTCCAAAACTCTGTGGGTTTAGTATGCCTTAACACATGACTCAGCAACTGCACAAACTCCATCAACTAAGATCCCAGACTCATACAAGCTGACAGCTCCGTGTTTTTATGATTTATGATTACCCTCTCAGTACATCCATTTCAGTTTCAAAACACAATGTTTTGAATTGTTCTCTCAAAGATGAATTCAGAATGGTCATTTATGAATGCAAACAACAACAAAAATCAACAATAAAGAGTCACTACATGCAGATGTGTCTGCTTGGTGACAGAAGTGGGAAAAAATCACCTGGGATGACGAAGAAGTCTCCATTACAGTGCCAGTCACCTGTAGAGGATGCTAATTGTTTTAAATTGAGATGCTCAGGATAAGATGGAAAGGAACAGGGAAAAGAGGAAACTCTTGGGGACTCCACTCTACTGCAGGACAGTGGTGTCCCACTTCCCCCTCCTCCTGAGGGAGAGTAGAGGACAAGCAAGAGAAGAAAGATGGCTCAACATATTGAAATGAACATTCGCTCAAGAACCGTCTTTGTGGAAACATAACTGGACAGAGCCAAGGATTCACAATGCTGTTGAAAATCAGCCGAGGGATACAGTCCTTTCTCCAGCAGATTATGAATTATCCAACAGTCTGTTATAAGACTCAGCTGGTGTAAATTTGCTGGCTGGTGATATGGACTGTTGCTTCATTCCACTGCTTTTCTGGTTAGTTTTTTTCCTTCTTAAAATGACAAAAAAAAATTTGTGAATAGCACATTAGAATAAAATTTGAACCTCAAGGATGTTAAAGTCTAAATTTAAAACTGATGCGTAGGCAGTTTGCTACTGGGAGTCTTCCTTTTGACTTCAGGTTTAAATCCACATTAATTACACTGAAATGAATAACTGCTTCTAGAATTGCACCAGTGGAAGATTTTGCTCCAATATTTGTCATATTTTGACTGAAAGAGCATAGTCCCGAATGTAAATGTTAAATATTAATATTGAATTTAAATATACATGAAGGGAACTGCTTCCACATGTTCATATTATGAGTCTAATTTAAGATTTCATTTTAGTAGATTAAGCCACAAAGAGTGGGCCTGTTTCGCTGTACCATTAATCTCAAAATGCTAGTAGTTGAATTTAATTGCCTGCATTAAAATTGCAGGCTCAATTGCTATTTTTGTCTTTCAGTGCAATTGGATCTTTTCCCTGTGTTGCAAATGCCAAAACCTATTTACATTGTATAACAGGATATAGCCTTACATTCATGTGATATCTATATCAATTTTCATGAGACATTCCCAAAGAAATATCTTCCACTGCTGAAGTGGAGAGATTTAAAGCTGTCAAGATAGGAGAAAGAAAGGAGTAAACATTTCAGTTCTATATCATTGAAGTGAATGGAAAATCTGAATTTGATATCAAGAGAGGGCTCAACACTGGGTCTCAAGGTAATCACAAGAACTCAGGTCACATGGGTAGACAGGAAACCAACTGTGGGCAATTAAAGGTGGAATTTAAAAGCACGAGGAAGTAAGGCAAAAGTGATGGTCACTCTCTGAGATGGTAGAGAAAAGGAGGCTTGATAGAAAAATGTAATAGTTGCTTAGATTAACTGTAACAGATGGAATAGATTATCAAGTTTTTGGGAACAAAAATCTTCTCACCTGTGCTGCTAAAACCACCTAAAGTCTGTCTGCGCACAAGATTGTCCATTTTTGCATTCCATCTTTATGAGTTGGTCTGATAAAACTATCTGCTCTTCCAGCATATGACATCTCTCCTATTTCCTCTGACCATCCAGCCTTCAGGATCTGATATATTGAGAGAAGGGGATGGAAACAAAAAGGAAGACCAAAGGGATGAAAGAAAGGGCATGAAAAGTTAATAGGCTGGGTCTGGTGCAATATCAACTACTTCAGCATGAATTTTGCTGCTGACTAGGATTGTCATAATTGATTCATACAAAAGAGAAGAGGGAATGTGAGAATAGAGAATTGAGGAAAATAATACACTCCTTACCAGGTGTGATAAAAGATAAGGCTGTGGAACATAAAAATATTAAGTATTTTTTGACTACTAACAGCCAGTAAAAGCCTAACCTGCCTATATTCTCAGATAGGTGATTTATTTTCTTTACATGTTGCTATAAAATATTTATTTTTCCCATGTTAGCACAATATCTGCAAGTTCTAGTTTATTAAAAATCCTACAAGTGAAAAATGACAGTAATGAATTTTTAACAACTGTTTTCTCTCTGAACATGATCAAACAAAGTTACCAGGCAGGAAAATAATATTAAAAATGCAAGTAAGAAGTCAAAATCAATTAAGCAAACAAATCTAAATGGAGCATCTTAACCTCTTGCTCTCAGCAATAAAATTGATCAATGGGCCAAGTTTATGCTTTTAAATGGTAATTTTGTTTGTTCATTCTGGGTTTGTTTTTGACTCATATCTTCAGTAGCTCATCAGTTTGTAGACTGCTAAGCAAAGGGGAAACATGTTTACAAACAGCCTCTCTTGGGTCCTGGTTTCTGTCACATTTCTTATGCATGGAAGGTATGGGAGAGAGCTTTGGGGAAAAAAAAAACAGCAACAAAACAAACAAAGAAAGAAAAGGCACCTTTCAAACCTGTCTCTCTCTTCAGCACGGACTCAAACTGAATCTCTGCAGACGTGCTGCCAATGATCTTTTTCTCTATGGTCCACTGCTGGAGAAAAACTACCCTATATCTGACACCAGTTAGCTTTAGGAAGGGATTCTCTCTGGATTTGCATCTGGTATTTTAAGGAAACACATCACAAAGGCATAGTACATGTCTTCTACAGTGTATAAGAAAAATCAACATTCCAGAAATATCAGCACTGCTTATCTGGACATTAATATTGTGCCAGAACAACCAAGAGTGATCAGTGTGTTGATTTCAGATATTCTTGACTGCTCCAAAAGCCTGTAAGCCCACCCCAGAGCAGAGCAGCTGCTCAGCTCAGAGAGGAATAGGGAGAGAAGGACTTTTAAGTTCATTCAGTTGCCTTATCAGGTAGGTGGCACGACACCAAAAATGCCATCATCCAGCTGAGGAGACAGCATCTTCTACTATATGGGTAAAGGAGGAATCATCTTAAAACTGGTACTGCCACCAAATACGTGGTACTGAGTAACAAACTGAGAACGACTGGGAACTGATGCAACATCCCATTGACTCCCAGTAACTTGGCCAGACTGCTGTAGTCGAGGAGCAGAGAAGTATGCCATGTCAAAGCTGCCCTTTCAGCCCATGTCCTTTCGTGGTTTATATGCTCTATGTTTCAACTGCAGCACAGAATTAAGGACATTTTAGAGGACATTTTTGGGCAAGAACTTGAATAGGTACTGTGGAAATACCAGGAAAAAGACTGCTTGCTTTGGTGCCATTCCTAGTTGTGATCAAAAGCCAAGTGCTGAAAATCTCATGAAGAAAAAAGTGCCTGGCTATGTCTCACACTTATAGATCTTTTGCTGTGCTCCACAGTTGCTGGGGTCCTCAGAAGATAATTAAATGGTAGAAGTGTACAGTTCAGCTGTATTCGGTCAGACCTATGGATTAGCCTTATTACAAGGATTTCTAAAGTCTGAATGGAAGACCGCATTTTGTGCTCTTTGGAGTCTGTGGCCTGCAGTGTCATGGTGTGAATATCCCTCAGCGCCCATAGCGATGTTGTCAGGAAGCAAAATCCACCTCTGGCATGTCCCTTACTCTGCATGGATCAGACAAGGAATTAAAAGAAAAGGTTTAGTTCAGTGTTTGGACTTTGCAGGAAACTTCTGCTATGATACAATTAAAAGTTCTGTTTCATCTAAGTCCCTACAATGTATGGGACAAGCCCAGATGGACAAAATTTTAAAAAGAGACTGAAATCCCATATTCAGAAAGAATCCTTGCATTACGGAGATTAATTCTCACAGAAATTCAAAGTCAAGGTGGAAAGAAGAATGAAGAAGATAAAGGTCCAGTTTGCAGTATATTTTCTGAAAAATTGTCTCTAATACATGAAATTTGGAGTTTTGTGGATCCTTTTCAATTGTCAAGAAAGAAAAATAATATGTAATATGGTCACACTAACAAAACCAAGTTTTTTTTTTATTCAGAAAGATTCACACCTAACTGCTTTACCACTGAATCAACTTATAGAAGATTTAACAATGTCATTGCAATTGTTGCTTCCATGGATACAGAAAGTTTAGAAACTTTCTGTTCTTCTTCTGCAGTTAACTCTGCAGTTAATGACACCAGCTCCCATTGCTCTAGTTACAGTCAGAATAATACAGCAACAAAAATAACAGCAGTAATATTAATACTGCTGTCAGCTGTCATTTTTAAAAAGGCCTTTGATGAAGGCTGTGTGATTTGAATGCAAATATTCAGTTATCTGCCACTAGTTAAAGAAGGCCATCCTGTTGCATTCTGGCAGTGAATGTGTTTTGCAGTGTTTGTGGATCCACAACTCCAGGTACCTACAGATCCAATAGCACTATACTTAAATCAAATTTTCACTGGCTTGTGTTTATAACAGGTATTTCAGTCCCAATTGAACTGTCACATGCTTACACAAACTTACGACTACATTCAAGAGAAGTAAAAGATCAAAATTCGACCAAAATGCAGGAATATTTTGGTGTGCTGAAAAATTATGAAAACCAGCCACTGGAATCCCTTCGATGTTGAAAACGAAGATTGCTAGTATAATCTTGCCCAGTTGGAGGACCACAATAAAAAATATGAGGTTTTTGATGCATTGAAAGTGAAAGCTGACTGACATAATAAACATGTCCACAGCTTTAGGAACAGTTATCAGTGAAGACAGTAGAGCTTCCACTGAATATTAAATCAAGGTCAGGAAATCAATTAATTGGTAATAACTGAAAAATATGTAAATCCTTGTGCAAATTGTTCCACCATTGCATTCGAGCATCTTTGGTAGAGCATGCCATTGACATAACTAAATTGCCTTTTACCACAAGAAGAGGAGAATTTCTTTAAAAACTTGAAGACACGTGTAGCATGACTGACTGCAATAAACTAGAAATTCCACAAGGCCATTATGTCCTTGAAAAAAACTGTAGTTACAGAATATTTTATCATAGCAAGTAATATCTGCTTAAGTTAACATCCTGCACAGGCTGAGCACTGCAACAATATTCTGATTATGCCTGCACCCACTACGTTTGATATTAGGTGGGGTTGAGAATTATAGGGGGAAAAAAAGGTTAAAATGCAGTTAAAATGTTGCTTTATTGTACAAGGTATGACTTTTATACCTAACTCCAAACCTCTCCACCATTTTTTCTATGAAAAACTGTAATTGTGAAAAACTTATAACATTTATATTTTATCTTTTTCAGCCCATGATCACAAAGAAAATACTATGTTTGCAATACCTAGTAACAAGTAAATGGTATATTTATCTCAGGAAGGTAAAATTCCTTTTGCTCTTTGTTTACTGTGTTAATACTGATTTTCTATTACCTTCTCAGCTGAGCACCAAAATAATTTTTCCTCCTTGACTCTGTTCACCTAGTAGATGCTGAGTAATATTTTTAGCAAGTTACATTGTTAACATCAAACCAAATGCAGCAAGAGAGGACCAGATAGTCTTAGTTCTCTAGGACTACAATTTACTTCTTTTCTTTAATTGCAAAATATACTTGAACGTCTATTTTCTTACTGATCTGTAAAGGTACAGTGTTATTGTGGTCCTGGGCAACATGCTTATGATCCTTTGGCATTCTGGTCCAGGAGATGCTGCCTGAGCAGGGGCTCGGACAAGATGACCTGTTGAGGTCCCTTCCAAGGTCAACCATTCTGTGATTGTTATACCATGTATCCTACTAATTTTGCATGTACCTTTCAAATCAACAAGCCTCAGGTCACTTTCAGTGGTAAATTCCTTCCAGTAGACGGAGTGTTTTAAAAGGAGATGCAAACACAGGAGTCAGAGGCATTTTACCATAGCCTTGTGTTGCTTGGTATGTGTAAAAAACCAAACCAGAGTTGCCCTACTGCTTGTAATTGATTTCCAGGCTACTTTGGGTTTTTTAACATGGCATTGTGTTGCAAATAGTTCATTTTCTTTCTTATCTTTCTGTAGTTTGTCCCTTGGCAAAAAATATTTTTCATGAGTTTGATTTTACATTGAGTCCCACTGTGTTCAATATAGTATCTGAATATATATTTAACTATAAATGTATACATATGCTTCACATGTTCTTTAAAGTCCTAGGCTGTATTCAGATGTACTCACTGCAAAGCATACTCTTAATTAGTTTGTTAGGATGGAGCCACATTCTGTGTTTAGGTCTTGTATGTGTTAGTCTTCTGATGATTATCAAAGCAAAACTCACCAAACAGTTTAAGATAAACCCAATATGTTAGCTCAGCTATTGAGTATTATTATTACAACGTTTTTATCTTCTGTTGATGTCAAAATACTTTACTGAAGCTGAATAGAAAACAAGTGATTACAATGTAGTATTTTTAATTTTTTTGAAAAAGTATGCAACTCCCATCCACACTGAAATATTTCAGCCTTAAATCATCATAGCCTCTTATATTTGCGCACCACGGAATTCAGAAAGTAAAATATCAATGTGGACCTAACTTACTTGAAGATACAAGCACCATGATACACTGTGGTCTTTAACTACACTAAGACAAAACAAAAGCATATCCAAATATAAGTGCTAGAGCTGGATTTAGATTTTTTTCAAAAATGAAATTTTAATCTTTCTGAGGAAAAGAAATGAGGCAACTACAAACTTTCTTTCAAAACATTTTTGTCATAAAACTTTCTACCAGCCAAATATTTTTTCTCCTCTCTCCATCTACCCCTCATTCCTCCCTCCCTTTCTCCTTCCCTCCCTCTCTCTCTCCCTTCTTCCTTCCTTCCTCCCTCTTTCCCTTTTTGTCAATCATGCAATAATATATATTTGATTTAACTAACATAATGCATTAGATTTCTCTCAGGACGAAGCAACATAAAAATAAAATCTCAGGCAAAGTTCAACTATTGCCTTGCCTTCTTTTTATTCTGCGCAAAGCTGGTGCTCCTGACAGGTTTCTGTCTGAGCAGGACTGCTGCAAAGTGTAGTATCTCTTTATCCACCCGTTAGGTACGCTGTTACCACTGGTAGCACCAACCTCTTTGTATGGGCCTGCTTGCAGTTTCACCTCCCTGCTGCGACAGCTTCAGTTCAGAATATATGGTTGGGTAAAATAAATATAAACAATAATAATATTTTTTCCAAAGCTAGACCACTCCAAAAAACTTCAGTTCCGTTTTTTAAATATATTATATATGGCCGTCAAACAAAACAACTTAATTCTTTTCACATGATCAACATTGAGTACAATCATTAGAGAGGCACTCAATGTACAATTAAGGAATTGTCTACTTTAGAACAACTAAGAGTATAAAAACCTTATAAGCTGTTGTCAGCACGGCTTCTCCAAAACAGTAAGGTAATTAAAGCATGCTCCACAGTAATTACACTTTTAAAATGTCAACTCCAATTTAAATATAAAAGCATTTACAGTCCATAACAGTATTTGGAAAATTTATATCTACCAGGATGCATTATTTTAAACACTGAACAATGGCACTAAGAACACGCTTTTATGGTCTTATGCATGAAAACTATCAAGGCAATAGAAATGGCTGGTAAGCTGTAATTCTGCAAGTCTAGTGTGTTCCCAGAACAAGCACAATAAATAGGAAATATTCCTCTTGACAAACTATACAGTTCATTGTCTTTTCTGACTACGTACCTTTGTTCACATGCTGAGCTAATTGACACAATTCTGTTGAAGTCAATGCATATGTATTACCTATATATCATCATATTTATTCCTATACTTATTTTACATATATATTTCAATTAATTATTAGTGATGATTAGATAACACTTTCACATTTATGTTAACAAGATATGATTATGATTATCACTTCTATCTTTATTACTGTGTATTATCATCTGTATATGCTATATATATAATCTCAATATTAATATGCCATACTAGTGTTATTCGTATAACTTACACTGCTTATGTTAGAAGATCGCTCTCCAGGTTACAGATAATGCACTGATTAAGGCACTGCTGGTCCTGGCTCTCCTTCCTTTGGAGAGCAGCATGCTGCCTCTGCTGCTGCCTGACACACAGCCCCACCACCTGTGGCAGAGCTGACCAGCCCATTTTTCCCTCTTAAGTCCCAAATACCTGCCAAATTGCCTCAAAAAGGGAAGGAATTTTCAGCTGAATGGTTGAATGTATGCCTACACAAAGTGCATCATAGACCGCCGATCTTTTCCCTTGTCACTCAAATGGTGTCGCACACATTTGAAACCAATCATAACAGGAGTATAATTACGCCACCAACCCAATTAAGAAAAGATCAAATGACAGGGAAATTATCTGCAGCCTCCATTTGCTTACCAAGCTACACCTATGTGGTGTGTGTTAAAAAACACACCTGCTGAAATAAGCCATGGGATTCATGATTGGTTTAAACAGATTAAACATCATTGCGTCAAATATCATTAATTGCTGGTAAGCAAAAAAGGAAGTGAAAGAGCAGGTGTTAAAATGTTATAGAAAGAGTAAGTTGTCAAAAGTTACTTCTGTTTTCGTGACTAAATTGCATATGTTTTTAAAGTTTCAAATAAACTTGATGCATTGTAAATTTTCTATTATTCTTGCTAAATTTCCAAGCAGTTTTTTGCAAATTCACATCTTAACGGGTGAAAAAACCCTGCTTGTGGTCTCTCTTTTTACCTCTTTTTACTTATTTTAACTATTTTTACTGTTTTTATTCTTTTTCACCCCAGAAAGACTTGATTTATTTATTCTTTTTAGCAAAAGCAGGATTTTCCACTATGACCCAAAGAATGTCCCTGGCCTAAAGCTGTTTACATTTTCCCTTACAAGAGGCAGTACTTCACCACTTTCATGTATATCAAGCTGTTTTGTTCTGCCCTTCCACTAGCGCAAACAGGAATATTTGCAAACAGAAAACAAATCAGTTTACTTAAGTGCCTTTCATTAAATCTATGACTAGACAATTAGATGGCAATCCTATTTTTACACATATCTACAGAAAAACCATGCAAGATGTTTTTAATTGTTTGGGTTTTTCTTTTTTTCCATGAGTTATTAACACTTTAACTAAAGACTACGTCTACAGGGTGCAGCATCACAATCAAAATGTGAAAGAATTGTGATGATTAACATAAGAAGTGGAACTAGAAGTGTTCCCTGCATTTTCACCTGTGCCCTGCAAGAAACTTGTTATGGACTGACAATCATGAATCATTTCTATCACACGCGGTTTGCTTTAACTGATGAAAAAAATCAGCCTAGACCCAAATCCCTATAAGTGAAGTGGGGAGCAAAAGTCAATGAACTGTGGGGGAGTAACAACTGCCAGCAGCTAGTGCATGGAAAACAAAATCAAAAGTTTTCTGGGCATTGTGGCATTGGTAAGAGGTACTCTCAGAGGTACCAAAATTCAAGTGTTGATTCTTGAAGGAAGCTCTGTCTATTTAAAAAATACTCCATTACTGCAGTGGGAGAAATAGTGTTAATTTTTAGGACTATGTTTTTAAAATCTCTGGGAAAGGCTCAACAGAGACTGCAACGAAGAGACACACAAAGTCTGTATGTATGTGTACAGCAACTAATGCAAGAGTCTACTGGAGCAGCCAGAGGTCCACAGCTGGTGAGTAGGACTTGGTTTTCCCCAGAGGCATGACACCAGTCCCCTGGAACCTCCTCCTGCCTGTCACTGCCTGGCACTGGTGCTCTCCGGCGGTGGAAGGACACCTGGTGTAAATCAATGACATGCTTCAGCGCAGAGGAAAGCTGTTCAGCCAGCAGCAGGACTCGCTGGCCAGGGAGGGATCAGAGGTGAGTTCTGCAGGGGGGTGGTGGGTGCATTTGGCAGAGATGTCTCCTGTGCCAGGCACCCCCCGCGGCATCTGCTGGCAGCAGCTGTAAGACCATCATTCTCTTCCACTTCCAAGTCTTTACTGCGGGCAGATGGTCTGAACTGCAATTAGATGGGCAGCATAAGCAGTACGAGATACTGCTGGTGCCTTAGGTCTTCCTCCCTCTGAAGCAACTGCTGTTCTCTGCCTTATAGTAAGACACTCACCTAAAGCAAAGGGGAAAAAAAATTAAAAAGTTGCAGTGGTTTCTTTATGTTGTTCATTGCGGCTGTGGCTGCCTGTTTAACTTCGGTAGCCAAGATTCACACACTGCTGTTCCTCTACAGACATCATTCTGATGGATGACATCCCAGGGGCTTTAAACAGAACAGGATGACGACTGGCTGAGCTCATGCCAGCGTTTTCCTCTGACTCAGAGCTGGCTGATGAAAGCAAGGAATATGAAGGTCCAGTGGGACTAAAAATCCCATAAAAAGATCCACAGCCAACAAAGTCTTTCATAAATTTTTATTTACCATTACACTCTGTGTTCCTGAGGTTAAAGACAAGTGGCTTTTACTGAAGATGAGGAACATGAAAAACAGTAAGAAAATGAGCTGTATGTTTTGTATGCTTTGTGTTAGCACATCCATGTTGAGGCTGCACAATCACATCTTACAGGACAGTAGTTCTTTAGTTGGAATGCAGTGAATTGGAGTTGGATCCAATACGTTTTTACACTGAAGAGGTCTTAGACACAAACATGCATGAACATTTCCCCCTTCATAGGCAAAGGTACAAGGAACTCCCTGCCAATGTATTAGAAGGAGAGCTGACGAAACCACTGGCAGTATCAGGATACTAGAAAAATGACTAAAACCAGCCAAATAAGAAGTTTTAATAGTTTGGAAAAGTATTCAAGATTTAAGTTGACAACTTAACAGATAAGGAGAATTTATTCTGTTCTGTCCTCTATTACCTCCTTTGGGGATATTTAAATTAAAATAATGTCAATTAGGCAAATCACTCCGCCTGGGGTTTTTCTTGATGTTTTAGTTTCTTTTGCGTCTGGAGATAGCACTAGCAGTGAATATGGGTGTACAGAGCATTCTCACATGGTGAGATCCAGGACTCAGCTTTAACCTCTGTGTCCCGGCAGCAGCTACCCCAGCACCCACCTGGGAGCACGCACCAAACTTGGCAGCCCTGGCGCAGTTACAGGCCATCAGCCCTCGACCTTTTGCTATGGACTTTGTGCTACTTTGTGTACATTGGCTGCATCCAAATGCTGTTGGGAAAATCAAGTACTTTCTGTCCCGTTTTACAATCAGCAAGAAGTAAAAGGGAAGAGAAAGGCACTGAGTCTAGAAGCTTTGAAGTGAGGCTTAATTGACTTGCCAAAGATCACTTACAATCTGGCTAGCTATATAACAATGAATGACATGAGCTTTGAGGGAAAGTTAGTTCTAGGTTTTGAGCAAAATAGAAGGTATCAACAGCATGTTGGTCACCAGAGTATGACAATACTACCTATTTAATCAGTGTAGCGTATATTCTTCAGCCCTCAAACATTGGGTTATTTTTTCTAATTACAGTTGTTTGCAGTCATGTGTGAGTTCCTTTTCCTCCAAACACCTGCGTCGTGTTGTAACTATTCATGCTACTCCATATTCAGTGCCTTTAACTCTTCCATGAGTACTAGGGTTTTGCCAGACAGCCGGCAAAAAACTGAAAAACCAGTCATCAAAGTGTGAAATTCAAAGGTATGGTAGTTAGATTGCATTTCTTCAGTCTAGACTGCCTCTCCCAGAGACGGCAGGGGAGGGTCTTTTAGGCATTTCACTGCCCCCTTGGGAACCCTGCTGGTGGGCAAGTAACAGTGCACGTGGAGACACATTGGTCTAGAAATATGTCAGCAAAAAAAGTCTGCCTAGATACAGCAAACAAAACTCCATAAGACAGCATTGTACAAAGCCTCTGAGTTTTGCCTTTGAGGTGCATTGCAGACAGATCTTTCTACTCAGAGTTAAAGGATGGGCTTATACATACACAGGTGTGCTGTAAGTTGCTGAGGCTACATTACAGAGACTGTTCCCTTAAAAAAGCACATTTTCAACATTTAATTCTTAGCCTAGTACAGCATCCATCGCTCCCTCAATATTTTTCATCAGTCATTATCACTTAAATAAATCGTCCTCAGGTGCTTGTGGAGGTGATGTTACTGGTGGTGAGGCTGCAAATGTTACAATTTCCCAAGTATAAAGGTCTCAATCTACATCATGCATGGGGTTCACCAGAGCTCAAATAAGAAAAAACAAAGGTCTAGCCTTGACCTCACGATAGTCCTTCCGATAAGTGGCAAAGTTAAGATCCTGCCTCCAATCCATCTGAATTTTGCAGCCTAGCCCTCTCTCATGAACGCTGAACAGGACAGCTGAAGCTGCAAACCTGTACATCAGAAACACCAGCTTCTCTGTACAGCACTGAATTCAAATTCATGGCATTTTAAGGGGGTTGACACTTATCCAAGTCTCAGAAGCAGAAACCTTTTCTTCTCAATATGTTCTTCTCCCAGAGGAAAGTCACTCTCTGATGCAGAATATTTTAACTCTGGGAAGTGAAACGCGAAAGGAACAACTTGTTGAAGTGTCTTGTTTCATCAAAAAAATGCATAAGGGAGTTAATAACTTCAGGCAGTAAATATTTTTCCCACTTCAAAATAAAGTCAAAACAAATTGAACTGTTAATTGAAACACTTGTCCGAGTCAATGCTCTACAATACAGTTTAATTAACACGTTCGTCCTTTTTTTTGTTATTGTTTGGGCTGATCTATATAGTTCATGTCACAGATGGATTTCTCTGATCTGCCCTGTGCTAGCATGACTGCCTGCAAATCTGCATTTCAACTATTTTTCCAGGTTAGTAATTAACTCAGTCAGGAAAAGAGCTGTGAGGGTCCAGAGCTCACTGAAGCATAATTCACTGCACGACTCTCAAGCTGCAGTTATCTTCAACCAGAAAAGGTTGTAGTGCAGAGCTTGGAGTGCGGCTGTAGTGCCGAGGTGGTGCCACACAGAAGCAGTATAGCGAATATGTTTCAAAACGTAAAGAAAATACAACCCTTTTGTGAAATAGCCATGCTATGATTCATGTGTGCAGCCCATTTATCTCGGCTGATTTGGTTAAACTGCTGCTCTTTCATTCTCATGGCGTGGCATGTCATTAAGAAACCACTCTCCTTTTCCAGCTATGACAGATAAAGCCAGAAAGCGTTGTTACTACCATCTGTTCTTTTTACTTTCTACCTGGGAGGCAGTACTGGACCGGAAATGAGCCAAAAATAGATCGTTGTGGGGGTAACCTGTATACTACAGTGAGATGCACAGAATTGTTAACTGATTAAGACAGGAAGTCAGGTGGGTGCTAAAAAGATGGAGAAGCATGGATCCTGCCTGATCTGGTGTCTCATGCAGTGAGCTCCACCGTGCCCACAGGCTGGCTGCTACAAGCTGTCATTGTGTAATGGTGAAGAGCACTAGCTCACGGCCCCCAAATGCAGGGACTTGTCTCCCTCTCCAAAACAAGAGCAGACATTAGTGCACTTTTTAGTGTTGATAGACTGCCATGAATTCCCACACCGGTGCTCGAGATATCAATCAACTGTGGTATCTGAAGCTGGGAAGTAACCAGTTCTAGGGAGACCTTCATTTCTTACTGTCTTGATCTATCTGTACTTCTGTTTCCACGAATAATGGATTTATCTATAGCAATTTCAAATCCCACTAAGCCCTAAGATTAATTTACTGTGTGACACTGTATGATCATTGTCAATTTCTAAAAAAAAAATAAAAAAGGAGGGAGGAAAGAAAGAAAAGGCTTAAGGACACTATGGAGATCACTATATTTCCCCTGGCTTATACCCATCAATATTGTAGTAAGATTAACAGGATTTGCAGAATTATGATCATAATATTCACTGAGAACAAAGCAATATATTACTGCTACTGTCCTTGTCAGGAAAACATCAGGAAACTCAGGTCCCCAAAGAAAATGTGGGCTTGAAAGGCTGTGTATTTGAAGTTTTATGAAGAATAGTTTTCTTATGTACTCTTTGCACTCAGTGTGTTTGGAGAGATGGTGGAAACAAAGACAGTTAAAGTAGCCTACGTATCCACCTTCCCTGTACAAGACAGGAAAAATCTGTTCCCAGAGCTTTTCAGACGGCTGTTGGAATACACCACAGCGAAAAAAAGGGGGCTGAGACTGTGTTGCTCTCTTGTGGAGACTGACTTCTGACTTTTTTGACTTCTTTAGCCTCAAAACACCTTCCTCTCTGTTCCCAAAGGTTCCTCATGCTACCAAATGTATTTTTATATTACATTGGAATAACTGCCAAGTCGCTTCACTCTGCTGCGATGAGATAAACTGACTCAAACAGAATCTCAGCTACACAGACACACGGTGCAAAGACGACACCAGTTCCTTTGGCTTCTTTCAATGCAGTAATCCCTGTGGTACCTCAACACATCTAACCAGTTACTTGTTTTACCTTAAGTGAGATTGCACTTTAAATATCCATGGCTGGTGTGCTCTTTAATCTAACCCATAATCTAACCCATATTTCTACTGGTAAACAATACCTTGAACCTGTGGTCATAAGTTCAAAATGCTTTATTCTGTTATTATTAGCAGAAAATGTTGAAAGTTTGTTGTCCATCATAATGAAAATGTTCATTTATTTCCCAAAAATTGTGTAGGTCTTTTTCTGGTGCACATCTGTGTCCTGTGTGTCAGTTCTTAACACGGACACACAAATCTCCAAGGACTGTTGGCCTAAACCAAGTATGGAGGTTTTCACCCACCAGTTTGCTGCCAGTCAGGTAGTGCTGACTGGGTGATGGTATTTAGTATAATAATCACCACCGCAATTGTGGAAACCTTGCCTTGAAAGATTCATAATTAAATGAACAATTACAGTGCCCATTAGCACACAAAAAATTTTGTCTCATGACAAATACCATGGAGTTCTTTATGTGCAATATGTACTTCTCAAGGTGGTGGCAATATAGAATTGATGTGTGTGTTAAAAATATCTTTTTTTAAGCCCAATTTTTCTGACTTGTGAGGACCATTTTAAACGTTAACCTCCTTGGGAATGAAAATAATGAACTGGCAGGTGAGTACTTCTCTCTTCCCTTGGCTTTCGTATAGTAACATAATAGCCAAGATTACAGGTTTTTTGCATGTGTGTAAATGAACAGATGAAATGCAAAGGAAGGGAAGAACTGAGCTCATTTATTTATGTACAAAAGCCTGTAAGTAATGAATTTATCCTATACTGTAGATAGTAGAGCTAAGGCAACAAAGCACGTACTAGATGATGTTCATTATCTTCCAGAAACAAGCTTTTGATATTAACCTATATTCTATAATGATATGTCACGCTCTCTATTTAACATATCTAAGTATCTTGTAGAAATGTATTGAGCTTGAACGAGGTATATACCATATGTGTTTGGTTTTGAGGATAGGTGGGTATTTGTTTGGCATTACATTCTTAAATAATTGCCCATATATTTGTTTGTATGGTCATACTGCCCCGAGTTGTTTTAAATAGGACAAGTACAAATATTCTCACATGTCAGTGGAAGTGAGAAGTGCTGAGGCTTGGAGCAGTCATTAATCCCTCCAGATTTTTATTCCACAGTTTTTTTACAGGTACCTCAGGCTTCATGTTAGAGTTTCCATCTGTCTTTGCTCCTGAAGAGAAGAGCAGTAAATCCTGGCTTTGTTCTACACTGCCAGACTAATCTTTGGATGTATTAGGACCACACCACTGGAAGCTTTGAAGAAAGGACATAATACCTTGAATTTGACTAAGCAATCTAGGGAAAGTATAATGAGAGCAAACAATGGCTCTAGTAGGCTTGTTATAGCCCGTGTTCCTAGAAACACATGCAGTAGCATTTTGTACGAGCTGATTTCCCAGGAGCTGATGGATTCCTTTTATAGATACAGTCCAATGCTATAATCAGAGCAACTGTGACAAACACATGTACAACCTAGAAAAAATCATCGTCCACAAATACAGGACAATTCCCATGCCAGCCGGATGTGGTGGATAATATTCCATACAGCGATTGCTGTGCAGGATCTTAGATAAGCAAATATACCAGAGGCAATGAACTGGCATTTTATGTGCTTATATATGTTTGTTTATTTATGGATGTGTATTATTATATAGGCTTATTTATTTATCCACATTCAAGTCTTCAGATCAGCTTTTCTCTGCCTATGACTGCAACACCTGTCAAAGCATTTTGGAATCAAGGCAAGCTCTCAGCGCAGCTCCTTATTCCTTTCATTTGTACCCTAGGCATAGATTTCTTTAGTGCGGACCCATTCCCATTGGCCCTGAAATGAACAACAAATCTTCCATGACAGCAAATGTGAGCAGAACTGCATTTGTTACAAATGGCTGAGGTTTCTTGGGTGTCAAAATTGATGTATGTGATAGCTTTAAGATTAAAGCATGTCAAAGTCATTAAAAAGCTGCTTGAACAATTTTGCATATTTTACACAGCAAGATTAGGCATAACTTTGTTCTCCTCTTAATGAGGTGCAGCTCCAGGCAGATTTTACAGGAAAGACTGGGTATTTCTTCTGTTGCTGATATGACTTTTTTCCTGAAGGAAAGTAGCAACAAAACAGTGGTAAATGTGCATAAACAAATGTGCATAAACATTTGCAGCTAAATGCTGAGCAATGACGTTTTAGGGGGAAAGTTCGGAATTTCACTGTGGGTCTAATTCTACTTATTCTGACATTGATAAAAAACTGATAAAAGCTGGACTGATGATGAGTGCTTCTAAAATAATCTGTTCAACAAACAACTTTAATGTTATGATTTCGCTCTCTGATTGGTATGAATTACACACCGGAAGGATCAAGTGGTCTCAAACATAAAAATCACATAGCTTTATCACTTGAATGAAATTAATCTTATATTTAAGGGCAGCAGGAGACCACCATCCCCATTTCACCAACAATAAAACTATTTCTCTGAGTAAACAGGGAAAGCAGCAAAGTATATGCTTTCCCATTTCCAGGCAAAAATGTGTGTCTTCCCAAAACCACGTATTTGTTAATGTGTTGGAAAGCAAAATACAGTGTTCTTTTCTTTTTATGGAATATAAATGTGTACATTTGTATTCCAGCAGAGAAGTCTAAACTGTGATTAATTCAACAGGGTATGCTAAACAAATCACTGTCTGTGTAAAAAGAAAGTAAACAAAATGAATAGCGGTTTCCAAATAAATGCACACGTACAGAGGCCGTGGATGCCAGACTGATACGTGGGAATTTATGCACCGGCATGACAACAAATTCAATACGTCTACATTGCTACTGCTTGTCCCACGACTGCTGATGCCCTGGATGTGATGGGGAGTCCAGTGTCTCCGTGAATGTCTGTCTCCATCGCTGAGGTCTCCTCCAGAACCCGGGAGCTGTGGAGCACGCTGCTGCCCTGGGGATCTGGGGACACGGCTGTGTCACAGCAGCACAGTCCGCCCTTGTCCTCTGGATGGGGACACGGTGCCCATGGCAGTTTTGGGCACTTTTAAATTGCCTGTATTTTTGAGATGGCTGTTTGCGTGCATTTCAGGTCAATCTTCAGAGAGCGGCTGCTGCCAGTGCTGGCGCTGGGCTGGGAGTTGGGCTCCTGGCTGTGTGATCCAGCTCCCGCTCAGCCGGCCAGCTCCTCCTGGGGAGGGGAAGGGTTAGTTTTGTTCACAAAATTACAGACCTGTGAAAACAGAGAGCTAAAAGAGAAACAGCAGTCAGATGCAATAATATCTTCTAAACCAGATCAGGACTTGCAGAAGGACAAAACTCCTGGGGTTTTCTGTTGTGTTATATCTTTTTCTGTTTCAGCAAAGGAAAAAATCTGTAATAGCAGGATGGCATTTATTCATTGTGCATAAAAGATGACATTTCACATCCCTATAATTCTGAAATTAAAGCTTGTCTCACAGGTCAGTAAGTGCAAATATCTCTGGCAGATTTGAATCTCCTGCCTTTTCCTTTCCTCTCTGCTACTGTGATACTTTTATATCCAGACGTATTTGCTACTACAATCAGCTTTACATTGACCAAGGGATAACTGGCTGCAGTGATATTATGGGCAAAGCTGGAGTTTTCCTTTAAACTCAGGGAACAATCTCACACATCAAAGAAAACATATAAGATAGTATCACTTATTTTTTTTTTATTTATTGTTTATCAATAATATTTATAATTAGATGGAAGGCTTAGTTCCCATAGTAGTATGAAATTGTACAAGAAACCTGATTGACCAGGGGAAGAGAAAACCCTAATAAGCACAACCTCAAATGCAGGCAAGCTGTGGGAGGAATGTTTCTGAATGCAGAAATAGTCTGGGCACAGTTCATATCCATTATATGCTTATTTTGATCACGGCATAGATGACACAAAAAATAAAAGCGGTAAATAAGAACAATCCTCGAAACACCCACATACTTTCTTAACTGGAATCACCATTAGGAATCAGAAGTGGATAAGCTCATCTTTCCTGAGTTTCAAAGCTCAAAGGGTACTTCCATGAAGGGCTGTAGGCAATGATACTCCTAGAGGGAAGACTGTAACTGTGGCATCCAAACCTTTTTGATCATGCAACCCACCAGTAAAAAAATTCTGAGCACTCCCCCCGATATATGCATATTTATTTACTTATAAATTGCATATATATACTACCAAAGTTCTAGTATTTTCTTCCTGCACCCCGCTTTGGACACCTCTGGACTATAGGAGTGCAAATACTCCCACAGAAGATGCAGCTGTAGCACCAGGACTATGTCACTTACCTGTGTGGTCAATCTACCCCTGCGAGTCAAACAAGAATCAGTCATCAGTCAAGATAACCCAAGGATCTTTTTTTTTTTTTTTTGACCCATNCTTTTTTTTTTTTTTTGGACCCATACTTCTCCCTCTCTGACTGCTTTGAACTTCAGCACACCTGTAAGACAATGCCAATATTTTTAAAATATTCTAAACATTTGTAAAACATTTGGAATGTGCTACTAATATCAAAAGACCTTTTGCCTTAAATGACTGAATCAGGTTAAAAAGTGAATGAGGATCCCACAAGTCCTAGCTGGCTCTTTATTTAGTAAATTCACAGCTTAAAATTAGACATGTGCCTGGCTGAACCATGGTCCTGCTGCTCAACAGTATCAAATATTTACACAATCTCAACCTAAGGTAAAAAAAGAATGATTCGAAAAATGTCACCCTTCTTTTAGGCATGTACTTCCTGGAACTAAAAATACCTTCATTCAAATTTGCTTTTATGGAATCTAAGATACTCTGGCACAGGTTGCCCAGAGAGGCTGTGGAGTCTCCGTCTCTGGAGATATTAAAAATCTGCCTGGATGCCATCCTGTGCAACCTGCTGTGGGTGAACCTGCTTTGGCAGGGTTGTTGGATTAGATGATCTCCAGAGGTTCCTTCCAACCCCTACTGTTTTGTTATTCTGTGACTCTGTGATTTTCCATATAAGACAGAGAAGAGAAAGCAGGAGCATAACACCACTCAATCAGCTGGAAGCCTTTATTAGGAATTCAGTTAATTTTTGCAATTTGGCTTGAGAAACATATCAATCAACAATTCCTCTCTCCCTATATTTGTATGATTTCCAATTTAAAAGCAAAATAACTTTTTTACTGTTATTATCATCATTATTATTTTAGTAATTGTCATTATCATTATTTACCTCTCCCCTTACTTTCTCACCACCCCATAAAGCCATTCCTGCGACTTAGTACTTATTTTATGCTGTTTACAAAGAGATCTGAACCATTGTCTGTGTTCCAAAATTGCTTAGAACAAAATTAGAAGAGACTTGAAATGGTCATCCCTGGTTGCCTTTCCATTTCCAAAACAAATTCAGCTATACTTAACAACTCACAGAGAAATGTCTTTAACCTCTTCAAATCAGGTTTATAATTAACACCAAAACTAGCTTTTAAAAATGAAGGGGAGAAAGGGAGGTGGTGGAAGCTATTGTTATTTTGCGTTTTAATCCTTGTTGGATATGTGTACGTTGTGCATCAATTTTGAGAAACAAATGTTAAGAAAAAGAAAGGGATCCAATGATTTCTAATGTGACTGCCTTACACCAGGGTTTCCAGTGTGTTACGTGTTTTTAAAAACTAATGTCCAGCTGGAGTGAATTAAAATATATAAGAAGTCCAGCTGCAGGCTATAAGAACTATTGCAAGCTAAGTGGCTTTGAAAATCAAGGCCATAATCTTGACAATAAAACCAGAACTTTTGGTGTTAAATTCCATATTACTATTTTTTTAAAAACTTTTTCTCTTAATTCAAAGAGCACAGGTCAACCTCTCAGAGTAGAAGGTACCCTCCACTGGGAGGCTTAGGAAACCTACCTGCTATGCCAAAATGTGCTGCTCAAAAAGCCTGCACCACTGCTCTTAACCATCCTTCCAGACACCACTCTGAAAATGTCCACATGAATTGCAAAATTCAGGTGCACGTTGTTATGAGCTTCAGGTTACCTGTACACTACTATTAGGACTGGTGTTATTCAGGTACTAGTGTTTCAGTTTTCATCTCTTAAGGACACTATAATACTACAGGTATAGTATATATAAGTAATATGAGTGTAAAATATAAATGTATATTATATACAATACATACAATAAACATGCTATAAAATAAATATTAAATATATTAATATATTAATATATATAAATATATAAAATATATTAATTATATATGTAATTATATATGTAATTATAATACATATATTACATACATGAAGCCAGGCTTCATGCTAAGGCTTCAGTCAAAACATTATTCCATATTATTGCCTGTCTCTGGGACACGCTCATGAGAGACACATCTGTTTGCAGCTCATGACTGAGTTAATGAAGAACAAAAACTTAATGTATTTAAGTACTGATCATTTCAATAAAATGGCAGGAATAGAATGAGAACCAAATACAATCTCCTCAGAAAATAATTTGATGGCCTTTAAAAACCCTCAGGAAGGCTAGGCCCTCAATGAGCAGTTACGGTAGCCACAGATAGTGACATTGATTTGTGCTCCGGGATAGAAAATGTGTGTATATATTCACAGATGAGTTAGAAGTGTTACACGGAAGCTGCAACATGAGGAGATTTTGAGGAATTTCTCTGATATGGTTGCATCTAGAAGGGGGCTGAACACATGGATTCCCAGCTGTAGTGAGGGATTATGTTTTGATGAGAAAGCTTCCCTCCATTTAGAATAAAATGTTAGGGAAGGAAGGCCTGAGCCTTTCATGAGGCTTGGCATTTTCAAGCATCCCAGGCACTACGTTTGAATGAAGTCTTACTTTCTGATCTGCCACAACCCTGTTGTCCTTTTCTAAGAGAAGTGTAAAATAAGTGTCTTAACATAACAAAGCATGTTTGTTTTCTTTTTTCTCCTCTTTTTACTGCTATGATCAAAGTCATCTGTAATTCATATCCAATGGAGATTTCATTAGATTTTTAACAAAACTAAACCAACTATAAAAAATGCAGACCTTACGTGTTCCAGAAAACCCTTTTCAAATCATATCACTTCTTGAAAATGAGATGCAACCTCAAGTGAAAATCCTGCCATAAAAAATAAGCTAGTAAATTGCAGTTTAATGAGTGTGAATGTCAACATTACTGACATATTCCCAGCAGATTCTTAACTGTGATGGATATTACGAAGAAAAGCCGCCTCCTTGTAAGAAAAAAGAAAATGCAGATTGAATGTTTGCTTTAATTACCGATATCTTGAAGCTATCAACAGGTTTGAATGATATACATCTACCTTGCTCATTTGCTTATGCCGTTAACAGCTCTACCTAGGACCAAAGATACACAATGTTTGGTGTTGCATTGAAAATGCTGGAATTTTTTATTGCTATATATATTATCAGGAGAGACAGTAAAAGTAATTTTAAAGAGTTATTGATTCAAAGCAATGACAATACTAAATTCATTCTCATGATACTCCCTGACCCTTAAACACCTACATTTTTGTGAATCCTATCAGGATTTTTGAAAAAGCAACGAATATAGAACAGGGTCCAAAATGACAACAGAAGAGAAGTTTCTTCCCCAAATAATGATTTTATCCTTTAAATGAGAGTGCTGTCTGGCCATGATTGTCTAAAGATATAATTAACATTTTTTTATTGGACCGAGAGAGAAGAAAAAGAATCACATGTTTGGACACACAACTCTTTGTATATGTCAGAAAGTCAAGATGGATCAAAGATTATCAGTTGCTGTGGAAGAAAAGTGTCTTTCCTATTGAAGAGATGAACTTTAGATTTTCTGTTTCCCATCAACATGTAGAGTCGGTCTGTTTTAATAAATAATACTTCTACAGGAAGCTTCAGAATAGTAAAAAACTCTTCTTCAGTGATAGCTGTCTTATTTTCAAGGCTTTTCAGTAACAAAACCCAAAAATCTCAGAGGACCATCTCATCCTCTGACGACATTTTCCTCACATATGAAAGCTTGAAACATGAGGGATTAAAACATAAATTTTTTTAAAAAAATGTTTGGAGCTTGTGGAATACATCCTATTAATCTTTTTTATCTTTTTTGTGAGGAGGAGATGGAGAAAACACCAAGTGATTATCCCACTACCACCATATACAAGGTTTTAAGCAAAGTCAATGTAGACTTCAGAGAGCAGATTGTCTACAACCTGGCCTTTGCATCCAATGAATTTGCATCCAATGAAAAGAGCTGAATCTTTCCCACCTAAGTGAAGAAAAAGTGAAATGAGTTATTTTTCTGATCTTGTTGCGGAAACCCACGTAATAACACCACCGTGAGGTCAAGAAGAGACACTTTGTGGTGGTGATCACCAACTTATTGCCCTGTGGAAGATCAGCATATACTTAAACCACTGGGTTCCAGAAAGTAGTTGGACAGGCAGTCCTGCACCCTATAACTGTCAGCCTCCCACCCTGACAATAAACTGCATAAGCATAATCAGCAACCACACTGCTTAATTCCTTTTGCTGGATGCCAAAGGCAGCAGCAAGAACCAGTCTGAATTTCCTTTAGAGTTTCTTTGTTCAAAATAAAACAGGCCACACCTTTTCCATGTTTCCTACCATAGGCCTTAAATTTAAAGAGCATTTTCTTATCCAGTTCTGTAGGACCCAACTTTTGCAAACGGTGGTGCAGATATCGGTATACGTGTTCTGTAGGATGCAAAAGAGGAAAATGGAGAAAACCTCTGCCCTTCTTCTACAGGAATTCAGGTTATATATTTCAATCTAAGCACTACATTATGTCTCAAGGCACCTTTGTATACTGTGATATATATAAATTCCCCAAACAACAAAACGCAGGAGCTCAAGTTATGCACAAATTTTACTGTATGCTTAAATAAGGTTAATCAGAGCTTGGTTTTCTCCAAGGCAGGGAACAAGATGCTTAATCCCCCCATCTTTTAGCCTGAGCTACCACACATGAAATATCACTGTTTTTTAGTTCAATCACCCAAAGTGATTATTGTCGTCCCATTGCAGAACACTTGTTCTGAAGCCTTATATGTATATGACTCAGACAAACCAATTCTCGAAGGGATTCAGTGCTTTACAGATGATAGTGCTGAGAGTCTGTCCTGTTACTGTTTGAAAAGAGAGGTGGCTATCTTTGAATTTGATCTTACTACATCCACCACCAGCAAAAGGGAAAGATGATAAAATTAAATAATTTCATATTTAATCCTTGTCTGAGCCCAGTGTTCCCATCTTGATGATATGTCTCCTTCAGTCAAAATTGAGGTCACTGTCCCACCTACCTTAACTGCCAGCCCACGTACATGCTGTGTGGCACAGATTTGTCGCTGGGTACCTCCAATTTCCAGGGTTCAGTTTTACTACTGACAGTAGTGGTATTTATGCACAAAAGCGATTTTAAGAAAACCTACTTGGGGTGATTATTGTTTGAGCGAGCACCTACACAGCAAAGTAAAAAAAAATAATGTCCAAAACCAGTGCCCTAAGTTAGTTTGTGATGGTTTTTAATATTATTCTCACTACACCAATTTAGACATGAATTAGTGCAGCCTCCAGATTGCCTTGCTGATTTGAAATGAGTAATGTGGTGAATGCTCCTGTGTCCTGCAGAAGGGGTAAGCCATAGAAATCTATTATTTTGACCATGACTGTGAACTCCCTTGTAGTCCCTGTAAGCCCAGATGGCTTCTTCCCATTTCTCCATACAAACAAATAGTAAAACACACTCCTGTCCAAAAGCGTTCATGTTTCAAAAGAAGATAAAGGGGGAAAAAGAGGCTTGTGAAGGTTTTTTACAAGGGTCATGACCAACAGGTTGGAAACCCACTCCTGTATCCAAAAGCATAGGTAAGAATTTCTAAAAGCAGCTTATTGCTGAGTTAAAGGAGTCTCCAAACCAAGTGTGAACTGCTGAGGGAAAACTTTCTTTGTTACTACCACCTTTGAATGTCAGAAAAGAGGTTTATGAAAGATAAGTCAAAAGAAGGAATCATTTATCCCTAAGTCCAGTGGCTTTACACTGAGAAATAAATTGAAATACCATTTTTATTCCATTTTTTCAGGCTGTGGCAATGACGTGGAACTTGCACATACAAGTCTCGAAACATTTCAACAAGATTTCAACTTACAGGAAATATCCAGAATCTTAGCTGTAGGATTCAGACCACAAACAGCAACTTTCTTTTCTGTCTCCTTAGAAATTAATTTAACAGTATGTTATTAGTTTGAAAGAAGCTACAAAAGTCATAACTTACTTAAAAACTGCAGCACTAGAACAAATGCAGATCTCTCCTGCTACTGATATAAATAGATAGTGTCTACCTTATTTCTCAGTCTATATAGTTAATATCCCTTCTGAGTTATTTCTTCTTCCTCTAATATAAGGTAATGACAACATACAAGGTTACACTACAAAATCCAGAACAGTTTAGAAGCAGTGTAAATTTTCTGCTTCTAGGCACAGAGCAACTTCCAGCTGATATGGTATTAAGATAACTTCTGCTATAATGGACATCCTACCCCCACTGATGAATATAGGCTGCTGTTTAAGACAAGATACTGAATTTAAGCAACTAGACTGACTTCCTGGTTCATGTCACAGGTCAAGATTTACTTTCCATTCTTTGAACAGTTGCAATTGCATTCATTTTTCATCAGTCGAGAAATTAGGATTCTGTGTAAGTACTGTCCTTTGTTAGTATTTAGTCAATTTGACTATGTTTATTATGTTTGTTGATGATTTCTTCAGCTCTTCAGGTGCAAGTGAGACAATTTAAACCAGTCTCACTTCCACTGAATATAGATAGTGGCCATTTCTGATCCTCTCTTAGAGTGTGGTGATTGGACGTTGAGCACACCCACATCTCCCCTGTCGTGCCAATAGGTTGATAGGGCATCATGCAATGCGGTACCAGTAGAGAAATTCTGGCATGCAGAGCACTTGGCAAAAAGACCCAATGATTTCTTAAAAAAATTTATAATTCAGGTCATGTTATTCATAAAATCACATCTAAGATAAAAACAAAATGGACATAAATTACCTCATCCCATTAAAATTTTCAACATTTCACATTTCCTTCTCTCCACATGAGAATCAAAAAATAAAACAATATTTTTAAAAAGCAGAAAAGCTTTGTACATTTGTAGCAAGAGAGAGTGACATTAGGGCTGAACAATAGGTGCTTATTGGAATCTCACCACTTGTTATTTCACTTTTCCTATTTTTTTAATCCTGTTTCCATGGTAGAATTTTGTATTTGCCTCTCCATCAGCTAGATTCAGTATCTCCTTAATCTTTTTTCCAAGACTCAGTTTAAAAGCCAGACCACCACATTCAAACTACAGCCATGCATTTGATTTATATGACAATATAAACCCTATAGTATTCTTCTCCTCCCCTCCTAGGAGCATAATAAAATGTAGTTTCACACTGAAAATTGTCTTTGAACAAAACAGCCTGCTCTGACTCAAGTGATCCTTCCTGTGCACATGCAGATTCATATCTGCCATCTTTGCTGACTGAAATATATTATAAGCCACTCAGCAGCGCCAGCTCACCTACAGCAATATGAGCTGGATTCTGTCCTTGCTCATGCATCACTTACAGATTCAGCAGCAAAGTGCCAATTACAGATTCTTTATTACTCTCTTTGCAAGAGACAAAATGAACCTGGCCTTAGTTTCACATGGAAAATTGAGTTTGTGGATTTGCAGTTTTAGGACCAAAAATAAATTCTAAAAAGCAAGCAAAGCCATCTTTTTCACCTATTACTGAGAAGACCTATTAGTAGTTGAAAAGAATATGATAAACCAGGAGTCAGACATTCCTGTTTTACAATCTACTTTAGAACTGGACTAGATCAATGCTGGGCTGACAGATGAAAGCATGAAGGCAATAGCCACGCACATGGTTTTCACTTTAATTGGGATCTAGACACTATATCACGTTGACAGGTACAGATGGATTATCTTGAATGACAACATTAAATATTTCAGATACTCTTATTTCATTTCAAGTGATGCACCAGTTTAAGTGCATTGCTGGTTTGGGACCTATTTATTTATTTTGCTCAATTTTTATGTTGATACTCCTTCTACAAAAGCAAATTCCTGCATAAGAATGCCCAAAGCAGTTCTGTGTTTGTAAACTGGATCCACATTTTCAGAGTCAACTGTTATTACATTAGCATAACTCCTTTGGCTTGCTCCATTGCATAGCCAGTGAAATGAACTGTGTGTTCAACTGAAGTTTTCATGTTACTTGGGGTTACATAGAGTATTCGTATTCCTCTGGTACCAGAAGCAAAATGTCTTGCCTGCTGTCTAGTGGCACTAAGCTGAGTTATTTACTGTGATTTCATTGAGATATAACTACGTAAAGTGGAGGGGGTTTTACCATTTCTGGGCAGTTCACAAGTCCTTCGTTTCAAAAAAACCCCCCTATTCTAAACAAATTCTTGGAATAATTTCTTCCCCTAATTATACTAGCGATTCTCAGTACCTCTTCAAACCTTTTCTTACTAGAGACCTTTGCTGAAAAATCTGAGTCTTGATTGGCAGCTAACCCCATCATTAGCAGAACACCTCCACAGTAAATTTCATTATTGACTCTACTTCTCTGGAACAAGCTGTTTAGATTATTTTATAAAACAATGTTTGCTGGAACTCTGTGTCATCTGGAAGGGGAAAAGTAAGTTGCAACTTACTTTAGTCTTTGTTTCCAGCACATTTCAAACCCATGCATTTTTGCTACCTGCAGTTTTGCAGGTATCTGCAGAGATACCAACTCAGAGTTGCAGGCAGTAACAGAGTCAGTGAATAATTGTCTATCACACAAAACATCTGGCATGCAAGTAGTTTAATGAATCAAAAAGACTACACGGCTATCTCATGTGACTGCTTAGTCTCCCTGTGCTGGCCTGCGGTTGGTGAGTCCTAGAAAGCTCTTAGAGTTATATCTTTCCTGTTCCTGGTGTCAGTGACAAGTGTCCCTACCACTGTCCTGAAGAAGTATAGAGGAAGGCAGATGCACAGACAGACAGCTGTTGTTTTCCTTTGCAAAACCTGAATTTCCCTTCCCATTTATCAATATTGTTTAGGAAGTTGACACTTTACACTTCGGGAACTGGGGCACCACGACATTGTCTATTTCTTCCTCTTTCCCAGACCTTCTTAACACTGTATAGTGCTCCTTCACTTGTGCACTCTATTCAGCTTCCGTTACCCTGTTTTAATTTTCTGAAGGTCCTGTGGCAAAAATTTAATTAACTATATATACAGAGAAATAATTGTACTGTAACACATTATTAGAATTATTGCTTGAAGTTTGCCATAAGCTTTTTTAATAGATGCAGGATGATACAATTGAAACTGGAGAGGCTCTATCTGTAGAAATACATATTTTTGCTCTATTTTAATAGCCACTATAAGATGAATACTCAAAAAAGCATAGGCAGTAAATTCCACAGACGAAGAATGTGCAAAAGCTGTTTGTTTTTAAGTGGTGGTACAAAAAATATATGTTGTATCACATTACAGCTGGTAATTCAGCATTCACAACAGATATTACAGCCTTGCTGCTTCCAAACAAGAACAACAGTTGTAGATGCTGCAGTTACATTTAAATCTGTGTTTGACATGTTAGATATGACATTTATGGAGAAGGTGCATAGTAATTCTGGAGCCAATCTACCAGCTGAAAAAGAAGAGGTTCTTCTCCCTCTCTTCCCCTCCTCCTGCCACATTCATGCCTTGCACTGGGTTTGGTACCCTTCAGATGCTTTGCTGATCTGAGTCAACCCATAAAACTTCCTCTAAGCTAACCTAACAAGGCAAAAATTAGGGGACAAGCAGCTGATTCACCTCAGTAAAAACCTAAAGGAGAAGCAAAAAAGAGGGATAGAAAAAGAAGGAACCATGAGACTGGAACAAGGACAGGGAGCAGAGTAGGAAAGAGGAATGGGACCTTTCAGAAGTTGTAACTTGTCAGGTATGCTCAAGCATAATGTGTATATTCAACCTAAGTTAGCTCTTTAAATTACTGCCAAAGGTCACTAGTTTGTTTCAAAGTGAAGCAGCAGGGACTCTTTGAGTTGTGCCTCCTTCAGCGAACAAGCCTATGAAGGTCCTTTAAGGACCATATCAGCTACAGAAGAAAGACATTAATACATCTGTTTATCTGTATATTAGCATGTTTCTAGCTGTCAGCTGGCTGCAGCAAAGAGCACGAAGGTCAGGTGTTCAAATCGAGGGCAGACTGGCACTGGCTGAAAATTGTTCATGCCTCTTGATTGCTAGCTGTGGGAATAAAATGTGAAGTTCACACTCAAGGACAAAGTTCAAATCTGGAGGTGACAACTGGGCTCAAACCACACTGTCAGTGTCAACTTTAGCAAAGAATATATATGAGGTAGACAGATAGAACTGTCTTCTCAGCACGCTGCAGGAAAGGAGGAAAGGAGTGGGCAAGTCTTGAATGCAGTTCACTGCTCTTAGCAGAGAACTCCACAGAACTGTGTTTATTCTTCAGTATTTGAAAAAAAAAAAAAAAAAANCTTTGTTGACTACAGGTGCAGGCTGATCAGCTACAGTTGTTAGACCCAGTTCTGACAGCTGAACATCCACAGGCAGCTTTAACAATTAAATCTATAAGCTTCAGATTATATACATGAAGTGTCTTCTTGGCTGATCTCAGCTAGAAAGAAATTGTGAAAATGAGGAAAATAAGGAAAAAAAAGCTTTCAAAAACCTTACATCTAGTGCAGAGAATGTAATTTTAATGGGTCCTTCATTTCTATCAGCTTCTAATAATTCTTGAAGGGGTATGAAAGAAAGGTATGTGGGCAGAACACTGAATGTGAAAAAAATGAATGCGGTTCAGTTACTCAGTGATTCTTTGTCTAAGAATAGAGCCACTTCAAATTAAGCCATTGAGTTAATACCACATGAAATTATTTATCTCCACTTAGTAGATTATTCAGCTCTGAGGTTCTTTGCCAGGGCATGCTATGGTGCAGATCTTAAAGTGATTCAAAAGATAACTAGAAAAATACACGGAAAAAATTGCCTCAAGTATTACTGGATACGACATATTATTTCTCACTCAGGACAACTCTGAGACTGAAATTCCTGTGAGACAGGAGGATGCACTGGGGGGATGGGGAATGTATTACTGCATGTTCTCTTTATTAATTTGTTCTTCCCTAGACGTCTCCAACTGGCCATGTCAGAGATACTGGACTAGACTGCATGGTGCTCTGAGCTGACATAAGACAGCCAGTCTTGTTCCTTAGAAGACGGGATGGTTATCATAACATACCTAAGGAAATGTCATTTCTATCCAAGTATACTGAGGTCGGGAAAAAAGGCTGACTTTATGAAACAAAAGAAAAAACTGTTTAATCTGAGGAGGGGTTAGGCCATTTTGCTACAACAAGTAATAACAGGGGAAGTGGAGATTAATTAAATTTTTAGGTTAGAATAAGGTGGAGACTTGTGTGTTTATTTTGGACTCTTAAATGCTATGGTTTTGATGGTAATACTTGGAGATGAGAAATTTGATTAAGTATTTTCATTCAGTTGGGGCTTTTTGTCTAGGTTTCTATGAAGTATTATATGGGGATGCGCAGCTGCTTCTGAACTCTAAGAAGTGAGTTTATCATTAGGCATCAGATATTGGTATGTAGAATGCAGCAGCTTTTTAACTATATGTGACTATTCAGCTTTAAGGAACTGAGTGGCCTGAGATACCATTTCTACACTATTTATCAAGTAAACACATCTTTTCAGTACATGAAGCTTTCTGGTGACAATACAGCCCTGCTGATAAGAATGGTTACTCACTTCACTACAGTGGAAGTTACTGTGGTTAAGCATTCATCATCTATAGTAATAAAAACAGACACAGGAGATAGTCTTAAACAGTCAATAATGAAGACATCAATATTTTCAGTTCTTTCTGTGCTTGTATTCAAATCTTATGCAAGTTAAGGGGAATTTCTTCTTAACTTGAGGTTTATTATTTTTAGGTCTTCAGACACCTTCAGTTCATTCTAAATGTACTTGAGCCCTTCCCCTTGCTGAAGAAAATCTTTTATAATGGCTTTTTCTGCTGCACAGTCAGCATTTTAAAATCTCCCCATTTCTTTTGTCTTCCCTGATTTTATTGCACACTGTTAGAATCTGTGTAAATGATCTGCTTTCTCTTAGAAACTGTGTCTTTCAGTTTAAGTAGCATGGTGTTATCAGCAAAACCATGATCCTGAAGATAGTCTCCCAAGGCACTACTTTTCTCCCTACCTACCTACAGTTTCTCTACCCAGCTTGAGCTACTACTGGAAACCACAAAGCGAACACATATTTCATTAAATTTTCTTTGCATTTTTAAATAGAAAGGGTAACCTGGGAGGAATACAAAGATATTGTCTGAGCATGCAGGGTTGAGTTTAGGAAAGCCAAAGCCCAAATGGAATTGAATCTGGCCAGGGATGTCAAAGACAACAAGTAGGGCCTTGATAAGTATGTGCATTCTCCTGTCTGCATGAGTGACACACTCACTGGATGAACAAATTCTCCAAAGAAGAAAAAAATTTGAGGGATTCACAAGGTCTCTCTGGTTTTTCCTTTTTTTTTTTTTCCATAGAGCAGAGAGACTCTCATTTTACTCTACTGTGCTAGCAGGTAGGAAATATCTTTGCAGATAATACCGTGATTTTGTAGAAATGTTTGCTGTCTATTAATGTGTCTTGCAAAGATATCTCAAAGCTTCCTTCTTTAATCCTTCTGACTACTACTATTTGACATACCCTATTGAAATGGACAGAAATTGCCAAAGAAGAAAGAAATTAAGAACTGAACACATGGCCTCCCAAAGAAGAGGCAAATTGGTTGAATTGCTCTGGTTTCCTTTTTCTTTTCTCCATTTTCTTCCATCTGTTTGTCTGCAACATCCAAAACTTACACAAAGAGCTCTTGCCTTGCGCAAGAAAACATGAAGCTGCCCACTAACAAACGCTGAGGGATTTCATAACTAAACAGATTTTCATCCAATTCTTCAGAAAAAGTGTCAGTTCCAACACATATCCAAAGAAATGCAGACAGAAATTCATTTGATGTCAACCTGTCTTTCTAACTGCTTTCCTGACAGCCTGTGTGGGAGTTTTACGTACCCTGACTTCAGGACAATACAGATAATCACCGTGGGACCCTTTTTCCATTGCAGTGATTTCTTTTTTCAAGTCCTTTTTTTTTTTTTTTTTTGCCATTGCAAGGAAACATTCAAACTGACTGCAGAGAGACATGTTAAATTTAATGCAGATATAGCCCTTCCTGCTGTTCAGCGTCACCTCTTGCCCATTCAGAAGGAGGAAAGCTCAGGCTCAAATCTCAGCTGTACTGGATTCAAAGCAGGGACTTTGTGTGACTTTTTTGTCAGTCTTTCAGAGTATGGAAGACTCTGGTGTATTGGCTGGTTTGCAAGGCTGTGAGAGGCCCAAATAACATCATACGAGACACATTATGAAATCTCACATTCCCATGCCTTAAGAAAAAATTTTTCCCTGTGTCAATGCTGTAAACCCTCTGAGGCAGGAAGCTACTTTGGAACATGTTTTGTATGCTTCATGTAGCCAAGGTGGGCTTCTAGATGTTGCGTAAATACAAATAGTTATCCTCAGAAATATAAGAATAATTTTTTTTGAGAGTTACAATAGCAATTCACAGATGCTACTGCATTAGGCAGTGTATATACACAGAGCCTAACAGAATGTTCTTCCCCCAGAAGGTTCTATTAGAAGCATAAGGCACAGGACAACAGTCTGCTAGAGGCAAAATCTTGTATCCTATAACTATATGTATTTCAGCATGTCCTATACGCAATTCCATCTTTCAGTCTGATAACACAAGCCTTATAAGCCAGAGAAGAGGTAGAAAAGTTTCTTGAAAGAGCACAGATAGCAGTCCTGTCACCTGTAATGTTAATATGTGTAAAAAAAGTGCAGGTATCAGTCCGGTCACCTACAATGCTGATGCATGGTAAGTACTCTCTCTGTCCTCTAATCCTTTTTAGCTACATCCTCACCAGAAGTGCTAAATAAGCCATAGCAAAACATTTTGTTGAAATTTGTGTGTTTTGTTTTCACCCTCTGCAACTGTATCCAAGTTTTTACATAAGACCTGAAACTCACATTTCTGGAACAAATGAGTTGTTTTCTTTTGAAAGCTTGTTTATCAAAGGTGGGTGTTCCTTTTTCCCCTCTGACTTAACAGACGGAGGGGAAACAGACTGTCTCCAGGGATGATTATTGAAATCTCAGGTTTCTAGGCTCTCAGAGACATTCAGCTCATGGTATCTCCCAACTACAAGCAGACACACCAGTGCTACTTTCACTGTGATCAGTAGGACGGGTGCTACCTTAAATACACTCCTTGTGTCTCAAGCCATGGCAGAAACTGGTTATCCTGAATTGTCCTGGGATGGCAAAGTTACACACTCATAGCATTCAGTATTTCCCCTCAATGAATATTAAAAAATAGTACCACATTTTCTACCATCAGAAAATGTTGAGGGATTTTCTGTCAATGGGGTGCTGAGAAAAGCTATCTTTCCTCACCTCATCTCACAAGTACCTTAACTTTTTGGTTTTATTGTTTTGCCTGGTTGCTTTTGCTTCTTCCTCTTGAAACAAAATGCCTTTTTATGCCTTTTCTATGGTGTTCTCCCACAGGCTGCACAATCGATCATAAACCTTTGATTAGTTTGTTTTTAAAAAGAACACTGTGATGTCAAGTTTGTTGTAGCAGTTTTCTCTGGGGAACACAAAATTAATTTTCATTCCACTTTGAAAGCTTAGTTGGCCATTGCTTGAAAAATTCCCCACAGAGTTTTGTTGTACATCACTGAATTCTCCTACTACTGTGCAAGGATTTCAGAAAAAAAAAGAAAAAAAAAACCTTTTTATTTTAAATATATTAAGTTGTACCTCATTTGATGTGTACATCCCTCCATTTTAAATGTGTAGCTACTTGTAAGCATAGACCCTACTGCTGTCAGGTTCACCTATCAGCAGGAAAATACCGTATCTAAAGTATCACATTCCCATCTGAAGGGAATGTCATACATTTTAAGGGGTTTTTTGTCTGTTTGTTTATTTCTCTTTAAGCTTGCTTGTTAAATGCTGAGTGGACACTATGCAGAGCAACAAACTAGTCTGTCCATCAGAGCAATATCCTTCATCAGTGCTTAGTTTTGCTTTCCTTTTCAATAGCTTCCAAAGCACAGTTGGAATATTTTTTCCCACAGAGAAAGCTGCTAGAGCTAGTATAAATTAATACCTTCTACCTGCTTGTATTTGGTTTGGCTGAGAAGGAGTTAACTTTTGCCATAGAAGCCTGTATGGTTCTGTGCTTTTTATTGGTAGTAGAAAGGTGTTGATAACACACAAGTGTTTTGGCTATTGTTGAGCGATGTTCACACAGGATCAAGGCTGTCTCTCTAATGACTCCTCCTGAAAGGCCAGTAGGCTCGGGGGTGGACAAGAGGTTGGGAGGGAATATAGACTGGACAGCTGACCAAAGCTGACCAAAGGGATATTCCATACCATATGAAATCTTGTTCAGCAAGGAAAGCTAACGGGAAGAGTAGTGGGGACGACATTTGTTATTGAGGCATTTGTATTTTAAAGCAACTGTTACATGTACTGAGGCCATGCTTCCCAGGAATTGACTGAACATCACCTGCTGATGGGAAGTAGAGAATAAATCTGTGCACAGCCTTTACTTTTTTTCATTAAACTGCCTTTATCTTGACCTATGAGTTTTTCATCTTATTTTCTCCCCCATCCTGCTGAAGAGGGTGAGTGAGAGAACAGCTTGCTGGGCCCCTGGTGGCCAGCCAAGGTCGACCCACCACATAAGTGCAAATAGTTAACTTTAATTTACGTCTATATGTTTGATAGAACAACCTGAACAGACAGTATTATCATTATAAACGTATATGTACAAATACTTTATGCATTGGCCATCTTCACCCCATGCCTAAGAGCTAGGTTAGACTTTCGTAACTACTCACTTAGGGCTCAGACTTCATGGCACTAGTTACAGCTTGACAAGAATTGGTGATGATTCATGTTGACCTTGATTCAAGCTTATCGGTGCTTTAGGACCAGACTTGGAGCTTTCCTCTGCAGGCTGCAGCAACTGAGCCTCTGAGGCATCCTGCTTCAGTGTGTGCTTGAGCCCCAGCCTAGATTTTGAGTGAGGCAGACTTGGACTTTCATCCATCCCTGGTCCATCCCTTTCAAGAAAGCAGACGGAGATATTTCGTTCCTTTCCATGGCTTTGTCTTCAGCAACTGTCCCTCCTTAACCTTTTTTAACAAGCTAAACTGGCTGGTTTATCTAGGTTTTGGGTGACCTTTCGTCTTGCCCAGGGGTCAGCAACTCTGCTTAATCATAAGCCACTTTACATTCCCCCCAAATCAGTGTCTTCTACATTCATACACTGCAAATTAACCCCTAGCTTCATACCATTTCCCTACAAATAGACTAATGCCAGGATTCACCAGTTCTTGCATTATGTGATAGGGTGGAGTTTTTTGTTGGTTTTGTTGTTGTTCTGGTTGTTTTTTATGAAATTTTCTGCTTCATGAATTAACTGGTAACATAATTCTGCCAGGCAAAATGCCTCAGGAGTATTCTCTATAAATAAAGTTGTCAACCTTTGTAAAAGCATCTAACACATGTATTCAAACAAACACCGCTCCACCTGAAACCTATTTGTTGTGTGCAAATTACAGTTTAGGTTGTTGACATTCTCCACTAATTTGTTTCTCTGCAATTTTTGCACTTTACGTGAGCCAAGGAAACACACCTACTATGCAAAGTCAATAATTAATTGTTCGACTAATTATAGATTGCAAAGTCTAATCAATGAATTATATTAGTCCAGATGCAATACTATTAACACATAGCTAAAATAATCCATCAATTAAAGCTCACTCACCATACCGATAAAATTAAAATTGATACACAAAAACTTTCCAGTGCCTACCCCTTTCTGTGGTGTTGCACTCATCCTTCAGCTCCTAAGATCCAGCATCAGTTTGGGGATGTCTCATCAGCTTAAGACGACTCATCGGAACCCCTAGTCTTTTGCCAGGAGGAGTATGACATCAAGGAGGAGGAAGGGGGTGTCTTCCTTCAGGTTCCTGCATCCACGTGGATTCATCTTTGCATAGTTGCTGACACAGTTATCTTACTCAATCTTCAGTGTTTCACAGGTCCACCTAATATCCAAATTTACTATATATCATTTGCCAGATGTGGTTTTCGTTTTCTCTGTTATCCGTAAAACTAGCTTTACCTAGTTCCCAAGACTATATTATTTCAATGACCAGTAGCTGATCATTGGTGAGCTGTCCACAGCCATGGACCTTTGATATCCTCCTACACTCGCAGCTGCAAAGCCTTTGCTATCATCCAACGCCTGTGACTCTTCTGTGCTGCATTTTTATTCCAGTGTTACAGACAGTTCATTCTACACTGAATAACTAACTACCTGTTATTATTATCTCTGGATGCAGAGATATATAGCAATAAACTTATACTACACAACTGTACACAGCCAAGCAAAATCTAAACCAAGTTAGATAATAGTTATCTGATTGTTAAGCCATTTCTGTTTCAACTAAACAAGCTGAAAGAAAGCATCAAGTAGGTGACATAAATCAAGAGAAAGCCTGATGAATCCCAAGGTCTGCATTTTTAGCTTAGCATAAAGCCTGTGACCTGTTACCATTATGACAAAACCATATTCACTGCGCTGTACACTCTACAGCTTAACAGGAACCACCAGCCCCCTTAAATCTTAAGGCAAGGTTTGAACTTACTATTTTTCTGAGCTAGAAATGAGATTAAAATCTAGCCCATGACTGACAGTCTTTGAGTAAGAAAAACAGTTTACAGGAAGAAAACATTTTTTCCTCTCCATTTGATAGCAAAAGATTCATAATGAGTCAGTCTTGCTTTGGATTTCTCTTGATCTGTCAATGAAGTAAATGACAAAAGTATAAATACAAGTAGAAACTGGAAAGTCACTTGTGTATTCAGGACTTCATTACACCAAATGAGTCAGATTTGTGAGCATTCAGTTATTAGAAATACCTCTCTAGCCGCTGGTGGGAACTATGTATCTTTATTAAGGGGAAAATTTCTTCCCAAATTTTGATTACATTAAAATTCATGAGTAAATATATTAAACATATTTTTTCCTGTATGCACCAAGCACCAGATAAATCAGTGCTTACATGTCTAAATCACCAAGAAAATAGCCAATATTCATTATTATTCAATCTATATTTTTATATTAGCTATACAGTTGGGAACAAAATATTTCTACCAGTAGGACAAAAAAATATTCAAAGAAATGAAGTGGATCTCTGTATTGTGGAAAGATTTGTGTATGAGAAGAACAACCCTGTCCCCTATTTCCTATGATATTGAAATCAAAGTATGAAAAAAATATCAAACTAACAGCCCTAGTGACTCATTATCTCCTTTCTACAGGTACAAAATAATCTCTAAAAGACCTGCACTACCTGTGTGCCTCAAAATCCAAGTCTACAGGGATCAGCTATAGGAATGAGAGAATTTTCAGTCTCCAACAGCACTGAAGTCAACAGAAGTCCATTCTCTGATGCAAATGAGCAGAGGTCTGGCCCTCCATCTCACTCCTCTTTGGTAAGTCTGCCATGCAAACTGTCGACAATGCCAGATGCAGTGGTGAAACACCTGCCTTCTCAATACAAGGAACAGAGTTCATCATTTCTATGCTGATTTACAATCAGTTCTGTAGCATTTTGTGCCCTCTTAAACCAAATGTAGACTATTCATGACAAACTTTTAAGTACTTTAAGGCTGAATCCCTAGTCACAACAAACACAAGAATATTCTACCATGGTGAGTTGCCTTTTATTCCTTCTCCCAAACCATCATTTATGTATTAAATCCCTGTGAAAAACAGATGAGTCAGGCTGAAAAATCTTGAACAATAGATCTGCTTTGACCACATGTTGTTGCTAAAAATGTTGGCTGTTTGCACGGTGTCATCTGGATCAGTTTAGATAGCTCAAACTATAAATTAAACTTGTAAACATTTATTTATTTTGAGACCAAATCCAAATGTGATTGAAGTGAACAGCATTCTATTAACAGCGGCATCCTGTGTCTTCTCAGCTATATATTTACAAATATTTAGGTGTTTCAAGAGGTTTTCAGAAGTGACTGTGTCAATAAGTGAGAACCGACGTGTCTACTAATGTTACACAGCTTTGCAAGGTCTTTCGAAAAGCACATTTTCTTGTTCTGGTAGCTGCCTACAAGAATTAAGTTATAGTTGAAATAAAAATAATGAAAAGGTCACATTCTGGCACTCCCTGTCTTGTTGAAGATCTCTTACTCCAATGTGTTGATCCAGAGGTGAAATGTCCTTTGACCAAAAATAACGCATGGAGGACTTGATTCAAAAGATATTCAACTATAAATGCATGTCAAAGTAACATCCATCTTGATGCTGCACAAAACTGACTTGCGCATTGTAATAACTCTCACAAATCTTTTTCTAGAAAGTAGATAGAAAGCTACCTCAAGAAATAAACCTTTCAATAAACTTTCAATGGAAGTGACAGACTTGTAAGTTAACATTTCTTATCACTAAATTCCACCTCGGTCCTGTGAAAAGAGCCCAAACACAATCACAGACTGGGCTACATTCTTTGGGACTTGGGGCAGAAAGAGGAATTCTCATTCACGAATACAACTGCGAGGTCTCATAAGACTGTGCTAAACAGCCTCCTGACGTGGGCTCATGTGTCACAGAAAAACATTTGCCTACATTTTGTACTCTAAGATCACATAGATGCACTTGCAGATCACACTGATGAGCATGCTCTGTTCAACAGAATTTACAATAAATTATGTTCTTGCTTCGATTGCTAGTTCTTGTGTAACTAACAATAGCTAATCTTCAGTTTAATATATTGTTTGAATGAATGACAAGCACAAATAGCATAATGACATCTCACAAGATTACATGCTCCAGGTGAAAGACAATATCCTAACTTCATATCTTTGCATGCATTACTTGGCAGGAAAATCTCCATCAGCTCACTTACTTCGCCTATATACAGGAGAGTTCTGGCGGGGTGGAAATCAGAATTTGACTGCTGTAGATTCATTTGTGATGTTTACTAATGACTGTGATGTACGTAGCATTAAATTTGATGCGCTATTGTACATGGATTTCTCAAGAAAATTTTGTAAAAGAAGAAGAAAGGTATGCAAATTAGAATGTTATAGAATACTTAATCTATTCATTAAGAATATTCTTGCATTATCACTTTGTAAATCAATTTAAGAAATTAAGGACTATTAAAATGATTGTACTCTAAACTTCCAATAAAGACTGATCACAATTAGTCCCATTTCAGAAGCACAAATGAGTATCTGGCTTCTGTCCTGCAGCCTCATTGTTCATGTTATATATATCTGTTTACAGACACACCCAGAGAGGAGCAGAGATTCAGCTCCAGAACTATAGCAATCACATTAATTCTACTCACACAAATTATTGAAAGAACTTTACAAGAAAGACAAATATTCACATTTTTAAGATGGGAAATAAAAATAGGAACAGTTTGATCCAGTTTGGACTAGAATCCAAGCCTCATGAGTGCAAAGCCAATTAACCCTATTGGAGTTAAATAAAGCCCTATTAATCAAACCATACTGCCTACTTTAAAGTATGGCAGATACAAGTAAGCCAAGTCACCTGCTTTCAGGTCATCCTCAAGTGTCCATCTGGGGTCTCCGTTCCAAGCACAGCCTGCAGTGTTCCAGACTCTGCCAGCGCAATTCAGACAGTGTATCAACATCCAAGGAAGCCATGCTGACACAAGCGATGTTGTAGTCATAGACACATTCCCTATAACTAAGACTTCACCATCTGTTCCAGCCTGTAAATGCAACGAAACGAACATAATTCACAACTCAATCATGTCATAAAAAGTAAAATATAAGTGATTTAACTGTATGTCCTTTATTCAATACAGCCACTGTGCTTTCATTTACAAATGTTACAAGCACAAATCATGAAAGCACTTTTCTTCCCCAACAGTTATATAAGAAACCTAAAATATCTTTTTTTTTTTTTTGTATATCTTTTCAGGTTTTAATGGAAAATATAAGGATGTGCTCATAAAAGAACCTTTCCTCCTGCTGCCTGAGTTTCATGTGCTGCAATACAAGATGTATTATTCACTATGCTTCTGTTTTCCAAGCTGCTAACAAAAATCAGTATTCAACAGCCCAGTGCAGAGTACATCAAACTGGATGTCATACCCCTGGGAGGTAAGCATTAAAAGGACATGATCCTTTTTTAAAAATCTCTGTTGCTGTGATGTCTTTAAAACCATTTTAAAAGCATTGATTCATCAGGTGGTGTGTTGAAACAACATCTCAGCATGCTCACCAATATTGTCCCATGGTCTGCTCATCTGTATTTACCTGTCTTACAGACTGGTTATATGCTCTTTGTATCGCAGACTAAATACCTTTCTGTACTTTTGTGCCACCTCTCAGATATGGCTCTATTTAACAACTAGGTACATGGGTGGAATTGCACTAAAACAAACAGCAAATATTGGTTCAGTCTTACTAATTCAGTAATAAATTCTCCATCCCAGTTATATAGTATGAAGGAGACATTACCCAAAGACACTTGCCCAAAGAACTCCGCTCTAATTTAGGGACTGCTCAGATAACTTGTGCAGTGGTTGGTCCCTAAGCTAGAGATCAGGAGCTAGAGTTTTACACCAGCAATGTTGGCCTAGGACCCCAAATCAGGAAAGGTATTCATCAGGAGACAGCAACAGCTGGAGGTCCCACTTAACCCAATTATGCACAGAGGATTAAGCAGTGAAATTTTGTTCCTGTATGTATCTTCTGACATTACAGCTTCATTTATGTAGGGGAAAAGTCTAGTTACTCAGGAGAAAAAGTCACGAAGTGTAGAAAATATACGTTGCAGACAGTTGTGTACACAAACATTTTTATTGACACAATAAATACAGAATTAGGTGATTGCAGAGACCTTGCCATAGTGGCAGATCTAACCTTTTTAAAGGGAAAGTTAAAGTATTTCTGTCAAATACAAACCAGTTATTTTGTACAATGTAATGTTATGGGTACCTAACCCACACAACAATTTACTAAACCTTCATTCTGTTAAATAAGTGATTACAATGGTGCCACTGCAGTCTTTTATGAAGCAATAAGCCACTTGTCAAGTGGATAAACTATGAGGCCAAAGGGAAGGAACAGGTTTGTATGAATGCAATAGCACATGAACTACATAGCTTGAGTGTTTGAATAAGCATATGTATTTATTTCTTTGCTTGTTTAGAAGTGAATAGTTGTTTGTGCACTGAGTGCAAAATGAAGACGTACAAGGTTGTACTGGTTAAATTTCTTCATAGTAGCTTGTTTGGGGCTAGCAGCTCTGTGGTGCTCAGCTGCTGGCCAGGGTTAAACTGCGACACAGAGAGACAGAGGAAATTATTATGCTAGCATGGCAAAGCACAATTCCCTAGGAAAGACATCATATCATTCAGATGGAGAAAAGTCTCAACTACAAATCCCACTTTCATTTGTTCAGCAGTGTAATAAATAAACTAATAAGGGAAAAAACCCTATAGACTGGCAACTACAACCACTCTCCTGAGAAAATTCTCCACCACTTTTGAGTTATGAGAAAAATAGGTATGAATCACCCAGAAAAAGAAACTTTTCCTACCTGTGTCATAAAGAATTAAAAGTTAAAGTTAAAAGATTGTATGTAGGCATTCAAATCCTACCATGTGATACACTGAGGAGGAATGCCTGAACTAGTTGAAAACCACTTTTTTTGCCTGTAATTGCTGCCAGATGATTGTGTAGGCTGAGCATATTCTGCAGAAAGCTACTCTCAAGCATGTGCTTAATCTGAGGGACACCACACCTAGGTGCTCAGAAGGAGATAATTCTAACTCTAATGTCTTGGTGTACAAAGTTTGCTTGCTTTTTGGGTTAAGAAAGTATCTTTTGGTGCAATATGTATGAATTCTTTACCTCTATTCTGCATGTAATAGGCAAACCACAGGAAAACCACTTCCTCCTTTAATGCTTGAGTTCACTTTTGAGTAAGTGGGAAAGTAGAAAAGTTTCTTTGTTCATCCCCACCACACTCCTTCCCCATTCCTATAGTGTGTTTTTATAATAGATTTTTTTAAACAGGGAAGTCGAACAAGATGTGACTGTAGACTGCTGCTGTATTAAAAACATGGTCAAATTCAGATCCCTTTTATGGTAGGATGAACGACAGCTAAAAGACATCAATCTACTTCTTCCATTATGCAACGTACCTTAAAACCCTAAAAACCTATTATGTAAAATGGGCTGGTATATTAATGAGAAACATTTTGAAAACCATCAACTGCTTAAGACAATCATCTTTTCATTTCAGGCAACAAAATTTATATGATGTGTATATCTGTTTAAGTTTCTTAATTGACAGTGGTTACTCTGAACCCACGAGGGGTTTCTTACTCACAGTATAATGCTATTGACAAAGTCACTATTTTTCAGATTAGATATAAACTTGGAGTTCTGAGTGGTGATGACTGTCCTAGATTCATGACACTCTGGAGTTTTGAACAATTTAAATTCAAACAGTTATTTTGGGACCATCTAATTTTCTCCTTTCTTGAAAGAATGTCCTTCATGGATGTCCTTGGAACTGGCTTGAGGCACTCTTGTGGTCTTCAGGTTGTGGGATGGGCAGCTATGATTCAGGTTGAACAGCTACTTGTTTCTGAACAGCTGCTGTGTTTCATGGTAGCAGTGGTTGCGTTTCAAAGAATGATGACCCAAGACTTTTAGGTACAATTATGTTTTTTATTTGACACCTGATTTATTTTCCTTGCTCTCATCTTCTTGCTTTCTAAAGAAATCTCCAGTTTCCTGATAAAATGCATGTAAATTTTAAGTATAAAATACAGTTATGAGCTTACAATTACTTTGTCAGCTGACAGACATTCTGAGATATACTCTTGTCTCACTATTTACTGAGGCTCATTTCATCATGTCTACACAAATTTCAAATTAAAAAATCAGTTTCTCATTTCCAGACTACTTCTAAAATAGTATTTTAGTTTATTCATCTTTCATATATGAAGTTAATTGTTGTCACATTTGTCAGTTATCATTTATTAAATTGCATATACTCTGTATGAAAACTTCAAATGTCAGCTCTGAACTATAATGCTTTTAGCATATTAAGCAATGGTAGTAAAAGTCGAATAGAAATGCTGAAAGATTTTTTATTAAGCTTAATAAAGATGTTGGCTGCATCTTTGTTAACTAAAATAATAAGTAACTGTAATGATATTTTGATCAGGTTTATCCTAGCTGTTTGGATCTGTTAAACCACTATAAAGCCATTTACTTCAAAGGCAACACTTCTAATTCTTCTTAATTTTCCTGCAGGCTGTGATGTTTATAACCAGACATGGTTGATGGTAGGAAAAACGTGTATATAATTGCAATTTTCTGTAAACATTTCACCAGGCAAATGCATTGGTAAAGAGGGTGACTGAGGCAGGAATTAAAAGTAAAATATAATCTTCATGGAAATTTAATTTCAAATAATTAGCAAATTCACCTCATCCTACTTGTGTGATCATGACTAAGTACGTATGAATTTTACCTGCCCTCATCTATCCATTGAGTTACAGTAAACCTCTTTAGCATCCCCTAAAAGCAAATAAACACATTAATGTAACCCATCATGGAGGTTTTAAAGTTAATATACACATAGAGAAATGAGACACAAAACTTCACCTGATTCTTTTTATTCAAAATGGAAGAGTGCTAACAGAGTGTACTGGTTTGGCTGGGCTAGGGTCAATTTCTTTCATAGTAGATCATATGGTGCTATGTTTTGGATTTGTGACCAAAACAGTCTTGATAACACACCAATGTTTTAGCTGTTGCTGAGCAGTGCTTACGCTGCCCCACCAGCAAGCAGGCTGGGGGTGGGGAAGAATCTGGGAGGGGACACAGCCAGAACACCTGATCCCAAATGACCAAAGGGATATTCCACACTATATGATGTCGTGCTCAGCAATAAAAGCTGGGGCAAGAAGGAGGAAGGGGTGGATGTTCAGAGTGATGGCATTGATGTTCCCAAGTCACCATTACACATGATGGAGCCCTGCTTTCCTGGAGATGGCTGAACACCTGCCTGCCGATAGGAAATTGTGAAGGGGTTCCTTATTTTGCTTTATTTGTGCACACAGCTTCTGCTATACCTATTAAACTGTTTCTATCTCAATGCACGACTTTTCAAGCTTTTACCCTTCCTATTCTCCTCCCTACCTCCCCGGGGGAAACAAGCGAGAGGCTCTTTGGGAACAAGCTGCCTACCATGGTTAAACCGCACCACAGAGACTCTGAGAAATGCACATTATCACTTCTTTGCATCTCTCTGAGGCTGGTGTTTACAGAATTTTTAGAGTTATAAACTGAAGATCTCACTCAAAATATCTCACGACCTGGTCAGTGACCAAAATCCTGGGTTATTACTGAAGTGAAATGTAAGCAACACAATGTTGAGAAACTAACCTTTTCTTTTTCTCCTTTTCTTTATTTTCTAGAAAATTTGTGAAAAACATCCAAAACTCCAAACGGCACTCTTTAATGAATTACATGTTTACTGAACACATACCAACCAGCTGGCCTCTCCTCTGTACCCAGTAGGAACATGGAACAGATCCTCTGGAAGATATATTGAAACATACAGAGGACATGGAGGTGCTTACACACCACAAACATGGCTTCACCAATGGCAAATCATACATGACCAATCAAGTGGCCTTCTATGATGGAGTGGCTGCATCAGTGGAAAAAGGGAAAAGCTACAGATGCCATCAAACTGAAGTTTTGTAAGGCCTTTGACATGGTCCCCCATGACATTCTTGCAGATAAATTGGAGGGATATGGGTTTGATGAATGGACTGGCAGATGGACAAGGACTTGGCTGGATGGCTACATTGAAAGGGTTACAGTCAATGGCTCAATGTTCAAGTGGAAACCAGTAACATGGTCTATGATTCTGTGAAGAAGGAATAAGAAAATAAGGAGCACCCAGGACGTATTGGAAGAGATTAGAAGGAACCACTCTGTTAAAACATGAAGCATTGATTTAGAAATTGATCTATGATTTTGTCCCCAGCTTTCCAAATCACATAATTTCTTGAGGTTGGAGATTTACACTCTACTAGTGTAAACAGAGTTGTAATACCAGTATTTGAAAATGCAAAATCCACTGTCTCACACTCCGTAGAGGTAATTGCCCTGACCTGGTACAGGACCTCCACTTACAACATCCAAACTTTTACAACTGGATGTTGAAAATCTGTTTTTCATGAGCTCCTAAATGATTGCAATTGTTTCTAACGAGTCTCTAGCTGCTAACTTCAATTGCCCCTTACCTCCTTAACAGAAGAAAATTAACGTGCAAAAAAATGCATAGTTCATTGTCCTGCTGTTACATGGCTCCCCGCTGACACCGAATGTGGAAGCACATAACTAGATTTCACTAACGTTAGGACTGCAAGTTCTACCATTTGCAAAACAGACAGATGTCTTTTTATGTGTAGAGATGTACAAAATAAATTTTAACAATATACATCAAAATCAGCCCATGCAAAAATTAATATATACAGATTATATATATAGAACAATATATCTGTTAAATGAGAAGGGTTTTTTTGTTGGCTATGGGGCATTTTAAATGTTTCTAAGAAAAAAAACCCAGTCTTACATTAGAAATTGAATAATGGAACCTGAGATTAAAAAAGAAATTGCAAAAATAATTACATTGAACTTTTATCATCAGAAGAAATTTGGAAGGGTTTATACAGCATTTCTGTAGTATTTCAATATCTGATTAGCATCAATACCACATGTTCATCTCAAAATGAAAAATCCTAATTGAATTTGTTTGAAAAGTACTGAAATACACAACCTTGGGGTGACATGAGGGACTACACCTTGTCAGACTTATCACAAGGCCTTGTGGAAGCACTAGCTCCACCTCACGAATGTCCCACACTGCATAACATTACATCAGCACTGGAAGACCCAGTTTAAGCTTTTTCAACCACAACGAAATAGTTATTTGGATTTTCCTGAATATTTTAATGGTGCAACAAGGTTTCTTTTTCCTCCAGATGAAGCATATTTCTGAGTAAACTGCGTTTTCTATCACACAGAACACTGGTGAAAAATACTCAGTCTGTTCCAGCACGACTTTGGACATCTAAAGTGGAATATTGGTACTGGAGGTTGGGCTAAGCACAAGAGCCTTTGCCCTCAAAGACGTTGTTTCTTATGGGGGCCATTAGAGAAAACAAGGAAGGTCGATCTCACTGCAGAATCAGGCTTCAGAGTGTGTTTCTCTTTCACCTCTCCTCCTGTTCTTTGTTTTTTCTTGGGGGGATAGTGAGGGCTGCCTCCCAAGCTGTTCCCTTGCTCCTTTTCCACATCTCGCCTGTGTGAAGCTGTTTGACAGCTGAGCTCCCCCTCATCCTCCTGGCAGCACTTTCTTGCCGTCCAGGCTCCTGTGGGCTGAATCATGTCTGCAGATGGCTTGGACACATCTGACAGCATGACCACGGGGCTCACCACAGCCCACTTCATCAGACAAGCCAACACAGGAACACACAGCAGGAGAGTGATTACCTGTTTAGTTACTTAGCTTGCTACTTGCTACAAATAGGTCTCAAGGCTACACATTTTCCAGTGTATCCTGTACACCAACCTTTGCTGTGTTCGGAATTATGTGTGTTAGGGATTTCAGAGAAACATCAGAAACAAAAACATGATCTGCTAAATGTTATTGCTTTTTCCTTCCCTCTTTTGCTGCCTTTCATAATTTTGACCTGCTCTCCAACAAAAGGCTCACCCAAAATACAAACTGAATGTGTCTGAAAATAATTTCCAAAGTTTTAAACACCACTTAGTACTTTTTCTTTCTGGGTGATTTTTTATTTTTTGTTTTATTTTGTTATTTGTTCATTCATTTTAAACATACCTGCAACACCCATATGTATTATTCATGTTCATATGAAGAGTACCTCTGGTATTAACTCCTTTTCATATCCCTAATTTGCTGTACTTTTCCCTCCTTTTTCTTCCTGCCCCGCTTTTATAATAATCATTTTTACATTAATGCACAGGTCTTTTTCCCTCCCCCCCCATTAAATGAATTCTAATTGGTCTTCAGGTTCTGCATTTCCTCTGATTCTACATCAACAAACTGTACCTTTTTCACAAAGACGTTGTGCAGAAATTGTGTTAGGCATTATCAGAGTTTCCCTGTTCTTCCTTGAGGAAAGCTTAGTCAATCTTTCATTCATTACTCCTCTATAAGCATTACCATGGTGCTTTTGCAGGACATCTTCCATCGTCCTGGCTGCAGCAGCATTTCCTGCGGGATGAGGTGCCGCCACCATGGCCCGGGGGCTCTGGGGGCCCATGGCTGTGGCCCCCAGCAGGCTGGTGGCACCCACGGTGGGGTGCTGGGGGCAGGGAGAGGCACCTGCAGAAGCGGCAGAAAGCAGTACGCAGAGAGAGAGTCAGGGAAATGAGATTTAATTTAATTTTTCTCAAGTCCGGGGTTGCTGGAACACCCTGCTAGTGCCGCCGGCGGGGCGGCCTCTTGCAGGGCTGGGGAGAGTCCTGGGGGCCGGGGGCCCTTCTCTTTGGGGGGCGCCGGGGCCCCCCACGCAAGCGGTCCCTGCCCCGGCCGGGGGCGGAGGGGCTGCGGCCGCAGGCCTGGGCAGAGGGACCGGCCGACGCCGCCTGCCCTGGCTCCTGCTGGGGCTGGGAGCCCTCAGGGCTGCTGGAGGAGGCCGGCTGGGGGCCGGGAGTGCCCCCCCGGGAGGCGTTGGGGCTGGGGCTGGCCGCAGGGCCATAGTCTTCCTCCTCCTCCTCCTCCTCCTCCTCCTCCTCCTCCTCCTCAGCATCAAGGGAGCCCAGCAGCCGCCGGGCCTCCTTCCTGCACTGCCTCACGATGATGTTGATGAGGCCTTGGACCAGCGGTTCTGCGCGTTCCTGCAGGTCAGGCTCCATCCGCTGGACCACGGCCTCCTCGTCCGGCCCATGGATGCACAGGGCCTGCAGGATCAGCTTTTCTACTGCTGCTGCTATCCACCACTCATTCTCATATATATCTTCCATGCGATGGCGCAGCCAGGGCAGCACGGGGTCGAGGAGATGACGGTGCTCCTGGAAGAGTGCTGCCCAGACCTCGGGCAGGAGGCCACCAACGGTCACCCTGGCCTCTGTCCCCGCAGCCCCCTGCTCTTCCAGGCTGCTGCTGTTGTCCAGGTGGCCAGGAGCACTGCTGGGGACTGGTGGCTGTGCGAGGGGTGTGATGACCTGCTCGAGGTAGTCATCTTCCCCCCGCACAGAAAACCTGACCGTCGCCATCTCTGTTCTGCAGAGTGGGCAGCTTGATGTCCTTTTTGCCCACCGCAGGATGCAGCCCAGGCAGAACTGGTGTTGGCATGGCTGCACGAAGGCGATGCCCTTCCGAGCATCGTGGCAGATGGGGCAGCTCCCCTCTGTCTCCGTGGCCATCTTTGCACTCTGCGGCAGGTTGGGGTGCGCACTGGGGATGAGGAGCTGCTCCTCCTCGCTGGCACTGGCGCTGCCAAAGGCTGTTGTGTGCTGCAAAATGGAGAGAGGCCATGGTCACTGGCTGTCCCAGGG
>RSEF01000002.1:78417120-78428829 GCA_003993805.1 Himantopus leucocephalus
GTTTTCCCAAGCATTAGAAGAGACCTTACTGAAAAGTAAAATTTCTGAAAGATAAATTAATCATGTGTTGCTCAAACCAGGAGAATGCATTTTGGTTTTAAGTGTGTGCAGGTTTTGTGCCTGGAATATCCATCTTATTTTCTTGCTTCAGAAATGTATTAGACACTATTATGTTTAGTTATGTGCATAAGAAATGTTTCTGCTATGTATCTGAAACTGCTGTTGTCTATGTTTTAGCTAAATGAATAGGAGAAGAAAAAAAAAAGCAAACAGGTAGTGGTACTACAAGCTACAAAGATTGGCCAAAAATGCAGGAAAATGAAGAAAGGGTGCCCAAACTGTGTAGACACTCTTTGTGGTATATTCCAGCTGCTGCAAGATCCTGTTTAGTAAGAGAAAGGGGAGTTTCAAAGGGCAGCAAACTGGCCAAAGAAGAGGTGCTCTTGGTTTTGCTGTGCCAGATGGAAATAGTGAGAGGAAATAGTGAATTGTTGCAACCGGAATGGTAGAAACAAGGTTTCACAGCATCACAACGCCTGACTTGTTGACCTCAAGTGGATTGACCTCTGACAAATGGTCATAAAAAGTCTTTTGATAAAATCAGTCATTTTCCTCTGGCATACTGGTGAAGTCATTTTGGCTTTTTTTTTGAAGCCATCTTTCATGCCCATCTTGCTCAGCATAGGTGTAAGGTTGTATCTTTCTGCCTGTTTGATTGTTGTATTCCCATACCTGTACTTCGTGAATGGTCCTCTCTGAGTGGACCAGTTTGGGCATTTCTTGAAGATCAGTTCTCTTTCAGTTACATCTAGTAAAAATCAGCACAATTTAAAATTAGTGCTAGACTAAGTCGAATTATGGATTTCTATTCTGCAGGAAATCCCATTCAGCTATGTCCTCAAGGAAGAAAATGCAAGCAGGTATCACATCTGTTGCAATAGAACTAAAGGGTCGGACTATAAATAACATTTTAAAAGGGATTTTTTTCTGCCTGTTACTGATGGCAGAATAAAACCTTAAAAACTATGGATGCATTTTCATTTCAGTTCTGAAGCAGGGTGGGTTTTTTTTCTGTGTCCTTGTCTTGAATACTAACGATACACCAGCACACCAGGTTTTATTGTTGTGTGCTGTGTCTGCCATTTCTGGTTGTCATGAGGTCAGCTACCACAGAGGTGCCAGGGATTATTTTATGATGCTGAGATTTGCATTGGGAGACAAAAGCCCCATTGTAGGATAAACTGAAAGGATGTTAATCTAATGTGTTTTGACAGGCGTAGAATCACTAAGTGACAAGCAGTCCATGCTCACAACGTGTTTGTATTGAGGCTTACCTCAGCACTTTCCTGTAGATACTTCTTTCTTTAGTTTTCAAAGTCCTGTGACCTTTCAAGGAGGAGTTCACGGACCTGAAATTTTGATGATACAGAACAAACCCAGGATTAACAAACCCAGGAAAGCAGTTGGTTGGAAAAGCAGTCATGTAGCACCTATTGCTTGGCTACCTTTGAGTATTTTGGAAAGATGATTAAATAGCATTTTCCCCAGTATGGAAGAGTAAAATGGAATTGTCTTTCAAAAGCGTCATACCACCCCTTGTGGCAGACAGGAGAGAAAGGACAGTGCTTGGGGGAGCCTTTGCTGAGAGGAGCATTGGAACATCATGACCTATTCATGGCGTAGGAGCTGCCCTGCTCCAGATCTGTCTTTTCTTCCCTTTCCCCATCTGAGCCTGTTCCTGGCCAGCCTGTCACCTCCAGGAGCCCCCAGGCCTCCTGGAACAACAGCAGCAAGCATGGCCANATAAAATGGAACTGTCTTTCAAAAGCATCAAACCACCCCTTGTGGCAGACAGGAGAGAAGGGACAGTGCTTGGGGGAGCCTTTGCTGAGAGGAGCATTGGAACACCATGACCTATTCATGGCGTAGGAGCTGCCCTGCTCCAGATCTGTCTTTTCTTCCCTTTCCCCATCTGAGCCTGTTCCTGGCCAGCCTGTCACCTCCAGGAGCCCCCAGGCCTCCTGGAACAACAGCAGCAAGCATGGCCAGCACACTGCACTGGAAATTCACGTTCCCAGGACTGCCTCCCTTGCTATATCCAAATGTGGCATCCCAAACTAGCAGGGGGAAATAATTCTGAAACCAAGGAAACTAAAAGACTTGCAATTTTTCTTAACTTGCAGCACTGGCAGATGCACTTTCCAGATCTCAAAGGCCATTAACAAATGTGAGGAGTGAAAGTAACTGCAGGGGACGGGGCCCATATCTGCTGACCTGATTTGTCATCTGGGTAGATTTGCTGCTTGCTAGGGGACATGCATTCAGGATGTTGTATAGAGGCTACTGAGGCTCATCGGTCCCTCCCCCTACTGCTCTTCCATGTAGGTACAAATGATACTGCCGGGGTGACCTAGGAAGTGCGAAGCGTGACTACAGGGCTCTGGGGGAAGTGGTCAAGGGCATAGGGGCCCAGGTGGTGCTCTCCTCAATTCTGCTGGTGAGGTAGATGGGCCTGAGAACTTGACGGGTCCTCTGGGTTAACAATTCTTTGTGCTGCTGTTGTCGGCAGCAGGGATTCAGTTTCTATGGCCATGGGACCTCTCTGAGGGTCACCAGCTGCTTGGAAGGGAAGAGATCCACCTGACTGAACAGGTCAGGTCAGGTCTTTGTCAAAAGGCTAGCCAACCTGTTAGCAGAGCTTTAAACTAGAAACAGATGTGGGAGAGAGTGATTCCTCAACAAAAAAGGAGGTTTTGAATGTGGTAGACATGCCAAGGGCCTGTGGTGATGGGAACAGGAGGGACATAGCTATCAACGAAACAGCTACAGTGGAATCACTTCAAGCATAGGCACGTAAAGAATGAAGTGCCTGCAGAAGGGCCTTAAGGGAAAACTTCTCAACCCTGTGCCGGGGAATCAGGACACCTGGGTGCTTCTCTGAAATGCCACTACACTAATGCAGGCAGCGTGAGCAACAAAGTGAAGCAGTTAGATGTTTGTGTGTGGTTACAGGGCTATTACCTCATTGGGATCATGGAGATATGGTGGGATAGGTCAGTGGAGGGATACAGGCTTTTCAGGAAGGACAGGCTGGGACGGCAAGGAGAGAGAGTTGCCCTGTAACAAAGAAGGAACCAGACTCAGTAGTGCCCACTAAGAGAACAAGAGGCAACGGGCACAGATTAAAAACACGAAATTCAATGTGAACACAAGAAAACTTTTTTACTGGGAGGATGGTCAAACAGTGGCACAGGTTGCCTGGAGAGATTGTGTAGTCTCCATTGTAGTCTGTAGAGACAGATACCCAAAATCCATCTGGACATGGTCCTGTGCAACCTGCACTAGCTGACCCTACTTGCATAGGGGGTTGGACCAGGTGATCTCAAGTGGTCACTTCCAGCTTGAGCGATTCTGTGATTCCATAAGCGTTAGGCTGACTTGAAAGCCAGACACTAGTTACTGTGAAAATAGTACAGAGAGGCATGAATGAAGCAGCTTCCAGCATTTCTTGCAGTAGATGTGCTCTAAAGAGTGTTTCCCCCTGGCTGGGTTCCTTTCCTGCTCTTTCACGCTTTTCACCTGCATCCCAAGTAAGTCTTTGTGCTCTTTGGCATCATCNTTTCACCTGCATCCCAAGTATGTCTTTGTGCTCTTTGGCATCATCTCCCAAGCAAAGCTGAGACTGGGAGCAGCGTGGTACCAAAACCAGCCTGTTTGACCCTTTGCACCTCGCGCCAGCTGGCAGACCCTGTGCTGTAGTTCCTGGGAGAGCCTCAGAGGTATTGCTTTGCAGAGCCCTGCAGTGTGGTGTGCATGAAAATTAGCATGGGAGGACCTTCCATTTGGTTCAGCATGGCACTCTTCCCACCTCTTTGGGCAACTTTTGCTCTTACATGAAGTAGCTCTTCAAACTGGGTAAACACAATTTAGGAGTTCCTAGTAATCAGGAATACACACAGCAGAGAGATAGGATTAACATGCTACAAGGCTAAGAATTAACATGCTTACCACCCTGATGAGTCTTTGCTGGCCAGGTGTCAGTCAGGTAGAGGAGAGCTGGTCTTTGTTGCTCCCTAGAAGAGGCTCAGCCTCGATGTTGCTAGTTGTTGCCTTCCAATTCTTCTTTTTTTTTTTTTTAATTTGTGATTTTATACCTCCTCATGCAAGTGTTTCTCCTCCTGAAGCCTTGCTATGCTGACTCTTCCATCCTGACAATAACTTCTCTATTTGCATTTTTACTTTTGTTATTTTGCATGGCCTTCAGTTGTGTGCTTTTCCACGCCTAAACAATAAACTTCTCAGTAAAGCTGAGTCAGTAGGACAGAACTGGGCTGTAGCACCAAGGTAGGTCCTGGATGACAGACAGCTGAACCCTGAGCTGAGGGTTACAGGTAAGGGAGGGCACTGATTTTAGAAGCAGCGCTTTGTACAGGGAAGAAGATGCAGGTATACTTTGTTGGGTGGAGATGTATTTCTAAATAGAATACCTTTTGTGGAGGTGGAGTGAGTTGTAATTATTAGGTGGAATTTCGCTGAGAGTAAATGTTTTTGCAGTACCTCCCTCCTGCATTCAAATCTTGTTGCCTTAGATAATGCTCCCTGACATGTAGTTATTGAGTACCACAATGGCTACAAAGCTTTGTACTCTTCCTCACGGCCACAGGAAAGCACAACTGCTGCCCTCCCAAGCTGATGGAGGGAACTGATGTTGCCAACACAGCGTTGCTTGTTTGCTATTGTACAGCGCAAAAGGGATGTTTGAAAGCTGCTTTTCTGGACTGTAGACTCTAGTTAGACTTTTTTATTTCTGGTGTGTTGTGACAAGAAAAGCAAGCCTCCTGAGTAGGTCTCAGGGGGGCTGATAGTGGAATAAGCAGTGGTCAAAAATGGGAACCAAAATGCTTCAAAAGAAAAGTTCAAATGTGTGAGCCAGCGTAGGCAGGATGCAGGAACAGCCACAAAACCACGGATGAAATACAAAGAGTAAATTTATTTTCGTTACCTCGCCAACAAGGGGATCCCTGAAGCAGCACCTGGGCAGAGTCACACAAGTGGGGACACAGGCCCCACGGAGCTCGGTCTGTGCTAGAGGATCACCGAACCTGCTGTTCTCGCCTGTGTATCAGGGATTCGCACAGGCATAGTTTACCACTGTGCTTTGGTCTTTCCCACAGCAGGGCAGGAATCTCAAGCATGTTCGATAGGGTGCCTCTAAGTCTATTGCAGGCCTATGTTATCTAAACAGATAAGTTCTACTTGTCCAAGATCCAAGGCTAAGCAACAATTAGTATGATACGTGTTTTTCGACACCACAGCTGCAAGTCAATTGAGTGTGTTTACAATCCTCCTCGTCAATCTTCCATTATTTTCTCACAAATGCCCTGACTCAGTGAGCAAAAACTTTCTCATCACAGTGTTTAATTTGATTTGGTATGTTTAGTAAATGCCTAGGATAAGATGCTGAATAACAGTATTTTCGGGGCTGTTTGAAAACTAGTGGGAATAAGACACTAAATGTGTTAGCTTTGTCCGTGGGGATGATGTGGTGATTTATTTGGAGTGGCAAGAATGGAAACGTGCTCGAGCCGTGCACCTTACATGATGCTGTAAGAGAACCAGGCAAGTCAGTGTCCCGAATAGCACAAACACAACTCTAAGTTCATTTATTGGATGAAATGCAGATCATAGTAAAATATGAAGTAAAGCATCAGTCAAAATCTCAGTGGTGTTTCTGTCTATATTATGACTATCTTTGCTGAGATGCACTCATAAATTACATAATTCATCAGAAATCATTACATGAATCATACATTGATCAATGATACGGGGAGCAAGCAAACTGTGCAGATATTAGCCAGGAAACATGTATAATTAGGCTAAATTAAAAAGAGGAAGCAGATTTAAATTCTGGAGGTTTTAGATTGCATATCACTAGGAGGTAGCAAGAAGCATGTTGCTCATAGTTTTCTTAGCATTTTTGCTGGTTGGAGCAGCAAACCTTACCCTACAATGTTTAGAAAAATGAGGAAAAAATGCAAGGTGGTTAGAAGTCAGAGATTAAATGTTAAGGGCTGGATCATTTTCCCTCGCTGCCTCATTTTTTCATGAAGCTGCAAAGCGAAGGAGAATGAATGTAATGTGCCTGTATACACATGGTGAGACAGGGAAGGTGAGGGGTGTTTTGAGATTACTCTGGGTTTATATTAAATGTTGTTAATTTCCAACAGTCATTTGAAATGAACATAAGGAAACGGCATTGTAATGCAAGTGCAGGTCTCCCAGTGAGGAAAAGAGAGCATATAGATTTCTACAAGTTCTTTTTTTTTTTCTTTCAGGGGTTTTTCCCTCTCTGGGAGATTCAAGAGGATGAACTGCATTTCCCTTGAAGTCAGCACTTGGTGTGGGGCGACATGATGGCCTGTGTGCAGAGAGCTTTTATGGCTCCAGCTTACTCTTGAACGACAAAGCCAGAAGAGCAGGTTTGATGCAAGCAAGCCAAATTCTGCACTCTGTTTTCTGTGGAGGACTGTCTCGTTAGAATAACGGGAAGGAGCAGTAGAGGGATGGTCTCTGAGGCACAGGGTGGTCTCTGGGTGCTGCCTTGCTTGGGGGGGGGGGGGGGNGGGGAAGAGAAGGAACATACACATTCAGCACCTATGGCTACATGGCTTAAGATTAAGCTTTCAAAACTGCAGTTGACATTTTTCCATTGAACAGTGGACCTTGGGTGCTCTCTGGGAGCAAGTAATAACTCATTCTGGGGGAGAGCAGAATCTGCCAAAAAAGAGGATGCTCTTGGATTTGTTGTGTCTGATGAAGAAGTGGAAAGGGTGGTCAACCTTAAAGTTCAGAGCATGGCTGACAAGTGCACTCGTAAGGGATATAACTACAGTAGCAGCAGCTGCCTCAGTGCCTTTCTCATCAACTGCAACAAAAGACTTGTGAATAACTTGGGAGATCAGCACATCACCCTTCTCAGCCATTCCACTGAAATCAGCATTGCTGCTGAAGGCACTGTGCATTCCCATGCTGCTCAGTTTATCACCGAGGCTATATCTGTCTTGTATTGTGAACTTAGGTAGGTACAGATCCACAAGAGTTTCGGTCATCTTCTTGGAATCAGTCCATTCAGACAGCTTCTCATACGTCAGTTCTCTTTCCAGCTATCATTTAAGAAAGAGAAGGAATTTGATGTTTTCAAGGAAAAAACAATTAAATATGAGTTAATGAATTTTATGGCAATTTAATGAATTAAACAGTTTTCAAATGGCGAATTTAACATTTAGCTGAAAGCATAAGATATGCATTGGTTTTACTGATGATCAGCAGCAGGGTGTGCAACAAACATTTGAGACGATGCTGCAAGGTTTTGAGCACCGCGCCAGCCAAATTCGTTGCGAAAGAAAGACAGGGCACTCGAAACCTGCAGTTGCCGTGCCCTGAGGTAGTTCTTTCCTCTCTTTTAATTCAGTAATGTTGCACGTATTTCCTTGGCAGTTTTAAAACAAGCTGCTTCCAGCAAAATCTTTCACTGCCGCTCTGTGTCCTCCTCACTATGTCAGCAGGATTCAGCTCAGATCAAATTGAGGAGAGCAGCGAATGGTATTCTTGACGTGATAGACGCCAAGAATTTAACAATCTTGCAATTGTAGTAACTACAGTGGCAGATGTCATTATTGTAGCAAATGCAGTCTCACCAAAATCCCAGGTTTTCAGACAGCAAACAAATGTGTGTGGGGCGCAAACAGAATGAGAACAAGATGGTGCATAAACTTCCATGGAGAAGAGGTGTCTGTTATCTCAGGAGGAGGCTGTAACTACCTGTGCAGTACTGTCCCCCCGACTGTGCAGTGAAGGGAGATTTAACCCTGACAGATCATGTAGGATTGGGTGTCAGTTATGGGGCTGCTGGAGAGCTGAGCGTCTGATTATGCACAGTGTTGACTGTCTTCAGTTCATAACAAACTAAGGGCACTCAGTGTGGACAAACTTTCTTGGGATTGGATAGGTATTAAAGGAAGTAAATTCAGCTAGTGGAGGAGATGAAACAGCATGTCCTCGGAGGAAGAGATATGGTCCCCAGCCTGTCCTTTTTTTGTTTTAGATGACTGGATGGTGAAACAAAATGGATGTAGCATACTTTTTTACCTGTTCGAGACCAGTAGTGCTGTCTTTGATGTCATCAGGAAGGAGGATGAACATACTGAGTTCGTGTTTCACATACGGCAACTCAATCATTTTGAAGTTCAATTTTTCCATGATGAGAACTGGAAATGTATTTCTCATGTACATCATCTTCACAGGCTTGGTCTTGTTCTGCAAAGTATTTACTTATAAGTAAGAAATCATTACTTGAAAGGAAGGATGACAATGACTCAGTGCAGTGGAGGGAGAGGAAACTTTTGTAAGCAGCTTTTATATCAGTGATTTGTCATCCCTTTTCCAAAGCTTTTCTTTACTGGCCAGTATTGCTTATTTTATCCTTTGTCCCAGAGCATTTTATTGAGGGTTGAGTGGACTGATTTTTATCTTCTCCCCCAAATATTCGCAGCAGCCCAAAGAGGAGGGAGGAAGAGAGTTAGAAATGTCTGCAAAGATTAGGGGGATGGAGCAGGTATGGAATTTTGCCTTACAACACCACGGCAGAGAAACAGCTATGGTTTAAGGGGACAAGCGTTGTGCAGTTTTTATGTGGTCTCCTCTCTCTGGCAATAATAAGTGACTAGTTGATTGCACTTTATGTCACAACCCTTAACAGAAGGTAACATTAATGTCTGAGCAAAGGGGCTTATGATGAGCAGAGTTCCTGGTGAGCAGTCACCTTTGCAGGAGTATGTAACCTCTCTTAACATCTACGTCCCTTTATTCAGGGAAGCAGCTGATGTATATGTGCTAATCTAAAGAGGGTAGATTTAGATTAGAAATTAGGAAGAAATTCTTTACTCTGAAGGTGGTGAGGCACTGGAACAGGTTGCCCAGAGAAGTTGTGGATGCCCCATCCCTGGAAGTGTTCAAGGCCAGGTTGGATGGGGCTTTCAGCAACCTGGTCTAGTGGAAGGTGTCCCTGCCCACGGCAGGGGAGTTGGAACTGGATGATCTTCAAGGTCCCTTCCAACTCTAGCCATTCTATGATTCTATTATTCTATAATAAGGCAGAAGCTACAGTTGGTGGAAATTGCACCAAGCTCTCGTCTTTTGATGTGAATTCATTGACATCTCTTCTGGATACATGCGGTTAACATTTCTTCTAGTCATGCCCAACCGTGCACCCATCCAGGGTACCCTGTTGCATCTGTATTTGAGCAGGTAGGTTTCCGCCTCACTATGCTGCACGGCACAGAGGGCCATGTACCGTACTCACCCGTGACATGCATGTGGTTCCTGTCCCTGAAGCTTGGACTCTCAAAATCCTGTTTTTACAATCTAGCCCTTTTAGCACTGTTTTACAAAAGGGTCTTAAGTGACTGTAGTGCTCTTGGAAATGGTAGCTGTTATCTGGACCTCATTAACATTTACCTGAGCAACATCTTAATGTTGCAATGAGCTGAGCACTGACACATGTTGCTGTAACCAGCTTTTCACAGAGAGTCTAGTTGCAACAGGGATACCTAAAAGACTTACGAAATGGAAAGATTTCAGCAGTAGCTGTTGTCACCATGCTGTTTACGGTAAGAAGGATGCCAGAGGAGCTTACCTTGCTCAGTCGGAAGGGTTGCAGATTTGTATCTCTTGCCTGAAATTTCACTTCCCATTCTGCCTTGAAGTAAATGGCATTTACCAGGATCAGCTTGGTGGAGTTTACCACATCTTGTGAACTCAGCAAATTCTTGATTTTGCCTTTTGGAATCAGAATAGTCAGGTTTCATTCCAGTGTAGCACAGTGAGGACGTTTTGATTGTTCTTTATCTCAGTTCAACTCCTTGGTGAAAAACTCCATGCCTCAGTGCCCTACTCCCTAAAATACTCCCCTAACATAAATCAATTAGTTTGCTTACAGTTTCCAAAGCTGTTTGCTGCCCAGTTGTCCTGGCTAGCTGACAGGGATCCTTCCCCCCAAAAATGTTACAGCTTCATGGCAAGCAGCTAGAAGCAGAAAGCCACATATACTGCCTCGCCAGCTGGTTACACCAGGTAAAAGAAGGCCAGCACCTCTGACCAGTGCAGGATGCTACAGCTAGGTAGGCATCCCCACCTGCCTTGGAGCACACTGGTAGGCAGAGCTGTTTCTCCCCTCTGCCTGCTCTGCCCGTGATGCATGGGTGCAGCGCCAGGGCAGCAGTTGTGCTTGAGGACCAGCTGATGCAGAGCACAGTGGAGTCAATGGGAGTCTCCCCGAGGAGCTCACTGAGCTCTGGGTCAGGTATTTGAAGCTGCCTAAGTGTGCTGCTCTTTCTCTGTCCTCCCACTGCATCTCTGCTCCCTGTCCACATGGGAAGGCATGACCTGGCTGCTGTGGTAGCACGTGGGGAAGCAAGGGCACCTGCTCAAGGGAGACGGCAGGCTGACGTAATAGGAGAGGAAAGGTGTTGGAATTGAGCTCAGCTTACCTTCAGTTTGTTTTTCAACCCAAGTGTTGATTTCCTTTCTGGATTGATCCGGTGCTGTCTTAAAGTTAATCTTGTGTGGCTCTGCTTTGTAGTAGTTCTTACTGAGCTGTATGTACATCTGAAAAATAGCAAAAATAAAATAATTCTGTACTATACTGGATTTTTCAGTCCCAAAGGGAAGTTGTTAGCTCTTGGACTTCTTGATAGCATCTTAGGGCTAGAGGACTGCAGTATCTTGCTTGTTAGTCTCTGTTTGCCTGTGAGTTAACAGTTAAGAAATAACTAAAGGACAGAAAATTCCCTTCTTTTGTTCCCACTTTTATTTGGAGAAGCAAGGAAGTCTGTGCACATCCCATGGATACACTTATTTTAATGTCTCATTTACAATTATATATAGTGGGGGTTACAATAATAAAACCATATTGCATGAAAAAGGAATCCCTACACAATCAAAGGGCAATGCATCCTTAGATACTGTGAGCAGACCGACTGGTATTTTCCANGGCACCCTTAGATACTGTGAGCAGACCGACTGGTATTTTCTAGTTAAGTTTATCACTGGAATCCAGGGTCAGAATGAAACCTGTTCTATTACTGACAAGTAATTAAAATGAGAAATATTTTTTGCACCTTTTCTTACTCCTCTCTGAGATTTAACTTACAGGCAATAATGGGAAGGTTTTCTCCACATAAATGCGGTTGGCAGTTCTCAGTGAGTAGGAGCTTCTGGGTTTGTTGATGGCAGTCAGGAGCTCCTTGAAGCCAGAATGGATATTTTCAGCTTGNTTTTGCACCTTTTCTTACTCCTCTCTGAGATTTAACTTACAGGCAATAATGGGAAGGTTTTCTCCACATAAATGCGGTTGGCAGTTCTCAGTGAGTAGGAGCTTCTGGGTTTGTTGATGGCAGTCAGGAGCTCCTTGAAGCCAGAATGGATATTTTCAGCTTGCTTGTGCTCCGGATCCTTGGAAAGAGAAACCGTACATTCAGCAATTGCATTTTTTGCCTGAAGTTTTCAAAACATGACAAGTGATGTATGTGGGAGAGGGATTTGGGTTCCTCTTTCTTTTTATTTTTCCAAGTTTACCATCATTGCAGTTTGCAGGGCTCTATTTATGATTGGATTAACTGATTTGCCATATGGCAAACCTTCCAGACTATC
>RSEF01000002.1:78428839-78495754 GCA_003993805.1 Himantopus leucocephalus
GAGCACCTCTCCTATGAAGACAGGCTGAGAGAGTTGGCATTGTGCAGCCTGGAAAAAAGAGAAGGCTCCAGGGAGACCTTAGGGCAGCCTTCTACTATCAGAAGGGAGCCTACAAGAAAGGTGGAGAGGGACTCTTTATCAGGGAATGTAGTGATAGGACGAGGGGTAATGGCTTCAAACTGGAAGAGGGTAGATTTAGATTAGATGTCAGGAAGAAATTTTTCACTGTGAGTGTGGTAAGACACTGGAACAGGTTGCCCAGGAAAGTTGTGGATGCCTCATCCCTGGAAGTGTTCAAGGCCAGGCTTCATGGGGCTTTACACAACCTGGTCTAGTGGGAGGTGTCCCTGCCCAGGGCAGGGGGGTTGGAACTAGGTGATCTTTAAGGTCCCTTCCGACCCAAACTGTTCTATCATTAATTCTAAATAGTATACAGCCTCGTATTAAATCTTTTATTTAATGGAAATATCTGCTGTTTTATAATACCAGTCAGAAACACTTTTTGAAATGCATTAACAAAATAGAAAATGGTATTAGTAAACTCCTCCCGTATCTTTGCATAAAACAATTTATATACTTTGCTTCTCTGCTTCAGAAATGACATAGCAGAAGAGCCTGAGACTGCTAGTGAAAAGTTCTGCTGCTCTTCTTGGTAAAGAGAGTAATTTAAAATAAATAATACATCTTCTGTGGAACCCAGAAGGAGACCTCAACAGAAGATGCCCATATATATATATATATGGCTATCACACATGCGTATATATATTTTGGAGAGGATATAGATGTATGAAAGGTGTATATCTTCATGTTATACGGGTGTGAATTAGTTAGCAATCCTGAAGGTTGATTAAATTTTGTGGCTATTTCTCACGTGTATTGTTGGGACTGAGTTCCACTGAGAAAACATTTTATTCTAAGTATGTTTATTCTCCCAGCTGAGCAATAATATGGCATAGACCCTGTGAATAAAGAACATGTCTGTAAGGGGTACTGCATCTGAATTTATAAATAAAACAGAACAGTTCAGCAATTTTGTAACAGAGAGAGAATAGAAAAACAGAAACTAGCATCTAAGATTAAATTCAATATTTAGGTGTGCATGTGGACATGCATATATTGTTTGCATGTGTTACTTACATATTTACATAACACACATAAACACACCTACATGCAAATCTTTCCACTCTGTTCAGCGCTACTAGTGCCTTAAGCAGATCGGTTTGGACACTGTGATCTACGAAAGACAGAAATCATCTAGGTAAAGTGTAGGGAAAAACAGTAAGTTTGAAAGATTGAAAGATGCAGGTAGTAAAGTTCAAAGGAAGGAAGACTGATTAGGGATACTTGAGCTAAAAGCTGCCAGAAAGAAAAATGGAGGAAACCGTTCTCCATGTCCTCTGGAGACAGGACAAGAAATAACAGAGTTAAACTGCAGCAAAAAAAGATTTAGGCATGACAATACAAAAAGCTTTTTGAGAGTAAACAAGGTAGCATACAGAGATTTTCTGGAACAGGCAGCAGAAGTAGCTGTTGGGAACAGTTTTAGACACAGCTGATTTTGGACATGAGCATGAGGGGGACTTGAGGTGGCCCCTAGCCCCACATTTCAAACTTGTATGTTGTTGTATTAACTAATTCTTCACAGGACAAGAGGAAGCACTATGACTGACAACCTGATACACAGGCACTCTAAGTAGCCCACACTATCAATGGGTAACTATTACCCTTGATGCTGTCAGCTTCAGCTGTCTCCCCAAAAGCTCTGATCAAGTAATCATGGAAACTCATCTCCAGCTTGCTTGTTATGATTACTGATAGAGTGCCAAATCTTAGCCTTCTGAGTTCTTGCCAAGAGCACTGACCAATGAGAAATGTGTGTGTAGAGTCTTCCTCATTTCCCTTATGCCAGAACTGGTGACTCATTTTACCTCATTCTTTCAGTATTTCATTCAGTTGAAAGAAATTAAGTCAGGTGCACAAAGTGATGAAAACCACGAAATCTAATGTTTCATAAAACAGCCTCATCTCAGAGCAATTTTTAAGCAGTTGCTATACTTGTTGGTGCCTAACAATCCAAAAAACAGTCAAAGGGGAACAGCAAAAGAAAGACAGGTAAGAAATGGCAATTTTGTGTGTTCTGAAGTGTTTTACATAAACAATAAAAACCTTCCACATAGGAAAACCAGAACATGGAATACATAAAGAAATTCCTGGGTAGTTAATTCCTGAAACCAGCAACTACAATGTTTCTCAATCATAAATCAGACTGCAACCACCATTCTGTAGCGGAGAGAGATTTAAGAATGAGGATTTATCAGACACTTGTCAGGGCCCCAGGTTTCTTTTCAGTGCTGGTACAGTAGTTTGGTAAATTAAATCTGCAAGTCCTATAGTTTGTTTGCTATTCAGCAAGAACACAATGGATTGTTTTCAATATCTTCATTGATGTCAAAAGCCAGGTGCAGTGCTACTGCTCTAATTATTACCATCCAGCACTCTATTAACTTCCTCCTTTGTTGACGTTTCCCCTTGTCCTGTCAGTTACTAATGATGCATTTTTGTTCTAACATTAAGTTAGCTCAGCAGCAAGTGAAAAATGAGAATGCAAAAAAACCAAAACTCTCTGAAAATATGCAAAGAACACTGAATTAAATTATTTTACTTTGAGGAAAGGCTCTGCAAAAGGTAGGTAGTTTTACCCATAAACTCTACTGGAACACTGTGCTCAAAATCCATGCACTTCCAATCTGCCAGTGAACGCGTACCTTCACAAATATATATTTCTATGTCACACTTTGCATTTCTGTGAAAAAACTGCTGATGTGAATTTTCCTCAGATAAAATTTAGTTGTGATTTTTTTATGAGAGGACCTTAAGAATCTGTGTTTGAAGACAACTTTTCCTTCTCATCGAAGTGTTAACCAAGATTGTCAGCAAGCTGTTCCAATTTTATCAGGCTTCTGAAAGGATAAACTACCAGAGTAGGCACCATACACTTACAGGGTGTGTGTGTGTGTGCAGTGTCACGTGTCCAACAGATGGATAAATGCTAACATCACCAATTTTGCTTATATCAACTAGCAGAGTATTAGTTCAGTTATCCATCCATAACCAGTATAATAATAATAGTGTGAGATAAACCTCCCCACCCACAGAAATCTAATCTGTAACCACAGATATTTCCACAGCAAATACCGGGACAACTATATTTCAAATAGCAAGCAGACCAATTTTTAAGTATTAACGTGACACTGTAGCGCAATTAATCAACCCATTAAAAGCACTGGTTTTCATAAAAGCTTATTAATGTGGTCTACGTAACTGCAAGTGTAGCCCAAATGCTTCAGCTATCCATTTTCTTTTTGTCAGTACAGAAAACACATCAAAGTTGTTCAATGGGGCTGAGTACCTGAAGGAGAAGGCTGTCCTTTTACTACGCCATTTTTAGTCTTTTCTTCAGAATTCATTACTTCTTTGTAGATGAGTTCTGGAGAGAAAATTGAACAGTTACAAACAGGAAACAGTGCATGTAATCAGGAACAAAACAACTGCCATGAAACACTGTGTTGTAGTCCTCCCATGGGCTCCCTTGGTCTGCTGTACCTTGTCTTCCCGAGTCTGACAGCTAGCTCTACTTGGCTAAGACCTCTCTTCCATTCCCCTCCTCTCCTATCATTTCTTTTTGAAGCTGAATTGAGACAAATAGGATTAAAATAGAACACGTGAATTGTTTAATGCTGCACTATCTAGAAATGAAGCAGTACAGTAATACAGTGCTTTCCACTGTGGGTAAAATTCTGATGCATCATTCTGCTGAACAGTATCCTGTTCTCCAGGTGATATCCTTAGATTTCAATGAAGCACTGGAATCTGCATTTCCTGTGTTAACACTAACCTGTGTAGATAACAATAGTCCTCAGGACATTTCTTATATTTTCACTACCACAGCAGCAGTTAGTAGAGCTAGGGTCAATTCTTCATGTCAAAGGAATTATTTTGGTTTTGTCAGTTCTTCATGTCAAAGGAATTCTTTTGGTTTTCCACAGAGGCAGTCGGTGGTGGGACATGGCCATTTTGCCACTGAAATATCCCTTCCCATATAATTCTAAACTGTGATTACCTTTCCATTCCTCGATTGTATGTTCCCTTTCATCCAGCTGTTTATCGTATATCTGAGGAGGAGGCTGCAGGAGAGAAACAAAGCTATTTAGTGGATTGTCTTGTACATGCAAAACCACATGAAACACATTTGAATATTGAAGAGATTAACACTGCCAGCAATGCCATTGTGTTTATACTGAGCCCAGAAACTCCACACACAGATTGTTTGCAATGGCAGAGAAAGTAATGTCAGAGTACCAGACAAATACCAATCCTGATTAATTTGTAATAACAATATTACTATATTAATTTTTAGGTTGCCCTTTAGACATCGTTCTTGCTGCTATATAAACTTCTCAGAGTAACTGTAATTTTAAAGTAAATCTTCTTGCCAGAGTTTCTGATGCACCTTCCAAATTGCCAAGCTTTCCAGTATAGGTATTTTTAAATAACTTTGCTTTGACCAGAAAGGTTTCCTTCCCCCCCCATCTTTTTTAGTTGATGGGAACGTCACAGAAGCAGCAGATCCTGGAATTTACTCAGACAAAGGCAAATAGAGTTTCTGAGAGCCTGCATACCCACTTTCATTAGGTAACTAAGCCATGTATTCATCGTCTGTCCTGATGTTAGCTGCCAAATACAGCAGCCAAGCAAGGCAGAGGACTCTTTCCTCCTCCTTTCTACGAAGAAGCTTCAAAGTCTGAGGTAAGAGTATCTGATGAAGATAGAAACAAGATCTACAAGGCTTTTCTTGATCTGAAGTATTTCCTCTAACTTTCATCTTGGCCACTCAATCACAACAGTTCCTTTCAAAACATCCTACTATTAAATGCACATTTACCAACCTATTTTCTGATTCACTAAGAAGTTGAGAATTTGCTCTCAGGAATCTAACATTAAGCTATTTGCATGCTACAGGTACAACTGAGAAAGTAACAGCTCAGTGACGTAATATGGACCAGGATAATTATATGATAGCTGAACTGGACAAGCCCACTGAAAACAAGAGAAGTTCCTGCAGACTGACATTTGTATCAGGGCTAAAGACAAGAGAATTAGGTGAAGTCCTGGATTACCAGGTCTCATACCTGAGTGCCAAGAGAGAACCTGAAACATGTGCCATGAGTTAAAGTGAATGCTGGGCCTCAGGAGGGGTACCTGAGGTTTCGCTACGTCAGCAAGGTAAGACACATCCACATAAGAAGTCTGAGTCCAAAAGCAATGCAGCTATTCTCTTATTCAGCATAACAACCATTCTCGGTCCCTTCCAATCAGTCCTGAAGCTTAAGATAGATTCAACCAAAATCAATGCAATCTCTGTGGGCACTCCATGTTTCTGCTGATCATGATATCAAGGAGCTGAACACTACAAAAGAGTGCAGGTGAGCCTCACCATTGACCAGCAGGATATGGTAAGTAAGCTCCACTCCTCCAGCTGAACCTGCTGGACTACTGCTCAGCCACTCAGCCAGCCCTGCAGCACTCATTTCCTACCAGGGAAAAGCAGAGAAAGCTGGCAAAGACAAGGAAACGCTGGGGGTCTAAGAGTTTACAGGAGACTTACAGGGGCCGTCAGCTCCACTACATAGCTGGCTCTTGGCTTTTATGGTAGCAGTAGGGGAGGCATTTGGCTGAGCTGTAGTCTGAATCACAGCGACAGACCCATTGGTCCTCTGTCAGATGGAAGGAGAGCAGGTAAACCAAGTTGGACAAGAATATCCTGCAAGCACCTTTCTTTTTAAAAGCTGCAGGGAGGGGCTTACAAAAAGCACAGGCTGTGGGTAAAATTGCTCCTACCAAGTGTAAACACTCTTTTTACACCTTCCATAGAAAAACAGGGGTATTTCTCCCCCAGCCACAAGTAAGAGGATAGATTCCTTCACTACTTCAATTCCCAAATGCAAATTACAGAATCAAAAGGAACAAGTGATCAAAGGCACATTCCTGTCCTCAGTTCACAAAACCACAAAATCTTTGGCTTGTGTCTCTTCTAATTTATTTCAGGTATGGCTTAAGCAGTCATAACTGGCTAACAGACAACTAGAAAAGCAGCAGTAATTATTTCCTAGATTAACACATTCTGAAAACAAAGACATTTTCCAGGGAGAGAGCCCAGAATAATCTCATTTGTTAATGAACTCCTATTTTGCTACAAAGACAATCGAGGGAGAGCAACCAAACTCTATACTTCACACACAACAGGGTGCCAGAAACTGCACCTGCACAGCATTCTACTGCTGTACCAGAGTTTAAACTGCAGACCTTTATTTGTGAGCTAGCAGAACCCAGAGCTATAAAACATGGCTGTAAGCAGTAATGTGAGAGCCAAGGGAAACAAATATTCAGTGTGATAATGACATGAATAAATCCCTCCTCTTCACACAGGCAGGTTCTCTAACCTCTGCAACTTGTGCAGAACATAGGTGAATGGTGCTCCGCTGAGAGGCCAGGCCAGCGCTCTCACACTGGGAGAAGAGAAGCTTTCCCATCTAAATTCCCTGATACAAGGAAATGAGCCCTTATGACATATTTTCATTGATTCAAGGCACAGAGCTGAGCTGAGAATACCACGACAGTTTCAGGAATTTTATTTATTTTCCCACAATCCTCATTAATCTTAATGAGAACCACAAAGCTTAATACATTGTTATAAACCTAAATATTATGACCGCCCATTTTCTGCTAACTTGTTTGGTTTGGGTTTTTTTTAACCAGTTTCTAAAATTAGAGGGAGGAAGAGAGGTTTTTAACACAAGTATAGTCACAGCAATGGAACAGACAGAGCAGCTGCCATACCCGGGTCCTCCTGGGCACCTGATTCCAGTCTTGGTGCAAAGGTTGGCCTAAAAATGACTTTGCTGCCTAACTCAAATGCCTTAGAAAATGACTGAGTTCATCATTATTAATTTTGTATCTGGATGCAGCCACAGTATTATGGACATTCTTATAAATCCTTCATATAGCACGTCCCAACTGAAAGTTATATGGTTTAGTCTGGACAGGTTTCAGAAGCAGTGTAGTTAAACTAGCATTAAATCAAGGCAGAGTGTGGATCAAGCCTATGGGTGGCAGCATCTCGCTTCAGTTTAAGGTAGCCATTTTCTCCCCAAATGAGACTGATTTGTAAGCAATCACATTGGCAACAATAACAAAGAACAGAATCTGGTTTTGAATGCGGAACAGAAGGAATGAATTGTATTTTTCTTGTGTATATTAAAATAATTCCTTGTTACAGTGGTTCTTGGTGTTTACATTTTACAAAGGTGTTTTTAAAAATATTTTTGCATTAAATTTAACATTCATTGAATATAATAAAAATTACACACACACACCCTGCTCCCCCTCCGAAAATATTGACACGGACCTTTTCTTAAACTACCCCTCCCAAGAAAACCCCAACAAACCCAACAAAAATGAAACCCAAAAAGACTTTTTTTTTCATGTGATCAGATAAACATCAGGAGACTAATGAGTTTTTTAAATACCTTTCTAATATCCAGGGAGGAAAATCTTTTTGCTAGGGAAAAAAGCAAAACATATGTTGAGGCTGATGTAGTCTCACTTTCCCAAAGCAACACAGATGATTGGTTTGTATGCTACTGCTAGAAAGCAAAGGGCATGGGCTGGAGCTCACACTTGAATAAATTGTGCCATCTCTGTTTCTGCCTCTGCAGAGCTAGTGCCAGCACAGTGAAGACCTTGGGATGAGCTGTTTTTAAAAAGCTTGGCAGGAGCAAGGCTTGATTCTGCATCTGTTCCCAGAATCACAGGGTCTGGAGCAGTAGTTGTGAAGTGGTGTACAAGGCAACGATAGAATTAGCAATCTACAAATACCAGAGGCAATGGAGGCTGTAAAAACTAATGGTGTGAGGTTAAACAATTTGTTAAATGTCTTAGATCCTCATAATAGGTGAATATAAAAATTCCTTTGTGTTTTGCTACAACCTAGATTGTGTTACTAATACTATTTACATATTGCACTGCAAGCCAAAGTACACCAGTGTGCTGTCACCAGAGGCCTGAAGTCTCTTTACCCAGGGAGGAAAGTGTCAACGGCCTTGGATTTCACCCTGTATTGCCCAGGGACTCCACAGTGGGCTGGGCATGATCTCAACTATGGATATGGAAGAAGAGATGCCTCTGTGCCCATTCGTTCCTTGCACTCTTTGCAGGGTCTTTTGGAAAACTCCACACATAGTGTGCATCAAAGAAACTGTGGTCTGAGCTGCTTCTGAACAGCTGGACTGTAAAGATACCACGCAGCAGGAATCAAGATTACTTGGCCACACAGATGACTGAACAGCTTGCAGATACGTACAACAGCAAGCTGGAAAAAGCTTTGGTTTGGTTTGGAAAAGAAAAAGAAGAAAACAAATGCCTCTTCTTTAACCACTACTTCCCACTGATATTAATACTGCTGCAGAAGCTGTGTTCAGCTTCCATAATTAATCAGTTATAAATGTATAAATGTCACTGACTAGAGGAAATATCCATACTTGTATACAAAGAAGATCTGCAAACTTCTTTTGTGAGACAACAGATGTGCACCATGGACCTCTAAGCAGAAAACCAAACTTTGTAACTGATTGCTAAAAAACCCTGTGGCAGTTCACCGAAGAGTTTAGATACATCTGTATACACAGGGCTGAGCAAGAGAAAAGAACACCAGAAAAGACACACAATCTGACAGCCTTGATTTTGCCATGAAGTGTCACATGTAGTGAAGGTGACACCTTCTTTGAAGTGTTGTTTACCAAAGTCACAGAGCTGTCCAGAAGTGCTTCTCCATCATGATGGATGCTCAGTACTCACAGGTAAAATAAGAAATGGGTGGTTGGTTTTTTTCTTTATGAAAAAGTAGGAAACTTGGAATTCATTTAGATAGATTGTATTTAACAGCTGGTTATAGATGTTTATACAGGGCTAAGACAATACAGCAGCAGTTTCTATCCTGGACAGGACCTCCGACTGAGAACCACAAACCAACCTCTCTTCATAAGCATTGTAGGAAACAGCATCACATCAACAAAAGGTAACACACAGGTTGGCATGCACACAAAAATGAATGATAATTCACAACTTGGCCCTTTGTGGGTGGTCCTAGGTACAGAGATACCCCAGTGAAACAGAAATCCTATGAAAATAAAACCAATAACAAAAGCAGTGTAAGTTAGAGTGAATAAAACCCCACAAAATTTTTCACTGTTGTAAAATTCTGTCAATATAGAGAAATGCTTAAAATGAACATTTTTAACATCTGTTCTTTCCATTTTCTAAGAAATCTCTCTTCTAATGTATGGCATATGTCAGATGACAAGTAATTACTACAGGTACAGTAAAATCCAAGATGAATTTTGAAACCAGTTAACAGAAAACATCAGATAATAATCTATAGCAAATTTTGCTACTAGATTTATTCCCATGGAATGGAACAATACTGTTCCCAAGTAGGAACCAATATGAGATCACACCAATATTCAAAAGTTTCCAAAACAAAGTGATTCCTAAATCATTTATAGGTGAAGAAAAAAATGTGCAAGATTAAGTCCTAAACAATTGCCCCTAAACAGCAAAAATTCTCCTAAGATACCATCTTCCAGAAATGTGCAAGCAAATCTTTATATTTTTCCCATCCAAAATTATGTCGAATACCATCAATACAGAAGGCAGACCAGGCAGCTTAAGCCGATGTAGTCCTAGAGAACAACCAGCATAAGTGTTCTGAAATTTGATTTCAGAGCTACCCAGGTGGCAATGCTAAAGCTATTCTCAAGCATGTGTCTAGGAATCCATTCTGTTCACAAACAATTTAAATGTTTTGGGGTAAAAACAGTGGCATGCATATAGGCAACATCGCATAAACATTAGGGGAGATATGAAAAATTAAATATCAGATTTGGGATTTATTCACAGATCATCTCAATGAAGGATAAGAATGCATAGCAACTTTGAAATAAGGCATCTGTATAAATATAAACAAAGTCTCAAGCACAGCATTTTCAGACAAGAAAACAGAGAAGCTAATATGTCATCAGGGAGATACTGAGATTATCTACAATAAACAGGATAGTCTACATATGGAGGCAAGAGATGTTGGAAATGTCTTCTTTCCTAAAAAAAGAACAAGAGCACTTTGAGGGAGAGAGGTATCGTGTGTCTCATTTATTCATGATAATAGTCCAAATGCTGTTATGTAGGTAAAGTAAATATAACACAAGAGTAGTAAACATAATATTTGTTTAAAAGTGGAACCGAGACAGTTTCTGCTTATAACATAGAGGAAGAAGGAACCTTTAACTGAAATATAAAACAGAGAAGTAAGGTCTAAAGGTTCCTATTCTGATTTTACAATAGATTTCCTGTGTAATATTAGTAAATAATAATTTTCCCCTTTGAACTTTGTGTTCCTGACATATAAATTAGGCGTGAAGACTGATAACAGATTTCAACAGTTACTAAAATCTTGGGAATTCCACACAATCATAAACAGACATTATCTGTATGTTTTCATATTTTTTAAAAACATATTTTAGTTATAGTTGGTTGAACACAGAAATTATCTTAACTGTGAGTAACACTATTCAAATTAATTTCAGAGCAATGATATAAGCTCTAGAGAACCTAACACTGTGACTTTATTATCAAAGATACTGTGGCAAGCTGAGTGGGCACAAAAGAAGCTGGCTAACTTATGTTAAACGTAAGGATCTCCTCTAAATCCAAAATCTATCTTACCCACTCATTCCACACGTAAGCCTAAAAACTGTGCAAGGCCTGTTTCTAAATGTAAATATGATGACTGTTTCAGAGCTGTTGAGGGCTTTGGATGTGGTTTGTTTTTGTGCAGAAATCTGTGAGAGAGTCACAGCACTGCTGTGTAACCTCTTGCTGCTAGTGAATAGCGAGTACGACATCTAATAACATGTCCTCTTCCTCTCTGTATCAGGGAATCACAACATGGCATTTAAGGCAGACCAGAAGAGTTTTATGCTGTTACATATCAGGGGGGAAAGGGTATTGCATTCCTACTGCTTCCCAGTTGTGTTACAGTCTTTGCCCAGTAGAATGGACATAATGGTTTTATTGCCCCCATACAGCCTGTGAAAGACCATAAACTTTTAATAGACTTATAAAAAGGCACTGTAACAGTCTCACTAGTCTGCTTTTTAACTGGACAGGGCTATTTTATTTGTTCCCCTCACATTCATAAAGCTGTAAATCTGGGCAGACGGCAGAGGGTCATTACTTCCAGGTTAAACTTTGACACCAAATTCTCTGCTTATTCCCTGACCTGTCTTTAGTGCTCTTCACAGCCTACTCCAGCACACACTGACACTTCATGATATTGCAACAGCTTACTTCAAAATTCCTGTCACATTAAATGCTTTCAGTTACCTGTCCTCCTAGGCCTCTGAACCAAATGAATACTGTACAACAGATGCCTGGCTGCCCTAGCTGCTTTTGGTGAAGCCATTTACTGGGGAGAAGGAGTAATCTAACTAGACAGCTAAGTTAACTAAATTCCCCCCAATGCTATACTGGTTGAAAATGCCATCTAGTTTAATACCTCTGTATCCTAATTTCTGTGTTATCCCTACTCCACAGGATTATTGATAGTGAACGGAGTCCCGCCTCATGTTGCGCACTATGGGAGGAGGACTCAAAAAAAACCCAAACAACACCCCACCACCAAATCTTCAGTCACATGATGAAAGACTTCACTCTGTGGAAAAGTGCTTATCAAGTGCTACAAAAGAGAGAGTGCAGTGAACATGGGCAGATGCAACACAGTGCACGCATCTAAGTCCCAGTGGGGCAATCAGGAAAAACAGTGGGAAGTGAAGCACAATGCAAGTGACCAAAAGAATCTCCATCACTCATTTTCCTATTGCTCTCTTGTCAGGTTCCCTGGCCTGCACATTTGCAGGGCAGTCTGTGAAAAAGCAGGGTTGCTTCATAGAGCCTTGTCATGCTGCATATCCTAAAGGAGAATTCATTAAGGTGGTCCTCTACAAACTTTCCCTAAGAGAGTGGTGGAATATTTGTCTTTGCTAGTCCATCCTTTCTCCCACTCCTCCCTCCACCCCATCCTTGCCTGCCCACTTTGCAGTCAATAGCTAAGTCCTATTGTACCTGCTGGCACCTAGCCCATGAAATAGATGCAAATCTCTGAAACTGTGAGCTAGTGGGGTGAAGTGCTCATTCTAGAAGAGACAAGGCCCACTTGGGGAAGGCAAAGCAAAAACTGTGGTTAGTACTTGTTGTCTGTGATACAGAAAGACAGAATGTAAAATCCGGCTTACAGCTTTTCTTCTCCCTTTACCAGGAATCAACAGACCTATTACTTGAAATCTAATAGACGGGTACATCCCCAAATACAATGTACTTCCTCATGTAAAGGAAGAGAGGAAAAGATGAAGAAATACCTAGTAAGCTTCTGTAAAGTTCTCCTGATCCCTCTGCCTGACAGAGGAGTTCTGATCTGGCTGTTCATCACACCCAGAGTGATGTAATTCAGCTTGTGTCAAAACCCAGACAACAGAGAATTGAAGTTCTGAGCTTTTATTGAGTCAAAGACAACCAGGCTTTTCTTAAATTTATGTCTCTAAAGCTTTGTTCTCAGACAGGAAAAAGAAATCTACGCACCTTGGATAAGGCCAGTTGCAGAAGCCAGAATCTGAGACAAGAGAAGACTCACTGAATGAAATTGTAAAAAAAAAAAATTAATGGGCTCCAAAACAGTATGTTTGTAAAATGCAGGAGCAAGCAATTGCAAACTAGTAAGGCTCATGATTACCTCAAAGAAAATGCACAAAAGGAAGGTGGGGAAAAAAAAAGGACCAAATCTGATGCTGTGGCAGCCACTGACGACTGTGGCATTTCTAGTGAAATACAAAACACAAACGCCCACCTAAAACCCGTTTTAACAAAAGATCGCCTTGGGGTAAAGATACCAGGGCACAAATGCTTCAAAAATCACCAACATAGTAAAAATAGCACTTCTGATTTTCAACATGAAATAAGCAAAGAATAGAAAACAAGAGTAAAACTGAATACTCAGAGAGAGCAAATACAAAATCCATTAACAGGTTTCTCAGCTATCTGAAGCAGCAAAGAGTTATAATAGCCCAGTCTCCTGATAATCAAAATATGAGTCAATACCTTTAAGAGACAGAGAAGAGTTGAACAATTTTGCAAAGAACATTAGTTCGAAAAAGAATGACTACTGTGCTCCACAGAGGCTCAATCTCTTTCCATCTCGTTACTATTATGTAAGTTTGCAATACTACCATGGAAGACAAAAATATCGCCACCTCTTCTTTGGGTTGGAAATATTCCAGGCAGGGAACACAAACAAATTTATGCAACTTATTACACACTGAGAACAGAAACTTTATAGTAGCAGACTTGCCTTAGGCTGATACATGTTTGTGTAAACCTTTTGTCAAACTATTCCAATCATGAACACAGATCCTAAATCTGTACATAAATAATCATGAAGAAAAATGGGGCTAAATGGCTTGAAAAAACTATTTAGACTGTAGCGTTTCATTTACTTTTGTCCTTCATTTATAAAAGCTGGCTCCCAAACATAGCTAAGATAGGTAGGCACAAAAAGTTGAGACCAAACTGGGACAAACACTTCACTGCGTTCAGTGAAGCAGTTAACGATCAGTACACATTTCTCTAACTTTCCATGAGACATTTTTATAAGCTTCACAAACTACAGCATAGTTTGTGGACAAAAAAGACCTGGACTAGTAGCATGAGGATTTCAACACAACTCAACAGTGCTTTGATCTAGAATCGTCTTCTGGTTTACATCTAGAAAGAGGTTCAGCTGCAAAACTGAGGTCCAGTGGCAGATGTAAATTCCATTTCCATCTTCCAAAATTCAGTGGGCTAGATCCAGAGATCCATGAGAAAAGCCACTGATGAAATGTGCTGGAGCAGTTGTTTCATAGCACAATAAAATAGCTTACCAAGACAGGGAAAAATTACTTGTTCCATTCAAAATGGAATGGGAAACTATAGATGTACACAACCTGGAAGAATCAGACCACAATCTGTTCTTTGTACTGATATCCCTGAGTTTTGTTTTGGCAAAAACTAACATTAATGAGCCAGAGAACCATTTTCAGGCTTTTACATGTCATTCAAATACTACTTCTCCGTGCAATTATACCCTATTATAACTTCTGTGGTTTAGTTCAGTATAGACAAATTGAGAGAGTCAGATTATTAAATGAATCAGCAAAAGTACCTACCTCTCAAAGAGCTCATTTGTTGGCATTTTAGATGAGTACCAACTCCTACCCCTGCTACAAAGTTGGCAAGATCTAACAAAAATACATAAGACGACAGTAATTTTACCATTGCCCTTGACATGCTTAATATATGGCATTAGGAAATGTTTACTGAATTTGATCCTAACTCTTCTGCAACTGTTACAAGGTGGATATTTCCACGAAGTTTGTATTTGAGAGACATACAATAACTGCTGTGATAGTAATTCAATTCTTTATCGAAAACCCTTAGTAATACCAAATTACAACAGCAAGTAACATAGAAGTAGAACAACGGAATTAGCACAATGCAGAGCCTGGGGCTTACAGCATAATATACTACTGCACAAAACTGTAATCATTTAGGACACCGGATGTCAGTGTAGTGTTCCAAGATACTACAAATGGTATTCTGAATGTTACACTAGGTTCCCCTGGTCCACGTCTGAGGTCACAGACAGATGGGCACCGCCTGTTGTGCACACCAACACAGCATTTTCCAAGAGGAAACAAGTTACTTCATGCTTGAAGCACTAAATCACTCATGTTAACAACAAACAAGTTTATCACATACACGTACCTTTCTGGCTTGTAAAGAACCAGTAGCCAGTCAGACATCAAGCATTCAGCAAGAAGTGGCAAGTTGTAACACGAATGCACAAGTAAAACTTTCTGTCTAGTTTAGCAACAACTAACTATTCTTCATAGAGCAACTGCCAGTTAGTAGCAGTCCCAGAACCTCAGGACACTCTTTTGAGAAAGAACAGAAAGCCATGAAACTCCCATGAATCTGAGAAACTTATTCCATCATTGCGACAATGCTGATGAAAAGCACAGGCTGACTGCATTTCAACAGCTGAATCAAGAGACAAAGAAAATCCAACTGACTTAAGCCTTCTCCAGAAAATAATTAGTAAATGATTCACAGCTAGCCACTGAAGGTGTGTCAGCATGAACAGATGGAAATTTAGAATTCAACAAACTCTTAATCGGGAAAAGAAGGTCCTCCAGTTTAACTTTCCCTCTGAAAATGAGATTGGAAAAATAATGAGTGTTAAGTGAAGCCAGGCTCTTTCTAGAATTCCCAGCACTCTGACAAAATATAATTAATATTTATTAGCCCCATGTTCTTCTATTTAGGTTACACTGCACACAACCTGAACCTTCCTGGTTTATAACCTGCTGTGATCCCAAGAGAAGGGTCTCTGTGCCATAGCGCGACTGGTGTCAAAGCAATTCAATAACACTTGACTGTCGAAGTACTCACGACAAAAGTATGATTCTATAGTATGTTATTGACAAGACACAGCATGTTTTGGAAGAGAAAACTCTGAAGCTAGGAGACACAGAGAAAGCAGCTGGAGACGCTGATGTTCAGCTCATGTTAACGACACAATAACTCTGCAAAGTACCAGGTGGGTGAAGAATACAGAAGGTTATCTAAAAATAAGCAGTTCAGACAAAAATGTGAACTACAAATAACTGGGACAACATCAAGCATTTGAAGTTGAACATTTAAAGGCACTGTTCCTTCCTCACAGGACGTCCTCTGTTCTTTGAGGTGCTATGGGAGCAATGACAGTTTGGTTTTCCACTGCTTTACACTTTCTGTAGTCATTTACTGAGCAATGAAATGCAGCCAACAGTGAAAATGCAAGGAATGTGATTTGATAGCGTGTGGCACCATATTTGTACGGGTGTCTATGGTGATAGGAGATGCATGTGAGAGACGAATGCCTCAATGAACTAGAATGTAGTTACTGCAGGCTTTTGAGAGCCAGTGGGGTCATTGGATTCCAGCCAATTCATCTGGCAGGCAAAATGAATAATTATTATTCCTGTTTTATAGTCACAATCCAGAGAAAGGATGTGGTTTGCTCTAGATCATGTGAGGACTCTACGGTACAACCAGAAATTAAACCATTGTCTCTTCAGTGATAGATGTACCCCTGATGTAACCCTGGCTGCATAAGAGGACAGTAATATGAGGTTCAAGATCAGCTGTAATTCTAGGAATGCGAGGCGAGTTTTTCCTTCTAAAAGGGCAACCTCATTATGACAAAAATTCAACCTCCGTTTCAATCTGAAATACAACTAAGAGCATACATTTGGAAATTGGGCAAATCATTACATCAAAATATCTGCTGCACCAAATTCCCTTCCTGTTCTGCATCAGAAGTGTCTCTCCATGGTTAAATTCACAGGAAAAGCACATCTAAAGAGGGACTCAAATCTATGTTCTGACATCAGAGTAGTTCCATAAAACAGAGTTAAGAAATGCATGAAATACAAAAAAATTATCTGACAGTGGAATGAGATCTTCAAGGAGGTTCTGAAAATAAAATGTACGTGCCAGGGGGTAAAATACTGCAAGGTATCAAATGTTTACACTTCAGACTGATAAGTTTTTTCTTGAAGAAAATTAAACAGGACACAAAAACTAAATGCTCCCTAGATAGGAGAACCATCCCCTATAAAGCACTCCTAAGTAACATACTCTGCAAAAATCCTATGCATGTGAAATTTGATGGGGTTTTTTGCAGTCCGTTTACTGCGCTTTCAAGAACACACACTGCATTGGAGCATATCGCGAAACCACAGTGATTTAATTTTGCAAGGTTCAGGGTCTTAGTTTCCTAGTAAGTAAGTAAGAAAGATTTCTAAATCTGTTAAAATACTGAGCTTTGTTTTCATACATGATCAGCATTACAGAGAATACCTCTGAATTCATACCTATACATATTATACCATGTCCCCGGAGTGCCTACAGATTGCACCTCTCTTTTTTTTTTCCTGTTAATGCCAATGTCATCAAGTTATACAGGGAGGTGTCTGGAGCATGACAGGATTATAAAAAAAAAATTCCATTTCTGTTTGCACACAGTGTAGGTGTTACTGAACATTGAACCGTAGCCCAGGAAAACACATGAGCCCCTGCTTCATTTTAAGGAATAACATATGTCCTGCTAAGATTTTTTTGAATCCCAACTTCAGGATTTTGTATTGTTTTGTTTAATTCTCCTCCTCTCCACATATATCCTTGAACACAAACATAGGAAGGGATATTTGCTGTCTTCCACAGGTTTAGATAGAAAGTATCTTTTGCCAGACTGACTTATATAGCTAGAAAAACCAGGTGAGCTACTGAGTTCAAAATCCTTTCTTCATGTTGTCTAGAAGAAAGCAGAAAATGACTTCATAAGTTTGAGTGTTTATGCTTCTCCCATCCACTGTCAGTTAATCTAACAATGAGATATATCCTGTCCCTACAGGTCACATTTCACATAAATCCAAAGACCACCACATTCACAACAAAATTGTTTCTTTGTTAGCATGCTCGTTATCAAGCTGCTGTAAAGCAGCAGGAGTCTATGAATCATATCTGCATTTAGCAGTCTGAAGTAAGGAGTCACGCCTCACTTACCGCCTCCACTTCTGCTGGGTCATACCAGACATTAATGTATGGATGCTGTAAGGCTTCATCTACTGATATTCGCTTGGCTGGATCAATGACTAGCATCTTTGATAAAAGGTCCCTGGCTTGGCTGGCTAGAACAGTGAAATCAGATAAACACAGCATTAGTACAAAACAATCACTGCCTCCAGAGGAGGGTGAATTGGGTTAGGAAAATAATAATGACATAACCCTTTTAGAGATTGTTTATATGTATTTCTGCCCCTTGCCTTGTTACAGCAAGAGTTCTTCAGTAATCATTTTAGGCCGGATTCATTAGGAAGGTGCCCACATCAGGGCTGCATACTGAAAGTCCCCTAAAAAGCTTCCATGAGATTTTACATGTTGTATGCAGATTCCATGTAGAGGGATGAATAATATACCTAAGAAAAATGTGCTTGAGGTATCTGTATTATTGCCAGGATCAGAAAACAAAAGCTGACATAATGAAGTCTAAAATCATGACACTGCTAAATCAAAGTCTGAAACTTACAGGTACTCTTACAGTGGCTCAGAAAAGCATCCATAATTTTCTGTACATTTTAAAGTTTTTCACTTAGCCTACTGGGAGGCATTAAGTAGTTTAGTGAGGAATAGGTACCAGGCTTATCTTAGGGCATCCCGTTAGAAGCAATATGTCAAATCTGTAGCCTGGTATGAACACAGAATGGTATGGAAGTGCCTTGGAACTGCTCAAGTCTTGTTTGTCCCACTTAAAGTTTAAATCAGTGGGACACATCATCCTCCACTACAAAAATGCACAGCCTTATATATACATTGGGTTTTATGCTGCAACATTGATTTATTTTACCTGATAATATAGCCCACTGTGCCTATCAGGCCAAACTCATCCTTCTATTACCCAAATTATTTTTACTGTTTAGAGTTTGTAACAAATATAATACCATCTAAACTCATCTAAAAAAATGGTAACAACATACATTTCTAGTATTAATATCAATGTAGTGTTCTAAGCTCTTCCATGCTCAAAATTATTTCCTGTGTAAATGAGAAAGAAAATGAAAGGAAAAAGAACGTGAAGAGTTAAAAGTGCAAAAATATTATTAGGTATCTCATCAGACCTGGGTGGTAAAAGTAATATCAGATTAAACCATTAACATTACATTATGGTGAAATATTTAGGCAGGACATGGGATGGTACAATGATGCACAAGCAGATTTTTTTTATGCACTGTTTCTTGTTCTGTGACTGTATCTTAAAAGCTGGCATTCAGTATGCTCAAATGCATGTGCTTCCTGTATCCAAAAGATAACAGCACTGTTTGACAGTCTTTTCCATTCATTAGTTCCAAATCCAAGAAAATTATGTTATTCAATTTTATTGTAGTAGGAGTATAAAATTCCATGTATCCAAAAGCATCTGCTCAGATCTTTCTCTTTGATCCCAGAACTAAGACAGCAGCTTTGATATGAAACAGTTGTTAATTGAAAGAGTATTCTGGGTAATGTAATGACATGCAAATTGCAAGCAACTGAAAACCACTACATGCCACCATAATAAGCGGCTCCAAGTACTCAAGTGGTGCAGAACTGATACGCAGTACAAGTTTGCAGGGGTTCCAGAGCTGTGTCGAGAAATAATTTCTGAACTGAACACACATTAATCACTCTTTCCAATTGAAGGTTAATGCCCTGTTCAAGTAAAACAAGACTTCAATATATGATCAAAATCATTGCAACTTATATTTTGCAGGGGTACATCTAGTCACACTGTAATTAAGTTGGTGCTCTACTTCACATATCCAAACTGACTCGCAGCATTTTTCAAAAGAAGTAGTCCACTCATAGCAGATATTAAACCTCAGCTACATGAAGACCATTTTGGCTGACGTTGCTACTATCTTTCTATTGTCTAGTAAAGGTAGAGCTATGAGGCCGGCATCTGGCTGAACTGGTATTTTTCACCTAAAATGAAACAGTGCAAGTGCTGAAATCTTCCAATGGAAGTTCTGCTGTTCGTTTGTCTTACAAGTTTAAGAATGACAATAAAGGAACACCTCAGTTCCTCGTGGTACAGAAACATCACACAGAAAACCATGGAGATTTGCTCAACACATCAGTGATAATGTATGTTCCCTTGGCTGCCCAAGAACGAGGGTCTCCAAAAATTATTTCTAAAAGCTGCCTCTCAGCTGAACAAAACCCATGCAGTTGTTCATCTCTGCAACTAACTGCATTAAAAGGGAGCGCAACTAGAGAGAAGAAAAATGGAAAAAACCCTTCATTGCATTGTAGCTGTTGACATGTGAACCACGTCGCTTTGTCAGACATACCTTTGAGTTTGTTATGTTCCGAGTCAGCTGGAAAGAGGGAGTCTGGAAAGAGTTTGGGGAAAGTGAGGCCAGCATACTTGGGTCTGTTCTCAACGTAGTTCCGTACTGTCGGCTGCAGCTTCTTCATGAATTCTGGACAGGGTGTTCCCAGCTGCTCAATAACTTTATTCCACTGATCAATATCTGAACATCAGTAGTTAAGGAAAACAAAACACAAACCTGTGTAGTCTCCTGAAATTTCTGTTTGAGTGTTCTCTGGGAATCCTCAGAGGTGTTTTACTCCCTTCATAACATCTTTGCTGCCACTATCTTTTTTCATCATTATACCTCCAGGTCCTACAGCCTGCAAAGGGCAAAACTCTCTTTCACAACTATACTTACTTGAGGGCATTGCACAACTCTAAAACCACCACTACCATGGGAAAATACACAGCTTCCTCTCTTTGGGTCAAGACTTATTGCCATTTTTATTTTTAACTTGCAGTCCAATGACTTGCACTCTCTTTTTTTTTACATGCAGGTAATTGCCTCCATGACACCTTGGCCACATGGGCACAGCAGGGAAGAACGACATGTTCACCTGCACCTCTTTATTCAGCCTGTGGAGAGTGACACCCAGCTGGCTCACGGGACTTTTGCACAGGACAGAAGTCACCTTCAACTCATCTGCTTCGCAATTGTATGTTTATTCTCCCCAATAACTTTATTGGTGCTAGTTTTGCTAAAACCACCCAACCAGCAACCCCTCAAAAGCAATTTGTTTGACTTTATAAGAATGTACTTCAATTCATTTTCTATAGACAAATGATGCCTCAAGTATAGACAGGTGTTTATCTTTAACTGCAAATGTGATGGCTACATCGCTAAACTGTTAGTGACTAATAAGAAGCAGACACTCATGCTTAAAAAGGAATTGTATTACAGGCAATTTGTACTGAGCTTTTTTTTTTTGTTTTGGTGTTGATATTTTTAGTTTTCTTGTGATAACAGTTAGGTATCTGATAGGTGTTACGTAGCTCTTCCAGCCATGTTCAGAACAAGGCTACTATGAAAAAAAATCTAAAAAAATTATTAAGAAAAAGTCCGTAAAATCAGCACCATCTCTACATCACACTGTCTAATTCACAGTGCTAAGAATCTAATGACAACACTAAAAAAAAGGCAGAGTACATGAAGCCATGAGTACATTGATGCTTAGAAATGTGATGAAGGGAGTTTCATTAAGAACATACTGGAAATGAAAAACTTTTAAAAGACAAACACTCAAAGCATTTCAGCACAGAGGTTTTTTTTAATATTATTTTTCTAAATTATTATTTTCATGAGTCTTATAAATTTCTTAAATACTAAAGACAGTTCCTCAATCTAGGAGAGAAATCAGGTCAACAGAATAAAGACAACAAGAAAAAAAAAGTCAGGCAAAAAGCAGCTGTTTGGTGCAGCACAATTTCAGATTTTCAAAAAAGTGTTTCAGTTCAGTGCAAACAGTATTTTCACATACCTTGAAAATTCAAGACAGACTTAATTTGGGTTCACCTCAACTGCCTTATTTGCACAAAAATAAAACAATTCAGTTAAAAATTGCAGCTTTACTAATCAAAAGTGTTTAAAGGAGTGAAAACAATTTGAATGTATGCTTTAAGAATGCTGATACAGTGTTTTGAATGGTTTTAATTTCAACTGAAAAAAGCTGCTAGAAATAGCAGTGGTCTGTAAAGAGTTTTTCTGAACAACTTTCATTTTTTTAAACTAAATCAAACATTTATGTAGAACAACGCCTCCCACACAAACACTCCATAGGTTGTATGTATTTTGTGTGGTCCATGAACAATATCTTTTTGTCAACAGAAAATCAAAGAATTGCGACAACAATAAAGTTATCCAAGACTATAGCTGCTCAAAGAGTAGCTTGAATATTTCATTAAACATTTTATTAGAAAAAAAAAGTGTTTTGACATTTTAAACTTGTATTCAAGTTAACACACTTAATTGTTTGCTGGCTGGACTATTTCAGAAGCAGGTCTTTCCGAGTACATTGAAAATAGAGTGTGTAAATGCTTTGCAGAGAAGAACAGAGAATACAGAAAGGAAGGTGCTGTTAGTTGTACCAAGAGAAGATAAATGGGTAAGAAAGCCAAGCTATAAAAGTATCAGTGGAAGCATTACCTGTGCAGATTGAGTGAAGGTCATTTGATAAACAGGGAGGATCAAATACAGGGCTTGCTTCAATGCAGACATCAGGAGCTTATGCTTGTACAGAGCAGGTTAACTATCTCTCAGGCATTTAATGAAGGCCAAAAAGAGAGAGATCTTTGGGATTACAGAATGTTGTGGGACTTGGACATATTGAGTGGGAACATGTAGTAAGGTGCTCTGGATGTGTATGATAAAGGAAAAGAGCTAAAAAAGATCCCAGAATATGGCCTATATGGTGGGAACCAGTGTCATCACCAGGGTGATGGAGAGGAGAGAAGGAGAGACCTTAGACAACGGGCCAGAGCCTGCTGCACGCATTTCTTCTAAGCTGATGGGAATGCTCTCACTAAGAGTCAACAGACAAGCAGGCTACCACCCACGACTGGAAGATTTTAAAAGATGGAAGAAGCTTCATGAGTCATCAGTGCAAAAATGACAGCCAAAGCCAAGGGAGCTGGCAGAGCCACCATGTTCCACTCCTTGACTAGCCTTGATTTGCACGAGGACAGCACTGGAGCTTTGGCAGCCCTGGCTTGGACCAAGGGCCAAAAATGTCAGGCAACTTCAGGGACTGGTTTTGAGTAACTGAATGATCTGAATGGATAACTGTGCTTCTTTACTGTATTATTTCTGACTTATGTTGCTCAAAAACTGCCAAAACCCTTAAATAAAATATATTAATTTGCTCCTTATATATATATCTATACACACAGACAAATTGACATGATGGAGCACTCAGGACCTATTTTTGTCCTAATAATAGCAATAGCAAAACCTTGCCCAGTGAGAGCAGGTTGAGACTGAGTATTTTTCAGTGAGATGGATGCACACATTTTTTCTCTAGTATTGTTTTTCCACTTACCTAGGCCTTACTAGCACTGGATTATATTCTGAGGTCCAACACATGAAAACATGCAAGAATGTAATAATGTTCTTCCTGAATACTGGTCCGGCTCCATTTCATTGTTATGTTTTATACAATCACTGGTTGTAATGCATCTGTGTCACCCCTGATGATAAGACGTTGCACTCATCATGGTACGAGATTAAAAAAAAAGTTTTGAAAAGATTCTGAGGTCTACTTGTTGAAGCAAAGAGAAGAAGCTTTCTCTAGCTGGCAGTCAGAATTAACTTCAGCAGTTCTGCAGAAAACAAATGTCCTAATGTAAATCAAAACCAACTGTAGGTTACATTAACCAACAAGTGATTGTGACTATAGATGTTCTTTGCACAACAACTGAAAAAAATGGTACTACCAGTTAATGATGACATAATTCTGACAGAATTTTCCCAGGTCAAAAAAGATTAACCTGTATTTGAATGAAAAAATCTTAAAGAAAAACTACTGCTAACAGAAGAGATTGGTTTTCCCCTTGAAATTAAGCAAATGTTGGGCAGACTGGAAATTGGAAAGGATTAGTACCCAAAACTCTGGAAGATGATGACATGTCTGCTTTAAAGCTATTTGACTCACCTTAGCTGTCGCTTGCCCCAAACAAGATCAAGGAAAATGTGTCAACTATACACAATAGCTGTATGACTTAAGACAGAAGAAAGGATCTAACCTGGATTTATTAGTTTGTCCCTGGCACTAACACTGCGGCATTTTTACTAACAGTAAGATGGCCAAAGTTACAGCAAAGAAAATTATTTAAGAAAATAGTGCTAAAATGTATATCTTTTGAATGAAGATTTATCTTCAAGTCAGGCCTCAGGTTGCCTCAAGTCCCAGCCACATTTTCTCTTTGAACTCTAATACCGTCTTAAGGATTGTTCTCCTTTGCTTTCTAAATACTTCGTTATTTACTTGGAAAATAACCAGAACCTGAACTTCAGATTAAGAGGCATATTTTTCTAAGCAAATGCACAAAATTTCTAATGGGAAAAATAATGTTTTGAATGTACAATAAAGTATTTCTATTGGAAAGATCAGATTTCACAATGAAGTCATCTATTTAGAGGTACGGGCTGAAAGTTTACCATTACTTTTGTTTCTGTTACCATTGATGCAATGTGTGTTTAGTATTTCAGAAGTGTGAATTAAGGACCACTATTTTGTTCCTTCAGTTAGCCTGCAGACTTCAGTCAAATTACATTTATGCAAATATTCAAACAATTTAGAAAATGGAGCTAGCTATAAGGCAAAACTTGCAATTCTTCTGTTTCAATTAGAAAATATTAAAAGCATTTCTACAGTTGCACAAACTAATAGCTTGTGATTAAAAAATGAAATTTAGACAAGGAATTATTGTTTTTGTACTCTAGTTAACTAGCCTCAAAGTGTCAATAATTTTTCTTTTTCATTCTCATGTTATGTCTGTGTATATCATACTATTTTTTTGAATGAAAGATTGTATTTTCTCATGATCAACGGCAAGGTTTTGCATGAGAATGTTTTAGTTCTACTGCAATACAAATAAGAACATACTGTGATGCATGTATAGTTAAGCCCGTTCACTCTTCCCCAGCAGTCAGAAACTTGTCCGTGCTCAGCTGTTTAACCTTTAGCAGTAATGTACTGTAATCATTTATCTTTCTTTTCCTGAAAAAAGAGGGTGAAAAAAATCGCCTGTTGCAAATCTAACAGCCAACCAATCACCAGAGCACAATCATCACTTTTCCACGCTACTCCAAAGTGTGGCTGTGCTAGAAAAGCCTCTTCCTAAAATCCTCCTCAATCAATATCCATGGACTGTGATGTGGAAAACACAATTAATTCTGCTGAAATATCTGTTTATAACAGAGCTTTTGGAATTGCGGTGGATGGTGGTGGTGATGGTGGGGAATCATGCTTCCCTGCCCAGGATACAGGACTCCACTTGCTTCACTTATTAAGCAGCACATCTACACTAGCTTTACTTGCACTGGAGCAGGATTTGCTCTTTCTGGCTAAATGTGTTTCTTCTGGAGATGGTTAGGACTAGGGCATGTCAAATCTTGCTTTTGTTAAGGCAAGGCACAATGGAGACAAAATGGACACGGAGCTGTTCCTTCATAGCAGACAGGGTAACTTCATCTGTTTTAAATCTCAAAATCTTAAAGGAACCACCTTTCTGAAAGTTTTCTCCTTAAATATGCACGTTCCACCAATGAAAGCTGACTGCGTTGCTTCAGGTACAAATTTTTGATGCTTCTAACTTGTCAAAATTAGAATAATTACTATGAGCAGCTCTGTATTTCCCTCCCCAAAATCAAATTGTCACACCAACTGTAAAGTTGATAGCTCAACCCATTTTCATTTTTTTAAATTGGACCTTTTTAAAAAAAATCTGTTAATAAAAACCAAGCTAACCAACTTCACTGTGGGAGGCATCAGCATCAGATACCTATTTTTTCCACAGTCCTATAATTTACATACCGATGTCAACACCGTTTACAAAAACAACACAAAATAAATTGAACATGCTAGCAACTGACAAGACAGTGAGTGCACAGCATTTTCTGTGCCAAGGTGAACGCTTTGATAAAAATGTGACATTTGCAAAAATTTGACTGTAACAGAAAATATTGTGCAACTTTAAGAATAGTAGTTGCTATTTATATGCTATAATAGAACATGTGGCGATAATAAAAATAACATGTGGCACATAAATAAAATTACTTCAAAATAGTACCATTGATCATTTGAAAGTTAGAAGATAGCAGTGTTGGTTGTGTAGCTGTCATTAGCCCACTGGATGCATATCTATGATGACACCTCCACTAAAATTTTCAGCTGCTATTTTTTATTAGCTGGCACTTTTCATTCAGTTGCTGAGCATCTTTGTTTACACAGCAGCAAGCAAATAAGTGCTTAGTGGATGGTCCAGATACTGCAGCACAGGATTGCAATCTTGCCCTCAAGTATTACCATTTCCCTGGTGGATGTCTCCTCACCACTGCAGTATCTACTTGTACTACTCCAGGCTGTTTCTAGGCTTCTAGAACCTTCTGGTGTGGTACATTTCTGTCTTTGCAATGTGCACAGCTGGATGCACGATGATATGTACCTAGCCTAGGAACTGTAGCTGTGAACATTAGCATTATTAAATGCCTTCTAAAAGAACTGTAAAACTGTGCATAAAACCTCTGTATCCCAGTCTCTGTGATATGCATAACATGACTGCAGTGGTAGAGTAAGGCTCTGTAAGCAATAGCTTGTATGGCTGTCTGTGATTTATATTAAGAGAAGATAGCATCATGTTAACCTTACATTTCTCTACTGAATAGATACTTGTTTCCCTGTAAGCAGTCCCAAATACAGAATTTAAAGGCACATTCTTCCTTGTCTGCCCAAAATGCATTCACCAGTTTTGAAAAAAAAAACCCATAAAAAAATCCATATATAACTACTCACAGCTATATAACAGCTCACCAGAGGACTAAGGCACCTTCTTAACTCCTTCAGATCATTTATGCAGTGGTGAGAAAAGGCTAGCAGTCTCCCTCATAAAATTTTGAGAACATCACATGGAACAAGAGTCAACTCACAGGTACAGTCAACTTTCCAAATCGCTCCTGAGGCAACACAAAAAACCATGTTGTCATTTTCTCCTTGCTCGAGGCACAAGTATATCCAAGCTTCATTATAATAGTTTCTCTGTAAGCAGAACTACTGCTGTCAACCTTGAAGAGAAGTTCCATATAACATTAAAAAAAAAAAAAGCTTTAGCTCACAATTAACTGCATCACATGCACACACCAAAAATGGCAGACAAATAATAAAATTTCAAGGATCAGTAAAGACCCAGGCGATTTTGGACACTGCAAAGCATTCACTCACAATTGGAGTCTAAAAATCAATAGAGGTAGATTCTGTTCTCAGGCCCACCCAAGCGATTTCAGTGAATTCAAATGGATTACAGGAGTGGAAGAGAGCTGCAGCCTAGCTAAGCACTCCACTCCTCACTTACTCAAAGGCATTTCCTATCATTCTGCTTGTGAATTTTCCACGGCCATATAAGATGGCTCTATTTTGCTACAGAAGTGATTTCAGTTAGCTGAACAGACCATTTAGTTCTAAAGAATAGGAACAATATCAAACTCCTTAACTGCTGGAAAATGGCAAATAGTAAATTTTGCAGTCAAATATATGACTGACAATGCATTTCTCATGAATATTTAATCTTTCCATTTCAAAACTGCTTTTCACAGTTATTTATGCATAAAAATGAACACAAATTAGTATTAAATCCTCTCCAAATCACGGTGTGGTTGTGAAATGAAGCACTGCCTGTGAAGAAAAAATTACTGTTAACAAATATTGGTACACTGCCAGTCTTAACCTGTTTTACACCCATTTTACGTCGAAGAGGAGGGCTTCTTTTTTATTTTAAGAAACAGATATCTAATTACTCTTGCTTCTTCTACACTTAAATCCATCCTTAAGTATGATGCCCTCAAGCTTTTAGAGCTCATATTTGCTGCTGATGGAATCATACTGCGGCCCAACTCAATCACACATCTGAAGAAATATTTTTTACAGAAAGGCTAAGCATTTCCTATGCAGATTTAAGGAAGAAGATGCCACGAGGTCACCAATCAATCTCAGCAGGCTGGGTTTGCCCTTGCTACTTTCTGACTGCTTTTCAGCTGCACGGACGGGCACAGGATAGAAAAGTGCCAAATCCCTGCCAGCGGCTGCTCTGCAGCAGGGGAGAGGTGTGGGGGGGATGGATTTGGAGAAGAGATGGCTTTGAGGAGGGGTGCTCATCACCCTGAAAGAAAGCAACAGCATCATTCTCTGTTCACAGAACAGACACTCAGGGAACAGCAGAAGAAAAGCAGAGTGGCACATAAAACGCAGTACAAATTAGTAACATATCATAAATACGAATGAAGAATGTGAACTTAGTTACAGAACAATCCAAAAAAAATCAGCAGCTGGTAATGCCAATCTCTGTGGGGTTATTGCAATAATAAACAGCACATAGTGGTTTAATTATAGAGGCTTTGCATGATTTCTTTTTAACAAGTATGCAGCTGTGTCAAAGAAAACAGTTTTTGAAGTGCTATATAGGACATGCTCAGTTCTTTTTGTACTTACTTGGGGATTTCTTTAAATGATATCTTACAAAACTTAAGTCTATTAACATAAAAACTGTTCTGCTAACCCCCACACTGAAATTTCTCACTCCACTTTCACAGAAAACACAAGCACAGCCTGGGCCAAATCTTCATGGAGCACAAATAGGTGCTAATGAGTTACATTAACACATAGAAGGGAAAGGTTTACTTTCACATATGCAGATGAGATATGCTCCAGATCATATGAAAACTCATGGGAGTTTTAACGTTCATTTCAATATGCATATGATCATCCAACATTTGACAAAACACAAATCAGAATCTTATTAGACAAAACTGTGAAAATATTAATGATATTATTGTCTAATTTCATTTCTTTAATGCTCTTCAGATACTACTTTTTCCACATTTTAATTAAAATATTGAAGCCTTTAAAGTGTGAATGAGGCCAAAAGTGAAGTGCTAAACTGAATTAGTAAGTATGGATATATATGTACACACACATACCTAACTGTACACGCACACACATTCAGAGAAAGTTACATAAAAATGAATAATGCCTGGAAACTCCTCTGTCACCTGTCTAAGTACAGGGTTTAAATTAGAAGGAAAACTTGTACACAAGTCATCTCCGTTTCTCTCTTCATTTCTCATTTGTGGAAACCTACGGACCATGAATCACTGGAGTCAGACCAAGCATGCATGGAGCTCAGTTGCAGTTTGTACAAGAAGAAACCATTTTCACAATCTGATAAATAATAGCGTATATATCAAAACTTTAATAAAGCATCAAATAAAATAAGAATTATGGCTGCTTCAGTCCTGAATGCCAAATGGTCTCTAAGGAAAACATACATATACCTAGTCTGCTTGGACTGCTTGTCTACCAGTTTAATGCATTTATCTATAAATCACTTCTGTTGATGTCAAAAATACATTCTGCTTTCACATAATAGCTACACATACTTAAATAAAGGATGACAGACTGAAGTCCACTACAACGGTTTCCAAGGAAATTCCCAGCCTTTTGAGTCATCAAATTGCTACAAAGTGAAGTGATCATTTTAGTCTTGGAAGCAGAAGTCATCCCCAAACTGAAGCCATTTCCTACTTTCCTACTTCAGTACCACTTGCAGAGCAAACATTAAAGAAATAAGCATTTCTAAAAGTCATGTCGAAGTTACTCATACCTTCTTCCGAAAATGCAGAACCTCTCACACACCATCTGGAGGTAAACAGTGACTTGTGCCTACCATGCTACAAGCTGAATCTAAAAAACCCTGTCATTTATGAAACACCCTCCTCCACACCCCCCAATTAATAAAGAAACATTTATAACAAGAAAACTAAAAACAAGTGGTCACTGGATGCAGAAAGCGATTCTGATGAACCATGTAGGACGTTGTTTTCCATCTCCTTACGCTATACTCGCTGCGGTTTCCACCTAAGACTTTTACTGAGAGGCAGCAATGTTTTCTTGATATTCTGGCTTGTGAGAACTTTTCAGTGGGACTTAACCCAGATCTTTAGATATATGCTGACAAAGGTATGTCAGCACTAGTCTAGCGGGAAGGGGCTGGAGGGGAAAGGGTTGGAGGTACCTACTGAGGCCAAAATAGCTGCTAGGAAGGATACGATCAGTGCCAGGAAACAACACAGCACCTTTAATCATTTCTCCCATGATGCACCCTACTGACCACATGTCAACTGAAAACAAAAATGAAATGAAGGTAAACAAGAAAACAGAAACAGAACAACAAATAAATGAGAAGACTTATCCAATCATGCCATAGCACAGAGCCTGCAGCCCACACCACAGATACAGACCTGCCTTTCACTCTCTGCAGATGCTTTTCTGCTTGAGCATGCAAATTTCATGACAACATAGCAGGTCTGAGAAAAATTGACTCCAACAGTTTTCTTTACCCCAGTGTGGATGAAAAACAATACTATTTAAAGAAAACCAAGTGAGACCCTGACTACTGTGTCATAATACGACTTTGTAATTAAAATTTGCCAATTAATTTTGTCTTTTTTAAGTTTTCATCTGCATTCATTACCTAGGTTTATACTGCTTTGTATTGTAAATTAATGCTGGTCTCTGTATTCAATGAGGATATGCAAATCGTTTTTCCTTTATCCTTTCAGTTACCAGAGATCCATGCATATTTTCACAAGCTGAACTGCCAGAAGCCACAAAAGGAACTTGGGTCCTTGTGAAGATATATCCACCTCTTATTCAGGGGTATGAATAGAATTTGAGAACATTTGGCTCCAATAATGCTTGCTTTAGAGCCTGTTGGCTCACTTCCATTGAATCTCAGTGAAGCCAGCAGTGCATAACAGCAGTCTTGAGAATCTCGTAAGATTTCCATTTGCCATGATAGGAGATTGTGATTTCTAAATAGGACAGTTGAGACACAGGAGCACTAGGCTGTACCTTCTGCACTGAAATTCAGAGCAAACCAGGGGAATATTTACCTTGTACAGAGAAGAGCAGTTCAGCTGGGTCAAACAAAGCTAATCACAATCTACACTGAGATGAAAATCAGACTCCCTCTACCCAGTATGGGATTAAGGTGGCGTTTTCCCTCATACCAATACCATGAAACCACATTACCTCTGCTGTCCTTGCTCTATGATAAGTCATAGGGCATGGAAGCAAGAAAAGGGACAGACTGGTTTCTCAGGGCCAGAAACTGGGAAAAAAATGGAAGTGTCATGCTGCTTGGTTAAATTTACTCTTATAATTTCTTATTGAGAAACAGTTTAAAGTGGATTGACTTTGAAGGCAAATGTCCTATCTGTGGAAATCTTCACATGCTTGGGTCTAGGGTTCCCTGTTGCTTTATTTAGCATATGAAAAGCTTCATCACTACACAATAAATAAAGCAATAAAGAAACAAAGAAATAAAAGGCTACTTGTTTGGGAGCAATAAGCAAACCTAGAGATGCAAATTATTGCTGCTTTCATGACAAGCTAAATGGCATGCAAAATATCAGGAAAAGATAGAGCAAGCAGTTGTTTGTTCATCTGTTATTGAATCCTTTTTATTTTCAGAGGCTGCCTTCTGACATTACTGCTCTATGTTATGCTCAAGAGCACACACAGAAGTTGAACTAGTGACTTACTAAACTGTAAACTCTATAAAGCAGAGATGATTATTGTCCTCTACTCCTGAGGTTTTAGGAAGGAAGCTCTTCAAAAATTTCCAAATAAGAAGAAGCAAAGATGAACATCTGAATATAACCAACGTCCAAAGAGAAAAAACTGTGCCTTCTTGACTGCTGCCTCTTTTTCCTCTCCTGAGCCAATTAGAAATAAGTCAAATTAGAACCCAGAGTTTCACTGCATGTTTAAGAAAAGTAGTTAGTTGGAGGTTAGGAGTTTCAACATATACAGCAGCAGCTGACCAAAGTCCCAATTAAGGCACGGACACTCGTGCAAAGCTCCATAAGGGACTGCAGTACAGACCCTAAGCCTCAATCCTCGGTTTCATTTCATCCAACATCAGTCCAGATATATTCTGAGTAATTTGTGGTACAAGCATCAGAAAAACAAACCAACCGCAATCTCCAAACATTTGCACTCAACTCCAAAGCACTGAAAATTTACATTTGGTTTAAGATTTTTTCCAAATGCAAGATATTCACAAAGACGGCAATGCTCCACCAACACGTGGAATATCCCTAAGCTTTAATCCAATGCAGGCTAACTCATAGTAAGAGAGACCTCTGCGTGACTCTAGGTAAAATTTCAGTTTAGCAACTATTTGCCTTGATGTTTTAGAATCACATGAAACTGAGTGTTAAGGAATTAAACCTATGATTTTTCACGACTCGCTGAAGAGAATTTGCTGAGATTTGGGTAGGCCTTGATAAGAAGCCCTCTCATCATTAGAAGACCCGTGTCTTGGATTCCTAAGAGTAGGGGATTTTTAATTTGTTCAAAATCTCTACAAACCAGATTATTGCACAGAGCTGCTCTGAAATGTGTTCCTGAGTGTGTACATATACTTCAACATATGAGTAAGTTTTCCAGGGACACCAAATGTCCCCCTGGCATAGCCACCTTGAATAAATGCCCACCACAAACCACATGCAAGTGTTTTCCTCAACAAAGAAAATATTTAACTCATACAGCAAATCTTAACCTCTGGGCCACCTCCTGGTTCTGATTCCATGCCAAACAGTTAAAAAATACCCTCTACAGTGATTGTGTCAGGGCTGTCTTGCAAAATGTTTGGGCAATGAATCTGTCCTCCACAGGAACCTCAAAAACCTCCCTGGGGTCTTGAATAGAGTTTGGGGAGGCTGAACAGAAGTTGCTCTGATGCCACATATGCATCCCCCCCACCCCCCAAACCTTCCTGTGTCCTGGGGAAGCAGTCTGGTCTGGCTGCTGACATAGCCCTTCACAGGGACAGTGACCAGAAGAGATGGTGAGGAGAGAAGGGAGAGTTGGGATGGAAGAGTATTAATAAGATACTTGTTCCTCTTTGTGCTTTAGTCTCATGTAGTTCCTGACCCAAATGAGTGTTTGCTCATCCTTCCAGATTTCAGATTCCCTTCAGCAAAGGTGCAGAAGGATCAGTAATTATAGAACTAGACAAAGATGTTTCTGTATGGAAAGGATCCAAGCTAACATTCCATGGACACCTCCCTTGTAACTCAGCTATGGATGCAATTTCCTTTTCTGTTTCTGCGGAAGGCTGCTGCTACCATGCTGGATGAATTGGAAAAAGCATGGGTGTCACTCTGATACTGAAGACACCATGGTTTCCTTCCTCATTCCTCTGTAATGGCCCTGCATTCCTCTCCTGCCAAACGGCAGGTTCTCTGACACTTGACCAAACACAGTGAAAGGGAGCCCGTAAGGAAAATCTTCAACTGTCCTTGCTAAAACTCCTACTGAGGTGGCTCTTCAGACCTGCACTCAAGTCTGCTCCATTTTGCAATCAATGAAAATCGTGACATTCAAATTAAAAATGAAATGGCAAATGAAATGCATGCCATGGGAAACTCTGGAGGCCAGAGATGCAGGTGTAGCTGAATGAGCTTTGCTATCTTTCTCAGCCTCATGGGCCGAGAAAGTTCACACTTCCTCTCTGCCCAGAGTATGAGAATGCCAAACATTCGCATTTGTATTAGCTCCTGTTTTAGTGATGCAGAAATCACCCCTCTGCAAACTGAAAAGAGATAATCATGTCCTCAAAACTGATTTGGGAAGACTATGATAGACATATTTATGAAGCAAATCATGATACCTGATTTTGTTTGTGTAACTGTAGTCCAAAATATTTAGCACATAATAATGTCTTCCCAATGGCTGAGGTGCAAAATCTAGTTTTGTTTCAAGGCGACTGAACATGCCTGTCATAAGACAGTGACCTTCTCTCTCCAAATTCTTCTAAAGTGGAAAGACACCTTGATGGGTAGGACCTTCCTTTACCTCCATCTCTGTTGTTGAGTGCTCCTGCAGATCTGCAATGAAGTCTGCTCTGAAGAACCACTTCTAGGCCCTTACTTGAATTTTCAGGAAGAAAAATACAGTAGTCTGTATTGGGCACTGTACCTTGTTTTTACAGGTTTTTCTGTTATTTCTATGCAGTAAAAAAGGACATGGTTTATAAAAATACTTGATAATTATTGGTAATAATGGACAAAGCTGCTTTTTTTCACGAGCTTCAGACAGCATAGCTACAAGGCTTCAGACTGCCAATGCCAATGAAAATTTGTGATGTGCAGCACTCCTAATGACAATTGCGAAGATGACTCAAAAACTTGAAAAGGATTAAAAGCCTACTAAACTTACCAAACCCTTCCTTCCCTCAATTCTGTCTAAATCATGGCAAACTCCCAGTTTTGTGACATTCCAATCTCAGGACCTTGTGGAGATACCAAAAACCTTCCCTTCATGCTTGTATTTATTATATGAATGGATTTCAACATGTTTTAACAAGTGTTCAGCACAGCATCAGGTCAATCCGTTAAGATTTCCTGAGAAAGTCTTTCCTTTCTAATTTGAAACACCACTTTCCACATATTGTTAAAACCTTAATATTTCTCAATAAGAGTAATAGGGTTCCAAAGTGTTTGAATATTGCATTATTGACTTCTAATTTACTACCTGCAACTGAAGCTGCAAAACACTGTAGAGTACAGCTACTCTCCTGACAGATTCTAGGTGGAACTGAAAGGGAGTTGCCACATTTTTACGTGTGATGCTTCAAATTCAATGTATGAATTTATCTCTCTCTTTTTTTTTTTTTTTTTAAAAAAAAAGCTTTCTGCGAGTTCCAAACTGATATGCATGGTGCCTTCCTATGACACAGCTGAGCTGTCAGTCTCTGGGATTCAGACTGACATGCTCACCTTCATTTGGCATAGACATAATTGGTCTGCAGTAGACAGGCAGGTGCCAGACCCTGGCCCATCTGGAAAAAGGCAGAAGGAGGCATGAATCACATCCAAATTTGCGTTCTTCCTCAGAGGTTGGCTCTTAGGTTGCAGTACCAAACTAGTGCTGAAAAACTATTGTTTTTTCTTCAGAACTTGTGCTTCACTGTCCCTTTCAGAACAGCAGAGCTTGCCGAGGGACTGGAAGGGATGTCACAGGATATTAAGAGGCACATGTATATTACGATAAGGCCAAGGGAATCCTGAGATACAAGCTCAAGAATGAGCAGAGGCTCGAGGAATGATTCATGCCCTTCCCTGTCTCCCATTTTCTTTTGAATATAACTATATAAAAAATCATCACAGTTAGAGGGACCTATGGAGAATATTGCCAAGGAATGTGAAACACACTACACTACATCTAACAGACAGTAACATTTAAAACATGTTTTACAGATCCTGCAGTTGCTAGATTCAGACCCTCTTTTTAGCTTAACTTAAATTTTGACTTTGAAGTATCTCTTCTCAGGTCTCAAAGAGTGTTCAAGTACACTTGTTTTACCTCTTCCAGAAGGAATCCCACAGATAGTCTCTCCTGCTACAAACAGATTAGCATCATTTAAGTATACTTATATATTTTAATATCTGATAAATGATACGTGATTTTGAGTGTGTTCCAGTCCTCTACTTTGATCCTGACCAAATACCTACATGGTCTTGACAAGACACTTCAGCACTATTTTCATAAGTGTCTGAAAAGGCAACTAACTTGCCTTGGCTGAAATTTGTATGAGGCAGGAGTAGGTGTAGCACTATCTACACCTCAACACTTGGCCACTTTTGAAACCGCATGTTCAGACCCATACTGAAAATCTCCAAGGTGAGTGTTGGGAAATGGGCAATGGATCATCTTCATTGTAGCAGCAGGGATCCACTCCAAACGCCACATAGATCACAGACAGCATGGGATTCTTATACTAAATGCAAGTTGCGCTATAAACTGTTAGAGCATACCTATCTGAATTTAAAAAGAAAGAGAAGAATGGCAACAGCCAAATCATCTTCACAGCTACACTGAAGTGTCTTTGAGACAGACCTCGTCTCATATGAGCCAACTTCCCCCAGTAACATCATCATAATTCAAACTCTTGCTATATTCTCAGAAAATACCTGAGTCCAAAACCAAATACCATATACCCAGGGAGGAATCATCCAGCTGAACAAAATCCAAACTTAGCCATCAGTGCCATCATAGCTAACAGACAATTAAGCAGCAGGCTAACACATACCAGCTGATCCAACCTGGAGAACCAGGCCAGCCATTCTTAATAGTCTCTTTTAAATAATCCTGATGCTAGTTGTTGGATTTGTTTTTTTTAAAAGACAAAACAAGCCTTAAGAACATACTATTGGGAACATGAAATACAATGGACTGCACTAAACAGAAGCACAGATGTTTTATTATACCAAAGTTTAAGAAAACTCCCAACATGCACTCAAAATACTAGGATTATACCCACTAATAAATGCAGATCACATTTCAAATGCAAAGACAAATTTTGCTAATGAGTGGTGGAAAGGCAACATCTTTTCTTAAAAGACTTTCTCCATTCAAAATTTTTTCCCTAAGGCGAGCAATTTTTTTCCCTATAAATTCCTGTGAAAACATAATAGAATACTCTGTCAGATGTCAGAGAGCATCTCTTAATCCCACCATTGTCAAAGACAGCTGACGGACAATGGAATTTTTGAAAATCTGGCCACAGAAAACATTAATTTCATCTGTTAATGCTGACTTTTCCTCACAATCCGTTTTGGATGTTCATAGCTACGTAGAATAAGCTTGGATTTTTTTCTCTCTTGCTATCTTAATGGTATTTTCTCTTTTGACTGTCTTAGACTCTAAGTTATTTGCCGTAGGAATTTGGTTTTTCCATATTCACCACTGTAATCCAGGCCTAGCCTAACTTGGCTGTTATGACAATATATTTCTATGACTAAATCACTGTTTTCCCTTGGATCTGCTGAAGGACTCACACACGAACTTGCTGGAGTACTGTCCTTTACCTGCCTCCCCAGTACTGAAAAAAAATGCTCTTAGGTTGCTTTATTTCCCCACTAAGTCGTGTGGCCTGTGGGACATCACTGTAGCCTTAGCAGTTCAGATCGTAACAAATCTATCTCACTTGAAAGCACTCAGACCATTTTAAGTTTTCCCTTCTCTTAAAAAACAAATACACAGTAATATATTTCCAATCCTTAAATTGAAATCTTATGAGATTTTGAAGACAATATTAGCTAAAGCTGAACACAGCTTTGGGGAAAGTCCTGGAGTTTTCCAACATATTTCCAATGGCATCTAAGAATTTGTGCAGTTTTTAGTTCCTCACACTCTTTCTGATTTAACTGAGACAAGAGTGGAATAAGCATCAAAAAAACACTGAATGAGAAGCTCAGAAGTAGACTACAAAAGCTTACCAGAACTTGCCAGGAATATTTTGGTCTGTAAATCCATCTGGAAATCGATCAAAAGGTGGATTTCTTCTCATAAGGGTCTGACTTCTGACAAAGAAATCTCCCTGAGAGTACTTTGAAATGTCTGGTTTAGGTGAGTAACAAGGAACAAAGCTATCTGCTATATAACTCTACTTGGTACTCTCCAGGAAGCTGGAGGGTATTCTCATTTTTCTGACAAAAAATTTTCTGGCTCATTGCAAACTGACAGCACTGGAATGGACCAGTCCTCTAGCCTTGCTGTATCTCAAGTATCCTACTAGGCCAATTGGATTAAATACCTTAGCAATATTCACAGAGCAATCATTTTCAAGTACTGTTTTGCTTTTTGCTAATGAAAATAGCACTTAACTGAACACATGTTCAGAGAGCATTTTAATAAAGTTAAGAAACATACATACTAGCCGGGACAGTTATCATAGACCTGTAGTCTATACAGATTTCAGAACTTTCTTACGGTAACGCAGAGAGAGATTCTTATTTATGTAGATTAAATGACCTGAAATTAATCTTCTCCATGTTTTAATTTCCATGAAGACTTTAAAAATGATATTTCATTTAAAGTCATCAGCACCTAAGTGCGATGGCAATTCAGTGCAATGGTTTAGCTAAGATTAATTTTTAAAAATTTTTGTTTCCATAAAACTTGGCAGCAGCTGTGAAATTTTTCTTAGATGTATACTGTGCCATACATGACTATTACTACTCCAGGCTAGAAACAAATAAGCTCCTTGTATTGATAGCAAGTGCACATAGTAGACATTCTTCTGAATAACTAAAAAGAACCAAAATTTTTAGTTTCTATACTGACTTGCCTCTTTCAGCTAGAAAACCCACTGCTGAAAGGCCTCAAGTAGCTCAAGGGAAGCTTTACTGTAATGTCATTCTGTGAAGTTTACCTGCAGCTGCATAAATGCTTCTCCAGCTATTCCTCTATCTAGGAGGCAAACTAGACCTGCTCATTAACAGCCACGGAGGGAGGGAAATAATATGGACCCATAAACAAACCAGTCTTTCTAACACTGAGAACTCTTATTCATGGGGTCAAACTGGTTAACAAATGAGTATTGACCTGGAAATGAATGTACAGATTCCATTTTTTTCTTTTTTTTTTTTTTAACTTCAAACTCATCTGAATAAATCCACCATTAAAACATGGTGGCAGTTATGACCCAGCCCACATACACTGCATTTCAGGGTATGGGTTTTCAAATGATTTAAAAAGTAGGACTATCCCACAATTTACGCGATGTTTTCTGCATTGTTCAAAAATTCAGTTTTTATTTTTAACAGATACTGAAATGTTGAAAGGTATGTTAAAAATATTCTATTGTTATCCCTGAATAAGACACTATCATAAGAGATTATTGTCACAGCCAGACAGAAACAAATTAATTCTCATGTTTGAATGACTTTTTAAAAGCTGTGTTGTTTAAATTATATAGCATATATTTTTTCTGGAAATGGGCAGAAGAACATGAGTCTTAAATGTCATTTGTTGTTGAAAAAAGACCCACTAACCACGGTGCTATGTTTTTATATTAAAATAGGTTTTTTTCTTATCAACTTAAAACTTATCAACTAAAAACTCAATCAAACTTCTCTCCAAATAGATTAAATAGAAATATCCTCGGTGTTTACAGCTGAACCTCAAGTATATCATAGATCATTTAGAGGTTTTTTTGTATATTAAAAAAAAAGAGGAAAAGAGCACAGTATTTGGAGGCAAAGTTATGATGGTGTTTCTGAGGTGTTGTTACCACTGAAACACAGCATAACTGTCACACTGAATGACAGGTCTCATGAATGCTGGGAGCTGCTCTGCCCATTCGGATTACAGTAGAAGGTAGGTGTGCAGCCGGCTCCACGTTTACGGAGTGATATCTCAAAACTATCCACTAATAATAAAAAACACCATCCTTATTCCACAAATTCATTGTTGCGTTTTGTGTACAATAACTTTCCAGTCCATATTCCTATAAGACTGGAAGCCAGTACAACGTCGCTGTTTCCTCCTCAGCAAACAGGAGGCACCTGCAGTTTCCCTATCTACCTGCTAGTAAAGTTTAGCTGCATCTTCCTCTGGCTACCGGGCAGACCTCCATTTTCAGAGAAAGTCAACAGAGCTGTGAAAATAGGACAGCAGGACCTAACTCTGACAAACACTACAGGAACCACTCAAGAGCCAGCAAAAAAATAATTACTTCCATGACTACGTATTTGTAAAACCTGAGTTTTCTCCACACCAACTGCCAGTGTCTGCTGACGCCAGATTTTTATGGTGTCTTTCTGCCAACCTGCTGATAATAATATGCTTTTTCATTTCTGAAAGTGGAAAACATGTTATGTTGCTGCATTTTATTCTGATAGGCAAAATACACACTACTTACACTTCCCAGCCATTGTGGGCAGGTTGTCTGGCTTAGCCTGTGATAAACCAAAGATTGAGTAGACACCTCCTTTTTTGTTTTCATTTTCTAATATTGCTTTCACCACCTTGGAAGTGGTAAAAAGAATATCACCCAACACAAAAAGAACAAGATGGAAGGGAAATACAGTTTAATTAACAACACAGACCTCATGCAAGTAAAGGAAATTCCATTTTTAAATCAAGAGATCTGATTTCAGGCCAATTTGGAAACCACAGCAGATAAAGAGTTGCCTTAAACTGGGCGAGTCAAATTCTTCATTTTCTTTTAAAGAAAAAAATGTTGTATTGACTCAACTGTGAGCCTATACAGCATTGAGATGAATCCAAATCCATGATGCATTAGCAAGCAAAAGATTATGATGTCACCACAAATGTTATGAAGTCACTATTTCCAAACCATAAAAGCAGAAAAACAGATTTACAGGAACCAAATGGGCCAAGTTAGGATTCTTTACTTTTTTTCTTATTTTTCCTTTGAAGAATAAGTAAAGGTATCCAATTTGCAGTCATGATGCTTGTTTGCTTATTAGCATGACTACATAAAATGGAATGATTACAGGTTTTAAAATAAAGTCACTTAGTTGACTGAAATAATTCTATGCATCTGTTTTTCACTTTCAGTTTTGTTCATATCAGTAGTGCGCTATTTTCATTTACTCATACCTCTGGGATTCAACTTTTTGCTTCTATCTTTACAGTCCTGGTATAGTCATTACATGGTAAAAGGGATGGGGTGGAGGAGAGGAACAAATAATAGGTGAAGCTGCAGCAAATGGCACAAGGATACAGTCCCTTCCTGGAAAGAGGATTTTGTGGCGAACCATTTCTCCCATAATGCATCCCACAGACCATATATCCACTAGAACAGTAGAGACAGGGAAGTGAAGAAGGAGGAAAAAAAGCAAAGTTAACTACAACATTTCACTCCTAAAGGAGGGGAAAAAGAGCAGGTTGGTCAGAACAGTACAGTTTGTTTTGTGGATTTGTTGTTTTGTTTTTTTTTTCATGTGTCATCAAAAGCTAAAACAAATAAGTAAATAAATAAAAGCTGTGTCAGTCATCTCAATGGTAGTTAGTAACAATGGTGGAAAGAGTTTAAAATCAACATTTTTGGGAAAAGGCCTACAGCTAGCAAGCAAAGACCAAGTAACAACTGCACAGACCCACGGTATACACTGAGTATATGCTGAAAAATAACTTTTTTTTTTTTTAAAGAAAAAAGCAAAAGCAAAAAAAACCAATCCCAAACCCAGACAATGAATAAATCCTACTTGCAACGCGGCAGTTTCTAGGCTTTGTCCTGCAGGACTGAGTCTCTCTGCAGCAGTACACAAGAGTTTCCAAATGTAACTGCTCACACAAGCAAAGGCCGTATGGATAAATACACCCTTAAGGGTTATTTAAAACTTCTGCTTCAGGACCTGTAACTATGCCCTATCTATAGGTACCTATCTATATGTATTTGTCTGTACCTACACACCAACTGGAAAGAACTAGAGAGCGTGACCTGTGTGCACTCTGCTTTTTACTGCGTAAGTACTCAAAATAAATGCTAAAACAAATGCTTCCCAAGACAAGTACCAACAAGACTAAGAGCATTTCTTATCTTCCTGATCCTGCCTTCAGCTTTTAGATGCAATATGCGTAGCTATCTGCTTGACTTGGGTGAGGTTTTTTTTGCCCTTTAAGTCTTACTAGAAAAAAGGCGAGATAGATAGTAACACAGTATGCACATAGACCTGCATTCCTTGTGAAGGGCAAAAAACTGCTTTCAAATGCTTTAAAAGATTACATTGTTTCTCAGTTTTGAATCCTTTTTTTGTGGTCATGTTTGACCTACAGAACCAGTTTCTCCTCTTTTTCTTCCCCCTTTTTATCCTTCAAAAACAATCCAAAACAAACCAAAGAAACAAACAAACAACTCATTTCTTGGTAAAACAAAATAAAGGTGAAATGTTCCATTTGGGAAAAGGAGGGTACAGGTACCAGGGGCATGGGACAGCAAGAGCATGCCTGAGGCAGTGGCAGAGTTTTCTTCATAGTGACAGTTTTGGGACCTCCCACAGAAGTGCAGCAAACTGGTGATAATTATGCATCTTTAGCCAACCAAGTGCAGAAAGAAAATGAAAGCAGTGAACAGTCCTTATACAGGCAGTGTACATAGTAAGAGGAAAAAAAAGTAGGGGAGCTTCAGTAATGTGGCAGCATAGGCCGGAGCAGGGAAGCAAAGAACAACCCCTTCTGTTGACTTCCTTGGGAGCTGGATCAGAGCCTCCGAGGAGACTGGCTCCTCAGACAGCTGACTTTCATTTTCAAATATTTTGTTTTCCTTCTCTGTTTACTTTATTTTCACTTTGTACAAGTAAGATGAGATCATTCATCTTGAGCCAGATTCATTGCCCAGGGAAGTCAAGGGAAGTCTCTGTGTTAATTTCAATGGGCATTTGATCAGGGACCTTTGGATGTGGCAAACATTCTTAGTACCTTCCCAGCTGTGTACTTCATCGCAAAAGTGTGTCTAACTTTTTCTTGGTGCGATTTTAATCATGTGAAAAGCGAGTGCTTTCTCTGTCTTTTCAGGGACAATAACAACAACAATGGTAATCATCTACTAAATGTCTGGAGAGAAAAAAAAAATAAATGCAAAATAATTCATTTCACAATAGAAGGAACTCTGGATATTGACTAAGGAACTACCTAAAACGTGCTGAGCCTAGTTCAAATTTCTAGTGGCACTTATCAAAAATATCAGCTACAAAATACTTTAAAGAAGCCTATTCCTTTTTCAGAAATTATTCTGTATGCTCAGAGTCTGCTTAATAATTCTCTACTTTTTAGACTTTCATATTAAAATGTGTACTGTAAATTCATAAACATTACAAATAACTCATGCAGAGACTTGCTAGTCTCTTGCTGAGTTATAACAGATATTTCTCCACTATATGTTGTACCCCCTTCTTTCCTGCCTGGTCTACCTGGCACTCAAATGTTATTCTCAGTTTTATTACAAAATGAGAATCACTTATAAAATTTTCCCTTCATCCCCTGCAAAATGTGAATTCTTCCTTACCTGATTCTCTATAGTGAGTACCCCCTACTTGCTTTTCACAATCTTTCCAGGGACCAAGAGGTATCCAGATCCCTTACAGACTGTTCAGAGCAAAATCCTATTTACATCTAGGGAGATTACATACAAATTAGGTGCATGTTTTTTTAGCTTCAGCTTTTTCCCTTCTTTTCAACTCTACTTTCCATTAAAAAAAGACTCAAACTGCAAAATTTGTACCTAGATCTTGACCACATGAGATCTGTCAGCAAAACCTGGGACTTTAGTTAAACCTATTGTAAAGACAGAAAACAAACCTGAAATTCAGATCTAGCTCTGGATTTGGAGAAATTCTGGAAGAGCAAGGATTCCTTATTTCAGCTTGTACCTCTTCTTCTTCCCTCAAACAATTCAGAGGCCTAGACTCAAATTTAGAACACACCACTCGTTCAGCAATTCCAGTGGTTCCCCCACTGTTTCACAGTCCCAGAAGCCAAAGACATTCTGGTCAGAAAGAGCTGATTTTATTTGTTAAGTTCAACCATAACTAAGAACAAGTTTCTCATTACTCTGCAATCCCACACTGATAAATTCATCAGCATTGCAACCCAAATACATTCTGTAGCTGCAGTATGCAACAGTGCGAAACAGCTCTAAATGACCTGCCTTTTAAATTCAAGACGTCATTTCCCATTATGTTTCTGGTGCCCCTTACAATTGTAGAGGCAGACCTCAAACTTCAGGTCACACTGTGCTTGCTATGAAACTGCAGCCCTACCGTTCTCCTTGTAGCCCATTCCCAAGATGACCTCTGGTGCTCTGTAGTAACGCGTCACCACATATGGTGTCATCATGAAGCTAGTGCCTGCAGTCCTGGCCAGTCCAAAATCCAAAATCTTCAATGTGCAGTCAGATTTTACCACAATATTACTTGGTTTTAAATCCTGCAAAAGATAGTGAAAAGACATATGACTGTCCTTCATAAAGCCAGATACAGCCGTGATATGGACTGATATTTTGGGTCACTCTTCAAATATTCTTTTACTCTTCTGACACTTAGAGTTACTATCAGAAATACTTGTAAATACACAGCAAACCTTGTTATTGTTCCTCTAGCAAACTGAAGATGTTCTAACTTGGCATACTGTGGGGCTTTACCTGGATAGCACGAGCCTACTGGTGTTAAATTAATTGCATTTGGCAGTTCAAGAAACTAGGTTTAGTATTAGAGTATTGTTTTGAGTATATTTTTTTTTAAAGCTGCGAGCCTAGTAGAGACATTCCAACTGTACATATGGAGATATCTTAATGCTTCATTTATAATAATTCAACTCATCCTTTGCTGTATGACTATCTGGAAGCCAATATATCATCCTTTGCTAAACATACAATATGCCAAGAAAGGAGGCCTTTGTATATTGTAAAGCAACATCCACTTTGTAATCCGTTTTATCAACCCTTCTTTTCTTCCTTTCATATCGGAAGGGAAACATTTTTGGATTTGTTTCTGCAGCTGGAAATCCCAAATCAGTAAAAGCACATTTCAATAAAGAAGTTAACGCAGGCAGGATGTTTTCAATGCATTCAGAATTGCCTCCTGTTCACAGTCACATGAACCATTCCCTCTGTTGTCAATAATCATACATAGTGCTATCTCTGGCATTCACAGCCAGGTACCACATCCTTACCAGACACGGCACTCTGACGTGGAAAAGCAAAATGAGAGGATGCATTTAATACAGATTTAGCAGTCTTTTTGTTTGTTTTAGCATACATAAGTGATGGCAAATGCCAGTTCCATATGCCTTTACCTCTACAGATACTGATCAAGCAATACTTGGACCACACTACAACACCAACTCAAGGTGTCTGAATGTCATGTGTGGTAGATGTAGCCAGAGGCATTTTAAGGAGAAATAACATTTATCTACACATTTCAGAAACCATAATCACTTTGATGATTTCCAATGCTTATTATTTGGTTATTTTTAATTATTTTTAATAATCGCATTACCTTTTTGTCTGATTAAGTTCACAAATAATCTCATTTATAACACAAGCATGAAGCTGCTCTGTTAAGGGGATAGACTACGACTAGTAAGTTTGTAGTCGTTTTACTGGGCAATAGGGCTTTGATTCACAGTACACAAGAAGCTCAAGTGGTTTCTAAAGTTTTCATGATGATGTCATATGCTGCCTTAAGTTTCGAACCAAAGGCCTCTTACCCTGTGAATAATTCCTGCAGAGTGAAGATGCTTGATACCACAGAGCATTTGGTACAGTAGATAAGACATTCGTTCATGGTCTAGCTCCATCTGAATGACCTGGCACAGATTGGCATCCATTAACTCCATTACCAGGTAACTGAATGAAAAAGCAAAGTCATAGGATTATTGTATGTGTTGAAGAGGAGCCACAGCATCATCTCAAATAAGTAACAATGCCTTTTCTTTTTTAAAAATTCACTTTATTTTGGATGACTGGCAGTAAAACAACTGGACACTGGGCCCATTCACAACAGTACCATTGAGGTGTTTCTTTCTCACTGCACCATCTCACTGCAGAGACATCATTCTTTTAACATCCCAGCAAAACAGATGGATTGCTGGCCCTTTCTTGGTGCATTCCCCATGACACAGACTGTGCCCTACATGGGCAAACAGGCAGCATGACAACAAAAAGTGCAGAAAACAGAAAAGCCACAAGCACCAAATGATATGACTGCTTGGCTTTTGGCCATTATGAGGAATTGTTAGTGTAACACATGTAGGAATGGGAGAGTAGTAGAGATGTCTGGCAGGCTAAAATATGCATCCCCATGTGAAATGTCTCCAAAAATCCTCCTAAGATGGCATGACTTCGCACAATTCTCATTGCAATTAACTGGTCCTTTGCTTCTGATAAATAAGTTTCACTGACAACCTCATCAGGACGTTAACTCGATACCCTTTAGTGGTAAGTTAATATGTTAAACACTTCAGCTCATTTCTCATGAGACATCTCACAAGTACAGCTGATTCAAAACTATAATATTACATGAAAGCACTCTCAAACTTTGGGGAAAACACTAGCTCTCCATTCCAGTGTGAGCCGAATGCCTTGTTTTCTCTCCAGCACTAGTTACCTCCTCTGCTCACCACAAGTCTGCAGTGACAATACTATGCAGAAATCCATATACCAAAATCAGAACAGTAGTTGTCTGACTTCAGCCATTGCTATCTGTCTGTTATCACTACTGATATTAGAGCACAGAATGGGAATACAGAATATGGGAAAGAGCGAAAGATTACAACTTTACAACTATATAAAACACTGAATGTTTAAAATTTCCTTCAGTGCACGTTCACACTACACACAGTAGTGCTTGTGCAATAGGGCAGCGTTCAGTGGAGATGCTAGTTGTCCTCTACACACAGCACTAGTTTTCCAGGCAAATATTTTTATGCAGTCAAAGGTTGTATCAAAACAAATATGAAATGAGGAAACATTTCACATCAGTCTCTTTTACAGGAAATTATTTCAGAATGAAGTCCCACATTTAAAAACCTCACACGTCAAGGAGTCACTTAACAACCGTCATTTCCCAAGCAAACTAATAACACAAAAGCAGGCTCTTTTAACTACTTATACCCCTTCCTCTGTATGTGAAGGCAAATGCAAACACACTAACCCTCCCTAGAAAAGCCACCAGCATGCTTTGCACACTTTTACAGCACTTAGGAAACCCAGTATTTGGCACCTTATAAGTGTCAAAAGTGCTCTCAATATGGGAATGCAGAATATCTGCCTACCCACAGTGTAGACTACACATAATCTTTTTTAGAGGGGCTTATAACCTTTGTATTTTGCTGAGTTATTGCATTCAAGGTACGCTATAATGCCCCAATGTCTCAAGCTTTAGTTTAATTACTGCCTGTATTACTTACACATCCTGGAACTCCTCCAGAGATTTCTGTGGTGTGAAGACATTTAATAAACTGATAATCTGAAAAGCAAAGTAAGAAAAAAGGATAAAAAGAAGTGATAAACATAAACACCTGAACCCATGTTGAAGTGTGTGTTAAAGGATAAACCCTGGTTTTTCACTACTCAATTTATACTAACACTTCTCATTTTATGGATCAGTAAAAAGTCAGCAACATTCAAAATAAAATACCTCAGATCTCCAAAATTTCTTCTAGGTGCACTTGAAATGTTTTCTGAGAGAAGGATTAGTGACCAGTGACAAACCAAAATACTAAGGGTAAGACAGTCCTATGAATTTTGAAGTTATACCTTCAGAGACCAAATTCAGCTCCATGTAGCATAGCAGTCCTTGTGCTACTGCCAGAAATTTCTTATATATGAAGAATTCTCATCTGAGGGAACAAATAATCAAGGAACATCTCATTAAGAATAAACAGATCTTCCTTCTCTCTGACATGGTCTCAATTCCTTTGAGGGTGCACACACATACATGCTGACACAAATTCCATCATGAGAGGTACTGCTTTTTAGTAGAAACACTAAAATGGTCAGCACATTCCGAGGAAAGACATCTTGCATACTGCAACTCCTTTTTCACTTGTTTTTTTTTACATGGGCTGGGCTGTTGAAAGACACTGATAAGAATGTGTGAAACAGCACACAGGAAAAAATATGACCTCAGGGATCTGAATTTCCCATGTTTTCCTTCTGTGCCGGCAACAGAGGTAGAAGATATCAGCACAGCTGCCGTGAAGACAACATCTAAAAGTCTCCCTCCCCACTTCCATCCTCTGTGCGTTCTAACAGGAATGGTTCAATACAATGTTCTTTCTGTCTACTCCACATATTCTGACTGATTCTTGCCTCCACACTGGTGCCTTTACAACCCTCTACTTCCTTTGCTCTTCTCTGTACAGACAGATTAAAACTCCGACCCAACCAATGTAGTGCTGTTATCAGCTCTTATGTAACATTTTTAAAATTTTAGATTTAAAATTAATACCACTCCTGCTGCTCTCTGCTCTTTTCAGTGAGAATGCATCAATCTCCTCCTGCCTACAGGGAGAACTACTCACTCATCGCTGCATTTACAAAGCCCCATGCATTGGTCTGACTGAGGGTAGTTTCCCTCCAAGTCAACAGGGGAGAGACAGGTACAGTCCTGACCAACACAGTGGAAATGTAAGGGTAAGTCAATGCCCAGAAGTGGGGCAGAGGACACTATAGGTGACAAGTCCTGCTGTTTGCCATTTTAGGGTCAGCCCTTTTTCTTTCCATGTGAATTTGTGATTGAGAATAAGTGTCAAATCTCACCTTACATTGTGCTTTTCAAGCTCATTTATGCTTTGCATAAGGAGAGAGAGTCATTACAGGATCTGAGGCAAGGGTGAACTTACAAACTGAAACATTCACTCTTAATGAAAAGGAAGGGGCACACAGTATGGCACCAAGCCACAAGAGAAATCAAGGAATTGTATGAAAATTAAATCCTTGGGAGACCCCTCGACAACACAATGGGGCAATCCTACATATCTCACTACAAATAAGCAAGCTTATACAGTGTCAGGCAGATAGTTCTAACTAACAGATGGTTACAATTAACATACAGCCCTGGAATAACTCTTTTGCTGCAGTGTAGGAATATTTTCATTTGTTATGGATATTATATGTTATACAATAGGTAGAGGGTGTAAGAAGCAGGAAAATCTAGAACATGCTAGTGCTGTTTATTTCAACAAGAACACTGTGATTAGAGAGAAGGGCACAACGTGTTGAGGCTTTAGAGTCCCTGGCTCCACAACATTAGTTTACGCATGAATACATGAGAATGGAAAAGTGCTTTTGTTTCTTAATTTTCTTCGGCAGTTTTGCAGTGACCTTCACCATGACAACCCCTCATCTTGTACAATATATACAATGCATCTATATGACTAGGTTTCAGATGAAGTCCAGAACAAGGATTGGCACTTGTGCATGGGTACTCCAACTCAAGAGACACTGCTTTTGAGTCACAAATCCCAGTAACAAGAAAATGGAGCCAGGATTCCAACAACCACTTATGCATTTCTGGATAAGAACGTATTTGCTCTCTCCCATTCTATCACCCTAGCCCTACTAGCAGCACCCCCATTTGGTATAGCCTTTAAATATGCACGCGGAAGATCCTCACTCTCTCCTGTGGGCATACAGTACCAGAAAGACTGTAGCCCTGTGGCATGACTGACTTTTAATTTATTTTGTTTTAAAAAGGCACCCAACAAAACAATTTTCTTTCTAACAAACCAAAATACATAGTACTTCACTGGTTACCTACTGAAAACTTACATTTTTATGATTCACACACTTCATGAGGACCAGCTCCCTGTAAGCTCTCTTGGCATGAGTTTGGTTCTGAAATGGTCTGCTGAGCTTCTTAATGGCCACGTTTCTGTCAAGGACGGCATCATATGCAGCACTGCAGTAATTACAAACACAGGGGTTATGCATGTTAGAGGATATCCTGCATTTCTCATGGCAAATTTCTGAGCCTCACTTCTACTATTGCCTTTTTTTTCCACTGAGAAAAATACTGGGGCAAAAGGAGAGAGTTTCTGGTGAGACTAAAGAAGACATCAAAAGGAAACGTGTACCACCACATCAGCAGAAGACAGCATGCACCGCTACTTCTGAACTCTAGTTCCACAGGAAATTAACACTTATTATCAAGGGGTAGAAAAAAAAATTAAGTAACTTTAAATAAAAATATAATAAAAACTGGATGAGACATAAAGTTGTTTCATAAAGCAACTCTCTGTGCATTGGGTACAGTGGAGAGGCTTTTGCTTTTTCTTGTCATGATTAAAGACACCTTCACAAAGTGGGTAAATGAACAACTGCCAACTTTTATCTAGAATGAAGTTTGTATTTTCCTTATATTAATAATGGAATCAAGTTATTTAATCATTCTTCAAGACTGTATCATCCAATTCCAATAATATACTTAGAAACAGAACCATTTCACAAAGTTCTTTACCATTTCCTTCTGATAACAAAAAAATTTGTTACATATGTTCAGTTAAAAATTTTGAAAACATGAAGAAATACAGGCTCTGGTTTGCAAAGTGGGCTTTTAAAGCTGGGCTTCTAAAATTCTCATTAAATTTTAAATATTTTGTACAACCTTCAGTTATTTTGATAATCTTAACCTCCTATGAATTTGAAACACTTATTTTGGTGGTTCAAATCTGACTACACGAATTCTGACTTCTACATTTCACAAAGCACACTAATTCTTAGAAACATTCACAAACCTACAGTACTCAGACCCTCTTCCTGATTCTCCCTTTTACCAAGAATAAGGAAAGGCAGGACACAAGTTTTCTGCTACTCCATGAAGAACAACAGTGCATTTCCTGAAAGATAAATCAACCAAACCACTAGTTGTTCTAAAAATAATTGCTTTTTAAGCATCAAAGTAAATATTAAAAATCTTGTACTTTTTTTTCTTTTTAATTCCTGCTTATTGTAGACCTTCACTGACATTCACTTACAGAGTCTTACTGACCAATTACAGAGCAGAAAGCATGCAAGCATCAATAGCTTAGTCACAAAGCCAACAAGAACATGCAAGTGCTCTAAGTAAAAAAGTGTTGGCAATGTATGTCTTGGAAACCAGGTGGAGAAGAATAAGAAATATTTCCATTACACTACTGTATAAATAACACACTGAATACATCCTGTAAATAAGAATAATTGTTTGCTAAAGGTAACAAGGAGTTTTATGAAGAATGCTTTAGTCCACTCTTGACATTTGGGGCAGGATGGTGGGATTTCCCCCGAAAATATGTTTGGAAGAAAAAAAAAAAAAGTCTCATGACTGCCCTTGCAGGTATTCTGAAACAATTAGGAAGTTCCATTTTAACTTTTTCATAGTGAAACTATTTCAGATCAAAATGTTAATTTACAGAAAAAAGGAAAAATAAATACTGAATCTCCCCAAATTACCAACACTGTGAAATGCCAAGTCCTGCATCAGGGCAGGAATAACCCCACAAACCATTACACGCTTGGGGGCCAACATTCTGGAAAGCAGTTTTGCAAAGAGGGACCCAGGGGTGCTGATGGACAAGAAGCTGAACACGAGCCAGCAATGTGCCCTTACAGCAAAGAAGGACAACAGCATCCTGGGCTGCATTTAGGAAGAGTATTGCTAGCAGGTCAAGGGAAGTGATCCTCCTGCTCTGCTCAGTGCTACTAAGGCCACATCTGGAGTGCTGGGTCCAGCTCTGGGCTCCCCAGTACACGAAAGGTAGGGACATACTGGAGCAATTCCACTGATGAGTCATGAAGATGATTAGGGGCTGCAACATCTGTCATACAAGGAGAGGATGAGTGAACTGGGGCTGTTTAGCCTGGAGAAGAGAAGGCTCTGAGGCAATCTTACTACTATTCTGAAGTATCTGCTGGGAGGAGTAAAGAAGATGGAACCAGACTCTTCCAGTGGTCCTGAGCAACCTGCTATAGTTGACTCTGTTTTGAACAGGTGGGTTGGACTAGGTGCTCTCCAGCATCATCCATTCTGTCACTTGGTAACAGTTCTTTTTTCTCTTATTCATTAAGAAGGCATTTAACTTTTATGACTCAGCTAATATCATGCTAGGCACATGCAGAATCAAAGATATTGCACTCAATAGTTAAAGCATATATGAAGCAGCTTAGATGATAAGGCTATGAAAGATCCTGTCTGACCTGACTTCATTCTGGCCAGAGAACTTCACTCAACTAAACCTTACATTAGGAGGAACAAGATGAGTGATTCATAGTCTAATAGTACCTAGCAGAAAGCAAACCTCCTGTAGCAACTGTCAGAATTGTGTCTTTCATTCTTACTTAGTTCAGCCACAACAGGGCATCATAAAGACCACAACTAAAACACCCCTTAATTCCATTAAGAAAGTATTGAAGAAATAAAATGTAAAGCCAAAGGATTTAAAAGCCATGATCTTTCAACAGTTAAATGTTTTGTCTATATCATTCATGGATATATATTGCAAATACACTTCAGCAGACAAATCTCTCAGCTAATCCATATTACTTGATCACCCAACTTCTTTTAAGAACAGCCTACATGAGACTCATCTGAGCTATGTATGAGTACTTTGAATCATTTTAATAATCTTTTATCTTCTCATATTTTAATCTCATTAGTTACATCATAAAATCACTGACTAGGAGTTAGAAAACAGTAACATCAAAAGTTTGTCTGGGCAACCATTTTCTCCAGTTTCTGATCACTGTTTGCTCTTCCGAATTTTCTCTCTCTGTCAAAGCAAGAGACAAAAAGCATCAACCTAAAATCAGAAAACCGAAGGCTTCTTAAGCCTTTGGCTTTTATGATCCATTTCCAGTCCTTTACATACCATGGAGGAAAATAAAACAGCTAAAGTAGTCATTTGTACAGGGATATTTACTTTGAGATACAAGGATCTGGACTGCAGTTCTATCATTGTCTTCTATGAAATAGAAGGTGTCCAACTACTTCAAGAAGTCAATATGTAAATTCATTCCACTGAGTAAATGAATAGCACTGATGTTTTGGTGTTTTTTTTTTTCTATTCACCAGAGAGAAGCTTTTGTTTACAGACAGCCAACTATGCATTTTACTACAATGAAATTACAGATATCGCATGTAGGTCCTCTCTCTGGTACTTGCTACACAAAATCCTTACCTCGGAACACCAAGGTTAGTATTGATGATATATCAGCCTTCTTAAGACAAACTTCAATCACTGGCAGAAGAGTGGCTGTATAAACAGGTGACTCAAGGGAGCAGGAATAAGAGAGAGAGTAATGAGTGTCTGCGAACTGCTATGAAAAGGCTGAGCGTGAAAGTCAATTTCAAGATCTCCAGTAAGAGAGTGGACTGGCATCTAAAAGCTTGTACTTCTTTCTCTGGAAACTCTTATCGTAACATCTCTTGCTTAAAGATGAATCTATTTTTTAGTTTATACATTTGCACTATTTTTTTTAACAAAGGCTATCATTCACCCCTGGTCTTGTAATAAAATGATAGTTTTACTACAACATGAGCTCAGAAAAATCCTCCAAGTTTACTACCATATCTCTGGCAGCTGTATAGACAGAAAATGCAGTAAATAAACTCTTTCCCTATAAATTTTGTTTACAGCTAGTTTGGCAAGGTAAATGTTAGTGTTAAATATGCCTTTTTAAACTGTAAATAATTTGAAACAAACCTATTTGGCAGAGATTAAAATATTTAGCCAGATGTGAATATAAATTCATGACTACCAAGAGATATATGTAATTACAGCTATTCAACAAGAGTCTTTGCTGACTTCAGCAGGAAAAAAACAGAAATAAATGAAACTCATTCTAGTCAGATATACACAAACCCAGATCATAATTTATTACTGATCCTGTCTGCGAGTTCAGGCTGTAATGATCAATGAGCAATGCTCTGTTATCACACACTTGAAGAACCATCAATTCATTTTTATGCCTATTTCATAAAGCACAGAATAGCCTTCTATTTTAATGTCCAAGTTTCTATTTCAATAGACACTTACCAAGTAAGTATTTAAAATTATTCTTTCCATACAGGAATAAGTCATATAATCAACAATGAAACTTAACATTTATCACTTCTATTATATTCAACTCCAGACTGCCAAAACCACAGAAAAGATATAATTTTTAAATCGACTCTTAGAGATGGGTTCCTAGGATAACAAAAGGCAACTTTTGATAGTTTCAAGATTCTTTGGATGGGGCACACAGATCCTTTTCAAGATGCTTATCCTTTCTCAAGCCACTACTTCATTAAAGTACTATTATTAGCTCTCAGATGATGGAATGGAAGCCCGAAACAGAAGGGAAGCTCCCAGCCTCCTGGGGCAGGCTGTGAAACTGAGACTCTCGGTAATCTCAGCAAACAGCTTTCTATATTAAGAAAGTCAACTCACTGAATGTTGTAGAAATCCAAGGGACACTAAACATTCCTCTGACCTATCACTACATATATATTGTGACAAATATAGTATTAAAATCCTTCTGGAAAGCTACTTTTTCTTATTTTAGTATAAAATAGTATTAAATTATACTATTTTATATTACATCCACTTTCTAACGTGACAAAATTTGGTCATCTTTGCCTTCCTCCAGAAAGACTGCAGCTGCAACTCTGTTTATTACGAATCACTGCTATTTATATCTGCATTACTTGATCCTTCTAAGTAAGGTAGTTTTGCCACTGTCATTAGCATTTTCCCTTATTTCCTTTATCCCAGCACAGCAAGACGGAAGCAAGCTGAAACTGATCCTGTTAAACAAAGCACTGATCTGTGTATTTGAAATACCCTGGTTATTTAGTGCTGAGATCTCTATCAGTCGAGAGAATTGGTAACCTTGACGATCACGTTCAGCAAGAATGCTGATGATAGCTGATCCTAAACAATCACCGCTGATAGATGAGCAGAACACATTCTTTATACACACACAGATACACATTTAAATGTATATACACATATACATAAAAAGAAAAGCATAGATGGATGTATATATAAATCCTTTTCACACTAACTTCTCTGATTTCAAACTCCCTGCCTTTGGTTTCAAGATAACTACCACTACTGCACTTTAGGAAGAAGTCATTTTGAGAAATGACAATAGCCAAATCTCTTTTTTTTCTGTATCAAGCAAAATGTCTGTAAAAGCGGTTTATGAAACTTTAACCATAAAATATTTTAAGTTGCTTTTTCTTCTTTCGACTTAAGGTCCCATTTCAGGCAAATACTTTAACAAAAAAGTGAAAAAGTTATTTTGCTTTAAGCAAATTTTGAAGTGTATTCTGGTAAGGTTTTTATGGTTTTTGTTTGTTTGCTTTTTATGTTGACCTCACTTATTAGTCCAAATTTCAGAATGAAGTTAGACCTTGTCATTCTTACTTTTTTTTTTCTCCTTTTGACGTATAACTTTTGAGTTTCTAGAGGCAGACATTGATACATTTCTACTTACAAACAGTGCATTTTCGTCTCTTCAATAACTACTTTTAAACAGAAAAAAAATCATTATTTTTAGAGTGAAAGCTTCTCTCCAGAAAGTATCTTTAAAAATAGTGATTTTTTTCCTTGAAAATGGTGTAAAAGAAAAGAATTCCATACATGCACCCATGCACCAACAAGCAGAAACATCTTCTCCCTAACAGTACAAGTCAAAGGCCACTGTAATGAACAAGAGGGTTTCAATGTTCTTATTAGGTTTGGAACCAAGCCTGTGTGCTGAAAACACAGAAAATTGCCAATATGACCCAAATGAAGAGTTTCAGACCTATTGTCAGGAATAGCTACTCTGCACACCTGATCAGGTCTTTTTCTCTTCAAAATGCAGAGAAATTCAGAGGCTTCTGAGACAATATTCAGAGCTGATGCTTAAAGAGACAAATATAGTTTCACAATGGATGACTGTTGCACTTTTCCTGTTACTGTATACGGTTCCAGCTATTTGTTTTGATTTTCCATCAGCTCACAGCTTCTTGCAATCAGCTGGTAACAGTTGGATTAGGAAATACAATCAAGCTGCCTCCCCAACTGCAACATAAGTCATCACTTACTTTCTTACTATCTCCATGGATGTTTCACAGAATAAATAAATCAGTCTCCAAGACCTTCTGTGAGCTTCCTCATCATGGCAGAGACTGCTGATTAAGCTCAAAACATTCCTTCCCTGCACTGCATGGGGCAGCAAAGACTGCGCGTGCTGAAGTGCAGCAAAGGAGTCAAACGCAGGCATCCTGCCACAGCAAATATCTTGCCAACAAGGTGCTCCAGCTGGTGCCCTTTGGAGCCCCTTCACATGCCAAGATGACAGGAAACCTAAGCACCAAAGATAAAAAGGAAGGTCAAACTAAGCTGTCACCTTAGTGCATTTTAAATGGCAGCAAGTCCCCTCTTTGGGCCTTTGGGAATGTTGCAGCCAAAGCAGGTAACTCAATGCCAAATATTCAACACGTGATCTCTGATCCTGTGTTGGAATGAGGTAATGTTGAGAGAGGACAGAAGTGCTTGAATCATTTGGGATTATCATCCTAGTCCTTGAAAGAAAGTTCAACATTGCTGTCAAGCAACAATTTTGTAGCACTTAAACTTCAAAGATGTACCATTAAAACTAGGTGATTATATGACAAAAGCTCAAAATTTGTGGCTCTATTTTACATTTCAGTGTTTAGTCAGGAAAGACAGGTTTGTTTTCAAAGAAAACTCTTAGAGAATTGTGTCCACATGGACACAGAAGTGTGCACATACTTTCATATATTTAATTTATAGCAGGCAAAAATCCAGCTAAAAACAGAAAAGATGTGTCTTGCTCTCTGCTTGTACAATACTCTTCCTTTAGTGTACTACACTAGAAAATGCTTGCTTTCAGACTTTACCTGTAAGACTTATCATTCTGATACTGAAATAAAGTCCTCTGAAAATGAAGAACTTTATTGCCCAATTCATGTTATGGATTTTACATTTAGATATTAAATATTTTAGAACAGAGAAGAGCATATGTGGCACATTTTGACTAAAAAATATCCACGTCTCCTGTATCATTTCATTATAGTGTCACTGAAATTATTACTGTAGCGTTTTAATACAGTTTTTTTCACTTCACTACAACATACTTATTTTATTTCCAACTTTGCAAAATAAAGCTCTCTAAAGGCCCTGGTTAAATGGAAATATGTTTTAGTTGAGCTACAATTTTTTCAGAAATCAGATCAAAGCTCTCTGGTTATCTATACATTAAAGAAGAAAAGGTGATATAAAGAGCTCTATACACATGTCTCTCTGAAAATGTATGGAAACTACAAAAAAAAAAAAGAAATAAGAACTGCTCACATGTCCAGTCGTAACTGTGCTTATTGAAACAGGAGTAAAACAGACAAGTCTTCACCACAGCTAGAAGAAAGTACTTCAACAGGAATCTTTTCCCGAGTCAGATCTGTGACAGTGTATGCCAAGATACTCGTGATCTTAAAGAACTTGTTCGGAGATCCAAATGCACTTGCTCTTATTCTTAAAAAAGCAAACACAAAGTCCAAGCCTACAACTCATCCAGTCCCTTTACTGTCACCCATAAAGGATTAGAATAATATCATTTTCATATCCATCTGCAGCCCAATTTTGAATCCATATTACTCCCTCTGTTTAAAGTACTACTGCTATTGCCTGATATGCCAAAGCCAAGCAGCCCTTTCCAGCAAAGATAAACTGGGAAGCACAATGAATTTGTATTTCTAAGGGCAACTAGATTTGAAAACTTTGCTGTGAAATCTATTTTACAGTTTGGTCATGCTGAGACAGCTCTCATCTGCCAAACTTTCAGATGTGTGTTCTGAAGGAAGATGATCAAGCCATCATACATAAAACAATGTGAAAGAAGTTGCACAGAAAAAAAAAAAGCTGGACTGATTATTTTTAGTAAACATATTTACAATAGAAGTTCACTCAACATCTGTCACTAGTGGCTCCAAATGTGCTATATTATAATTTTACCAATTATGCTACTGGGTAAAACTGTAAAATAACAAAATAATTCCCTGTGTGGCAAAAAAAGCTACACACTTGGAGAACTGCTGGGAAAAAGAGGAATCACAGGCTCGAATCTATTAAGAAAAAAGGACAGTCTACAGTAAAATTTGTCCTCTATTACTTGCTGACAAATTCTTCTGTTACTAGGTTGAACCTGCTCTGCTGATACCTTCTTTTAAAACAATTACACACATGAAAGTATCAAATTTGTACATGTTAATAAAGTGCTCTTCCATCAAAACCTTTAGCAGTTCTTAAAGGTGACTATCCTTTCCAGCTCGACCACCACCACAAATCACAAGCCTGTGTTTACAGAAGATCCACACCTTGCACAGACTAAAATCTCTTGAAGGAGCTGACAATTCAGATGTCTAAAGTTATGCCCTTTTGGCTCAAGTTGTAAAAAAATATCACTGGGACTCTCTCATCCGCAGCTTGAACCTCAATTTAGTTATCTTTCTAATTACATGAGCTGGTGATGCACTAACAAGAACCATTTTGGAATCCACTGATCAGTTCCGTATACTGATAAACAAGATAAATTCTTTTCCCATAGCCATTCTCACTCACAAAGACGGTGCAGGGGTACGGTAGGAAAGGCAATGTGGAAACAGCTATACTGTTCACACATGGCCTGGCATGACTCTCATAATGAGTGCCATTTTAGTTTGCCTGGTAACTATAATATTCATGAGGATGCTTAATATAATGAATGTTTACATACTTCTCATCTGTATATACTCTACTTTTTCTTTATGCTTGGCTCGGAAAGTGACTCAGTCGTAGAATCCTTTTCTGAACAGGACTGTAAACCCAGTATTTTCTGGTTCTGCATTTCTCTTGTCACTAATTCACTATACAGTCTGCTAGCTGACAATAACTTTTGTTAACTGCCAGCCTAGGAAACTCAGCCTGGTCAGTGAAAGAAGCCAAGTTTTTTTTTCATTCTGCTTTAGAAGGGCTCTAGGCCAAAATGCTTTCCTTTATGTGTGTGACATGTAAGAGGTGACAACCTTGTGGTTTCTACAGTATGCTACACTGCTCACTCTTCATATACTCAAGGATTTATCAAAGCCAGAGCAAGGTAAAAATCTGAAAAATGGATCAGAGTTGGGGGTGCCTATCAATATTTAGTGGCAGAAAATACATAGGCAAAGGCAGTTAAAGCATGATTTGTAGTTAAACCATATTGAGCAAATGTTTGCCCAGCATTTGGAAAATGGGTATAAGACACTGAATCTGGCAAAGAGATCTCATATCCAGTGCTCTGAACTGTCAGCAGGATATATAAACCTTGGACAGTTTGTCAGTTCTGTTAAGCATTAAAGCAGCAAAGCCATAAAAAGCCCGGTTTACTCATTTAACAGCAATTTACAAGACTAGGGAAATACAGACACCAAGGCAGAGTCTGTGCACCTGGCAGAAGTTGAGTACCTAGCACATTCACATGATAAATCTGTTATTTTTGGATCTAAAAACTGAAATAGAAAACAGCTACTATTTTCCATAGCTGCCTCACAGTCATAATTTAAAAGACTTGCTGGCTTGCCTGGCAAACAGAACAAAAGCTGTCAGTTTGTAGAAAAAGAAACATTATTTCACAACCTTTCTTGCTGCATTTCTCGACTGATTAAAAATCAAAATTCAACCAAGCACTAAAAATGTATTGTCAGCAAGTCATCATCTGAAATGTGATAATTATGGAAGGAAAAAAAAGTCAATGTAAAAAGGTTAACCCTAAAAGGCTACTCAAATTCTAGTTTCCCAAAACTAACCCTGCAATCTCTGCAAGGCTGTTCTAAGCAGACAGAAACAGAAGACTGGAGATGCCGAAATGACAGTGCTGTTCTGGGAAGGAAGAAAGCCAGTGCTGCCACATATGTCACCTTTACCCTCCGAGCCAAAGGGCCAGTCCACAGCCTGCCCCTGTGCTGACACTAACTCAACCAACCCCGGTTGCTCTAATTCATTCAGCACTCTCTCATCCAACTGTGGTAATTCTGTATCTACAGTCTCTCATACTGAGGGACATCTCTGACACAGGTAAGGTGCTGGCAGGTAAAACTGACGGTTTGTAAGGGTGCAAAACATTTTACCTGCTGTATAACAAGTCAAAATGACTTTATTCAACAGGAATAAAATTAAAAATTACCTAGGTTTTTGGGTTGCCCTGTTACGCTAGAAATTTCAAGATGTAGATGCTCTGACACAATTTTTAAACTAGATTTTTGTTTGAATTAGAAACTCTACACTCTTCTGTGACTCATGGTGAATTAGTGACCCCAGAGCTACAAAACTTATTTCCAGTTTGTAAATGGGCACCAACCAATTTTGGATGGAAAAGTGTAACACAATGAATCCAGAAAAGAATAAAAGCAAAAAAAATAACCCAAAACAACCCTTGATGTCCTGTTTGCCACTTACTTTCACTGCTGCCTTTGAGTCTTCCTCCTTTCTGCTTCCTTTCCTAACTGCCTCTTTCTTTATCACCACTCCTGCCCATTCTGGTGAATTTTCCCACTCATACCATGCCAGATGTCTCACATTGTTCACAAACTTCACCCAGGCTTCATACATAATTTATTGTTTCGTATTTTCTATCTATTTTGCACAACTTCTGTTATATTTGATTTTTTTTTGGCTGTCACTGTTTTTTATGATTGTCCAAGAACAGCAGATCTTGGGACAAGGGACAATTTTTTGCTTTCTGCAAATCACTGTGAAAATCTGTAGACCATATTAATATCAGAGAATAAATATCAATAATACATGCTGACAAAGAAAATTAGATTATCTGAGCTGCATTTCCTTCCAGACTGGCTCTAGTTTTCCTGTTTCTGGTTCCATTGCTTTTTTCTTTTGATATCTGCCCTTTTATTTGGATGCTCTCTCCTATAGCCCTACCTCTCAGATTCCATATGGTCACAGCTATTCTGCTATCACAGGAGAACCCCCTTGTCCCTAAGAGGGAACAGAAGTGTTTAGTGCAATTGCTCTCATGTTAAACACATGACAATCAGTGATGACGATGCAACAGTCTTCACTTCAGTGGTGACAGGATTTCAAGTGAACAAAATAAGAGGATAAGTCTGAACTCAGTTAAGCAATGGCTCAATGCACTAACAGTAGTTAATTCCAAACAGGATTTCCTCCTTGAAGTGAAATTGTTCTGCGACTGAATTCCAGGCAAAAAACCTGACACAACAGGAGAAGCAAGGAGAGTCTTGAAGAAAACCTGTCTGATATGTTGAAGTGTAGGAGTGAGATAGAACAAATGTGAGAAAAGGGAGATCTGGCAGTGACCAAAAGGAAGTTTTTGAGGGGTTAGGAGCAGATAGGTGGCTGAAATCCATAAAGGGAGTTATAAAATGTTACTGCCTGATAGCGAAAAGTATACATTAAATTGAATTTTTAATCAGCCAACACAGAAAGAGCTTAAGTTACACAAACATCAGTTACTTCTCTGCAGTCACAGAATTTACAAACAGCTGATAAATTTTTAAAGGCTTTAACAGGATCATAGATGCTTATCCAGTCACGGCTATGAAAATCCTGCTCTATACCTAAGAGTTGCACTGATCCAACTTAAAATCCTCCGTGTCAACGCTCTTAAATGAGCTTGACAGTGCCTTTACAGTACTGTAGTTTATGACCAAGTAAAGTGAGTATTGCTGTCAGGGATCACAAGAACAGGTTGCGCAGAGATAGTTTCTGCACCAACTTATTTACGTTTTTTTTTCATAAACTTGCAGAGAGAAAATTTGGAATAGATTTTGCCTGCCTAACTACTGTAGTCATGGAAACTATGCAGGTCTTTAAGGGGAAAAGAAGAAAAAAGGACAGAGTCAGAAATATAGGCAATCTGAGTATTTTAGAGGCAGAGACCCTGATCTCTTTGCCAGGAGAGCATACTGCGGCATGTTTTATTACATATAGTTTGTGATTACCAGAACCTAAATTACATTTTAGATTTCTGTGTACTAGCAAAGGGAAATGAAACACAAGAAGACAAACATGAAATATACATGGTGACTTCCTGCCTACCAGGAATATCTGCAGTTAGGCAGAAAAAGGATATTACAAAAAAAAGGATAAATATTTTTCATAAAGTAATCACACGTCAGACCTCTAAAAAAAGATACAACAATAACTCTTGCTCAAACTTTACATTTCATGTATACCTGTCACATAAAAATGGGTCTTCGTCCTACCTCAGGTGCCTTCATGCATTGTTAATGGATATTTTTTGCTTCTTTCCCATTTATATTACATATTAGTACTTTGACCTATGGCAGCTGTTCCCTATGATCCTGATGGGAGTTTCCTCCACATCCAAGCTAAGGTCTTTGTTGAGTCATTAGCAAGAGCATTGCAAGACATTGCCTCCTCCTCTCACCCCACATCCGAGCAAACTGTCTCCCAATATGTGTAACTATACAAATTCTAGTAACATCACCTTAAGAAACACATATCTGACCAACTTAGATAAGCACTTTCTCTCAATATTCTAGAGCTCAAATCCACAGAGATACTCAATCTTTGCTGTTCCCACTGGGAGTCTCTCAGCACCTTAAAATTCATGTGCTGGTATTCCAGATTCCAAATATAATTGGGAAACTTGCTATCTTTCTGAAGAATCAAGGCATAGATATATCAGAAAAACAAACCAGAATGTGCGGTTCTAGATATACATCAGATGGTGATCAATGGCTAACTGAATACATGCAATTAAATTTTTGACATTTCAGAGCAACAACACGCTAGAAAATCCAAAGAATACTACAATGTGAAAGCAAATCAGTGGCTGGAGAAAAATCCTGCAATGCACAAATGAATGAGTGAGGCTTGAAGCTTGCTGTGAGTTTACTTACAGTATTTCAACATTTAAGAACTACCCAAAGTGGAAAAAAATTCTGGCAATAGTTTAAACCACTTGTTCTCAGGAGAAGAAAAAATAGATCTCATCAGATGTTGCCCTTGCATGAGATGATATTAGCCTGGGAAATATCAGATAATTTGTTTAAATTGACATGCTTATTTCACTAACAGTACAGTAATACTTCACAGTACAAACTGACAGCTATTTTCTACATTACTCGTGCAAAACCCTTGTAAAACTCTCCAAAGGTTGTCTTCAAAAACCTCCTCAGGAGTAGAGTGTCAAAGCACATCAGCAAAGCACACAACAGCATGAGAAAGGGAACACAAGCTGAATTAATAGATACGATTTGGAGAACCTTTAACAGAACAGGATAAATCGGCAGTGCCAGCCAACAGAATGTTAAGCACAAAAAGTCTGTGAGATGTGACTGTGTAACTGAAATGCAAGTAACCGAACACACTGCATATGCTCGGTACTGATTCACAGGAAAGACTGGGACTGACAAAATTAACACCACCACTCCCTTCAGAGCCACTGAAATTCTAGGCATATCTGGGTACATGGTTCACATCATTTTTCCTCTGAATGACATGTATTCTTTGTTCTCCTCTTCTGAGGAAAATCAGTGATCTACCCTGCAGTGAGAATACCTCTGAACTTCAATTGAACTATGCCAGTTTATACAAGCAGAAATGTTGACTTCTGTCAAGGAATACGTTATTTCAGTTCAGTGGCACAAAGAAACCAAAACAATATTACTGGGATAGCAGGATGATGATGGAGAAATATATTGATCTCTCAAGAACTTTAATACATGACACCCAGCTAAACCATACAAATAAGGTTGTGCATTAACTGTAAGACACTGAGATGTCCACTATTCTCTGTCTCTTTTTCACTGCACCATAGCAAAAGCATGGAATATTCTTCTTCTTTGGTCAGCGTAGGCTCAGAATTGATTATGCTCAGAAGCATCAGCTCCTCTTTTCTATGGCTTTTACCATTATTCCCATTGCAATATCGCTTTAGAACCCTGTAGTCAGACGAGGAGTCAATTGTGCCAGACAAAACCAGAACTGAAGGATAACCATCATCAAAAGAGCTCAAGTGTTTTTGCGAACTCAAGATCTGAACCTCTTCATCATTTACAGGCACATTCCGCACAGATGGTAGTCAAATTAAAATCTATTTTTAACGTTTTCTATTGATTGACTATGTTCATATCTTCAGAGATGTCCACCAGAGCTCTATGGGATGGAAGAGGTTTCCCTATAATAATTGCCTTAGTGTATGTAATACATGAATATATGGAGAATTAGAGGACTTTTTAGTCAAGTCCATCTTAACAAATCTTCCATTACCAGTATCATGACACAACAGGACACTTCCCTATTATAGTTCCAAAACCAGCAACAAACCTTCATAGTGGACATTTTGTAGTGGACAATATCAGTTGCATTCCTCCTCTGGCCTTTGAACACTATGGGACGTGGCTGAATCACCATGCCTGGAGGTATTTAAAAGACGTATAGATGTGGTGCTTAGGGACATGGTTTAGTGGCAGACTTGGTAGTGTTAGGTTAACGGTTGGACTCAATGATCTTAAGTGTCTTTTCCAACCTAAATGATTCTATGGTTCTATGATTACAGTAGGGAAAGAATATAAGCCACAACAAGCACCACCATCACAATATGCTGATTTAAAAGAACCCTGCACTCCTGAAGTTTGAACCACCAAATTACAATTAAATCAGCAAAAGAGAACCTACAGTAACCTTAGGCAATATAGCAAGCTATCGGTTGACTTGCTGACTCTACCTGTTACAGGGAACAGAAAGACACTCTGCAATCTCCTTCATATTCAGGCTCAAAGGTATAATCAAATCACTAATTCCAAGAAAAAAAAACCACAACAAATTGCCCAATTTACTACTTCAAGAATATATTTATAGTCTCCGCTATATATGCAGATGAGATATCTTCATAAATTTATAATGCATTCACTGAAGAGCTACCAGGACTCTTCAAAATTATCCTCAAACCATCATTCCTGCTCCCGTACTCCATCCCCCTAAACATCACTCCGAGACACAAAAACTTCTTGCATAAACTAGATAGCATAAAGCACTTCCCAGCTAATACTCCCCTGGTCCAGCTTGACACGTCATTAGCCCACATCCCAACATCATACAGCATGAAAGCCTGTCTTCACTCTTCAGAAAAAAGCAAGATAAACATTCAGGATTTCAGTTGAAAGACATCATCAGCCTCATCTATTTGATACTCACCCAGATGGCTTTGTCTTCAAAGCTAACACTTTCTCCTAATAATACACACAGGTACAGGCACCAATGTCATCATAAACCAGGCCGAATGTCTTCATAAGCTGCTTCTAAGATTTTAGTTACTTGTATCCTCAAGGCTGTAAGTGATGACTTCACTGCCTGCCGTGGAAAACTGGACTTCACCTCTGCTTCCGTCATAAATTCAAAAACTATCACAGCCACTTCAAAATGTTTTTGAAATATTTCTAGACATCACAGGCAGTATCAAAAATACCACAGGCAATATAAAAAATGATAGCTTGCAAACCACAGCAGAAAACCTACAGATCAACTGCCTTGCTTCCAGGCAAAAAGCATTAATTTAAAACACAAAGAAACACCCACTCCAGCATCAGCATATTTCTGTTGATTTTATGGAACATGAGAATTCGTCTCCCTCCACCCTCATCTAAACCACCCATACACGCAGGCTGAAAGTGACCTGTCTGTCTCTCTCCCCCTTGTAAAATAAGGTAGTTGTCAACTCCCTTCTAACATTGCAGAGGGGTAACAACTATCTCTTCTTTCAGCGGTTTGAGTGGCATATATCTAATGCTAGAAAACTGTTCTCAACTCAGTTTGACTTTGATGTTTTCTGTTTCTATCACAGACTTCAAAATCAACTTGTGTGGTTAAAAGCCTGCTTAGTTTTTACAACTACAGATTGGTCTAATAAACTAATAAGCTCTGTTTCAGCTATGTCCCATTGTCATCATGCCTATAACAACATGAAAATTTTATGCAAACACACCCTATGTTGTCTTTCTTACAGATGTCAGTGTGATGAGCAAACAGCCTACATTTGCATTAAGAGTAGTTTTTGCAGGTTGAAAAGGAACTTCTCTGCTCAAGAGACTTCAAGCAGCTTGCTTTCCTCCTGTTCGCAAAAGTAATTTTGTGACCACAGTTAAACAAAAATCCCATTGAAAGCTCCCACAATTAATTTCTGAAGATACTGAATGCACTACATCTACAGCCAATACCACTTTCTCACTGAGTTTATAATTATTTCACATGGGCACAATGAGAATTATAACTAACGCTCACACCATATAGGTTTCTCTTTCACATAATTTAATAAATTATCATCCCCTGAAGACCTTAGTATCTTTATTTTAATGCTTCTATAGCAAGAAAATGATTTTGTCTTTGATGTAATTTTCAGACTAATCAAGTGAAGTCAAGTCCCAACTTCTTTTATAACCACATTCACTGCTTCCTGTGCCTGCTTCTGTTCCACGACATGAATTATTTTCCACTGAAATTCACCCGCTTATGTTGATATCTATTTACAGAATTGTATGAGGAAGATTTCAGTACTCTGTGGCTTTGCCTAGGAACCCTGAACACCAGCTTCCAGAGCAGCCTGAAAAACATCATGTCTCTCCTCCAACTCCCTCTTCCTCTACAATTAGCTCTTGGGCTGCAGACAACTTGCCTGTCTCAAGTATATCTAGCAAGGTGCTATGGCAGCCAGCATACTGGGCACATGGGGTCCCACATCCCAGAGGGAAGCTGTTGCTAGCAAGTGGTGTTCTGTCCTGAAATTAGTACTGAGGCTGTCCTTGGCATGGAACATCTTGCACCTGATCAGTGCTGAGAGATTTGATGTCAAATTATTGAAAAATCTATTATTAAATAGGCCCTTTTTTATCAAGATGTGGGAATTACAGTTGCATGGCCAAGTACTAGACAAAGCAGAAAAGTCATCAGCTCAGCTTTTCCAGCCTTGAGAAGACAGCATGGACTCCACTTGCCAAGCTACAAAAATTTAGACTAGTCAAGAAGCAGGCCACTGGCTGCAACTCCTGTCAGCAGCTCAGTTCTGAAAGGGTAGTTAGCATTTACAAATAACACTCTACCTTTATCACTCCATAAACCCAGATACCGCTATGCACTAAAGCTGTCTCCAGTAGCTGGGTAGTCCATCACTCCAGCCAGACAACAGGTAGTGTCCTTTAACCTACAATTATCCAGAAGGAAAATCCAGAAGGAAAATCCAGAAATAGTGCGTGCTATGAGAAGTCTGAGCCTAAAACCCGCTGAGCTATCCTACCTGTGTCTGCCATTGGCAGAGGGAACAATCAGAATTGCATGTCAGATCTGTTACACTACTTGAACAATAAGTCATTAAGAATAAACAGTGCCACTGGATCTAAAAGAAACTACACCCTGGGTTGTTCCAACTGTTTTCATAGAGGCACTACTCATAGCTGATCTTTGCACAAGAGCAAGAAGAGCAGGGCAAAATACTTTCCCCACCAGAGCCAGCAGCACTCCACAAATAGGCACTTTTTCAGTATTTTTTTTTCCCTTAAATTAATCTGCTTTTTCTAGATGTACACACTGGAAGGTTGTGCTGCCATACAGTGTGACCTGGACAGGCTGTAGAGTTGGGTGGAGAGGAACCTAATGAAATCCAACAAGGGCAAGTGTAGGGTC
>RSEF01000002.1:78504880-78515052 GCA_003993805.1 Himantopus leucocephalus
CAAGCAGAGGTCACTTTACACCCACGTAAGTAACTTACCTTCTCCATTTGAGATTGAGTGTTCCCTCTTGCTCCCAGATAGACCATGGCCAGGGCTGAAATGATGCTCAGAGGGCAATATAAGATGTTGTCGTTCGCGTGGTAGACTTTCAGCTCTCTGAATACATCAAAACAAAATTCTCCATTTGCTGCAGAGATGGAGCCCATTGTGAAATCAGTGTTGTCTAAAGCAAACAGAAAGAGTCTGACTTATTATGATGAAATTTTGATGCAAGAAAGTCAGTGTACTTGAACACATGAACTTGGTGCACAGGGTTTTTTTTCAGCAAACGGAATCCAGTGGTATGGATTTGAAAGGCAGATGTGCTTTAGGATTCATGAGCAATCAAAATATTGGATAGCTACCAGTTACGCATAGGCTGGTGATAGTAGTTACCTCGAAAGAAGCTCACTGACAGTCTTTTCTCATCTCTTAAAGAAAAAAAGCACACATAGATTTGTTCTCAGAATCTTCATTATTTTAAGACTCCAAAATAGGTTCTTCACTATGGTTTTTAACCTCACTTTTAAGATCAGTTGACAGCTCAGTCCTCTATGATCCAAACGACAGGTAATTCCAGTATACAGCGTGCAAGTCTGAAGCAACAGCGTAAGTTTTGCTAGATTTACCCTAATTTTAGCCTAGTGTAAACAGAAGCTGGGTTCTTAACACTAGCCATTTTATCAGAGGTCTTTAATGTTAACAACATTACCTTCATTTTTTTTAAATAGGGTAATGAAGGCATAGCAATATAGACTGCAAATGATTTACCAAATTCATGCAGTTTATGACAAACATCAATAACTAGTACATGTTCCATTCATTATTGACTTAATTATTTCTCACTCTGTTTTAAAAGTGCTCCTTAATTATTATTATTATCACCTTTTCCATAAAATCCACCTTTTAATAAGACAGTGCTTGTCAAGCCTTGTGTTTAATTTGCAGAGATCTTCACATCTTCAATATTTAAATACCTTTTTTTCCCTGTTTCTGACATTCTTGTAAATTTTTTCCTGTAGTTTCAGCACCTAATATTTCATCTAACACTGAAGGGAAGGATTTTTTAGTAAAGAAGACAACACAGAGTAGAAAATACAGTACTGTAAAGTCTAATGCAGCAGTACAGTATTTATATATAACTTCCCACATGTTGACACAAGCAGAGAGAACGTTGCTAGGATGGAATTTCCCCGTTTGCATCCACAGAGCTCTTGGGAATCTTCAAGTGATGCAAACTTGAATTTGTTTCCCTCTGTGGCTGCTAGAGAACAAAATCCAGGATACTGTGCCATATGTATCACAGTCCCTATGGAATCAAGGCATTCAAATGACAGTCATCTCTTAATGTGGAATAATTTGAACAACAGTGCATCTAAACATTTCCCTGCTAGAATGAATGCTCAATCTCTCTCTAAATTGAACCACCTTGCATAGGTGATATAAGGTAGATTTTTTGATTATTTACCAATTCTGTTAGCTATTATATTTTAGGCTTTAAGCTCCATTTATGGTCTTGGTGAAGAACCATATTCATGAAGCAAATACTTTTTTCTTTTTTTTTTAATCTTAGAAAATGTAACTATTAAAGATAACACAGTGCTAGAGTATGCTGGGGTCACCTGAACGTGCTACATCCTAAATTTCATTCAGAGACTATCTTCCATAAACCCTGCAACTGAGCTTTATTTGCATCCTCCTGAATTCAAACAAATTCAATTTTGTGTTTTAAATAAAAAATTAAAGGGGTAGAGAAAGAAGGAAGAAATGCTGTCATAACATATCACCAGCTTTTCAATGTGGAAGAGTTAGTAAACAAAGTTTTAGTTCATACAAACAAAGACTTTGACTTTATNTGTGGAAGAGTTAGTAGACAAAGCTTTAGTTCATACAAACAAAGACTTTGACTTTATGCATGGCAGAACGTGAAACAGTAAAATAATGCACAACACATGTGAAGGTGAGATGAGGTTTCTTCAGAAGGCATCCTTTAATCATTTGTTTCTTAAACTGATACTGAAGGTCACAAACATGATGTATCATCAATCTTTTTGTAAGTTTTGTAAGAGATCTTTTTTTTTTTTTAAATTGCAGATTAGAACTTAAATCATAATTGAAAGAAATGCTTACCTTATCAGGTTCACCTGTGAAGGTAATAGTACAGCTTCTCAGCTGTACTTGGGGCAGACTTGCCGAACTCCTTGAAATATATCTTGTGTAATGTTGTGACACGCCCCACGCTGCCTGTTCTGTGTTTACCAAATGAAGTGATGTATGGACCTCAATGTCAGACATGCACTTATACTTGGAATAAGTCCATTCTTTCAAAAAAACTATGAAAAAAGCCTAAATTAAAGGATTTTACCCTAAAATCTCCAGAATGGAAGATTCATTCGCCATAGCATGTGAAACCTTGCAGAAAAGGTTGAAATGGCTGAAGCAAAAATAATTATAAAAGCCGTTCATTAGAACTTGAATAGTATGATTTGGTTATAGCAGCAAATAGTGTGGCATAGCTAGGGAAAATAAAACAAAAATGTGAGAAATTCAGTCTTGCAGAATGCCTCTAAAGGATTTTGAGTTCATTTCCTTATTATTCCTCTGTAATGAGTACTGACAGGCCAGATCCCTCTCAGAGTCACCATTCTGTGAACTTAAAAAATTTGGTAAAATCAGCCTATGCAGGACTGTTTGCTGTGGTATGCCCACACTATACTTACAGCAACTTTTCTCTCTCCTGTTGTTGGCTGTACTACCAATATCACTAGTCTTTCTTCCCACCAGAATCCATAGCTCTTACTGAGGAATGGAGAAACTTCTGCTACCAAGGAACTTGAGAAAGAGCACATACTTCAAATGTTAGTTGCCAAATTTAATAATATTGGAATAGATTATTCTTCAAAAACTTGTATGTAATTGCCCAGTGCCACTTACAGCCTGCATTGTAGAAGACCACAGACATATTTTTTCACAGAGCACAGTTTTTCGTCCTAGAGCAATCTAACTCAGGGAACTCAGACGTAGTCACAGTCTGCACAGCACATGAGTAGAACAAAAACATCAGTGAGCATATTGGGGGAATACAAATTATTTTTGAAAGCAATATTCAGAGCTTCCGTATAGAGAATTACAGAGCTGAAGAGAAGTGCGTTGGGGAAAGAGAGGTTGAACAAAGAAGACAGACAAGGCTTCTGTTGCTTTTTAAATTCAGTAAACTGCTTTTTAAAATCAGTATATTTAGACCCCAGTCAGATGCTACCAGAAAAGGATTTGAACTTGCTGCTATAATTTTGAAGGGTGGTTTAAGGGGAGTTGTTCTTTTCATTCTCCACAGGTCACAGCACCAGATGCTGGATTCAAAATGTGCCTTTTGTACACACAGAGACCATTCTGACAGATCTTCCACAAGTAACTTCATGGCACATCAGGTGAACAAACCGGCTGAAGAAACATTCATGGTCTGCAGGACAGCCATAATGTACAATAGCAAGCTTAAAGCAGTCGCATAATTTCTTTGATTTAAAAGAATGAACAGACAATAAAAGAAACTACTTTGACCTCTCTAAGTGCCATGTGATTTTAAAACAGAAATCCAAAGTCAATACACAAAATGCCTCTGAAATTGTCTAGAACAAATTATGCTTCTGGAGAGAAGAGGTGGACTCCTTAACCCTTTTAGTTGTCAATGCAAGTGGAAAGCCTCTGAATCATCCATACCTTTCTCTCTAATGCAGTCCTTATTGGTCCCATTCAGCTGAAGATGCTAGTGCAATAATAAACGTGAAGAGCTCAGTCTGGACTGCCGCTAGTACTTTACATGGCAGTTTGAAGCCCAGGCTGGTCTGCTACAGCCATTGCTATGCAATGACAGTGCTTTTGAGGAAAGGTCATTAGGCCTTGCCTCACATTTGTGGCCCATCACGGCAAATCAACTGTAAAGAGAATGAGCTGTTCTCTCACAGGAGCGGTACATAAATTGTTCACCACAGTTGTGAGTGCTGTTTAGCAGAAAATGGTGTCACCACGGTGGTAGAAAGGCAGGTCAAATGGGTGAATGTGTCTGTACATGGGGATTACCTTTAATCACACAACTGGGAGTACTCCCAAAACTGGAAGCTGTTCCTGTGGCTGCTGCCCCTTCTGCCTTTCCTGCTTAAGACCGCTTTGTTTCTGTTCAAACAAGCTTTAACACTCACAGCCACGGTCCATTGTTGTATACTTTACAGCTCAGAAGTCAAAGGATTAGCCAATAAGTTTTACCTTGTCACTTCTAACTTTTGAGTATGCCTTGATTCTTTTTCCTTGACAAACAAATTGTCTAGAGGTACGCTCCAGCTCACTGTATGTGAGCCATCTTGTCATTTGTGCACTGTCTCCCTGAATCACATTTGGATCATCATAGACAGCCTGTAAATCAGTAGCTACAAAGATGTCCAGTGAGTCAGTACAGTTGTTTCATAACAGCCAATTCCCAGCATTAATGTTGTTAGCAATAGCATGGTTTTCAAAATACTTCTGAGTTGAATATATTCATTAATGAAAGGAATTTTTTGTTTTGCAGCAGAATAGGGGTAACACTCCTTCAGAAGCATGTTAATACACAACCCATGTTACTGTTTTTGTTAGCATTTCTATTTTTTATTGGTGAAGTGAATGATTAATGTAAAGCAAGTTGCAGATGCAATAAAATCATTCCACAACTAAGTAAAAATCTTGATCACAATCAGCCACCAGTGCAGGATCGTAAGAATACAAGACTTATTGCACAGTCTACTCAGCAACTTTAGATCTGTCTTGGACCCTAGTGAGATTAAGCAAACCTTCCTGTAGTTGAAGCGCTTCCTGGGATAAAAGATAATGGATTGCCCTGTCCAGCACAGCTGTGTAATGCAGCACAAACACAAAAGGATGTGTTTTGCCACATGTCCTTTTTTCAACAATGCTTGTCCCAAGAAAGAGGTCAGCTAAGGCTCTGCTGCCCTTTCCTCTGCTAGGTAGTTCATTGTGGAGCTCTCCCTAAACCAACAGACTCTTGGACATTTGAGCCTTTCCAAAAGGATACGAAGTCCAGGTCAGCTCATGGACCAAAGCCTCTCATCCAATCACAAAACTCCACACAGAACTCAAGATTTTGTTCTCATCCATGCTGCTTCTCTTCTGCCAGTAGGAAGCAGCAACGTTGATTGTTTCGTGTTTGTCTTGCTCAGAGGGACTGCCAGTGATTGTTTAGTTAGTTGCCATTGCAGACCTTGGTGCTGTAGCTATCAACGATTTCTCTCCCAGTTGTCCTGTAGGACTGTCTTCTTTCCCCAGTCTGAAGAAAATGAAGTGTCTGGTCAAGCTCCTTCAGACAGGAGCTCATAGACCACCTGGCACCTTTCTGCAGCAGCACTGTGCCGTTCTGGAGACACACACATTGTTGCCTGTGGTGCTGCCTTGATCATTCACAGACTGTGACAGGGATGTGCGCATCTTAGTGTTGGCAGAGTGGATTTCTCCAGTGAAGGCATATTCAGAAGGATCCTATGATGGCCTTGGTCACAAGACTTTCACACTTACTCACTGCCTTTGCTTAGCAGCGCACAGAGCATCCAGGGGCTGCTGCTACACAGATTCAGGACCAGGGCTCACAGCAGTCCCTTTATCAGTCACCACAGCGTGTGTGAAGTCCCTTATTCATCCCTCAGGTCCCTGGGATAAGCCAACAGCCAGGGTGAGGCTGTGGATGGTCTTACCTCACTGGGTCCTAAGGGGGCAGCATGTTACCCAGGCCCTTACACCCAGCATACACATGGTGTAGGACGGGTGGCTGCTGGCATTGGCACAACTAGTTTACTGGCTGTGCCATACAGGAGCTAAGTTAGCAGGGTCCCTCTCCACAGATAAGGCTGTTCGTGGCAGCCTGCAACTAGCACTGCTCCTGTCAGCATGCCTGTCACTTTTCCTCCCATCAGTCACTGGAAGGCTGCCCAGCATGCCAGTTATCTTGGCACACGCTCCCAGGAAAGATAGCATTTTTCTTCCGCGGTAGGATAAATGAATCTCTTGTTTTGTTTCAACACAAACATCCTTCCATGAAGCCTTCCTCCCCTCTGACTAGTAGCCTATTGAGATTCTTAATAATATTCCTGGCATGTTTCCTGCCTCCCCTACAGGAAAAATCTGCTGCAGAACAGGAGAGAAAGAGAAATGTCACTGGACAAAGCTCCATGCCATCATGTCGGGTTTGCAGAAAAGAACTGGGGGTCCTGGCAGACGCCAAGTTGACCGTGACTCAGCAATGTGTCCTTGTGGCAAAGAGAGCCAACAGCACCACGGGCTGCATTAGAAAAAGCATTGCCAGCAGGCGAAGGGAGGTTATCCTGCCCCTCTGCTCAGCACTGATGGGACCACAGCTGGCGCACTGTATCCAGCTCTGGGATTCCTGGTACAACAGAGATTTGGATGAACTGGAGCAGGACCAGAAAGGAGCCGTAAAGATGATGAAGTGATTAAAGGATCTGTCATAAGAGGAGAGACTAAAAGAAATGGGACTTGTTACCCTGGAGAGGAGAAAGTGTAGGGGGAATCTTATCTATGTGCGTAACTAACTTGATGGGAAAAGAAGATGGAGCCAGACTTTCTCCTGCGAACAGGCAAGAGGCAATGGGCACAACTTGAAATAGCATAAATTCCATTTAAACATAAGAAAATACGTGTGTTTATGGGGAGGGAGGTAAAGCCATATTGCCCAAAGAGGCTGTAGAGTCTTCATCCTTGGAAATATTAAAAACTCAGCAGGACATGGTCCCAAGCAACCTGCTGTAGCTGACCCTGCTTGAACGAGGGAGCTTGGAATAGACAATTGGCAGAGATAATTTCCAGTCTCAGCTGTTCTGTGATTTGATTTTGTGTTATATGTAGAGGAAGATCTCAAGGGAGATGGAGACAGCAGGATTATTGCGCATTAGCATGCAAAGAAAGTACTGTGGTGTAGATGAGGGACTGAGAATGGGAGTGTGTGGCAAGTCCCACAGAGGAGTACCGTTTCCATGTCATACAGGGAGCAATGTTGCCTCATACTGGGAGGCCCTTGAACGTCTGTGTTTTCTGGAAATGTGTTCATTGCACCAAGACGTGCAGAAGGTTTCCGACTTTGTCTTGCCCTCCATGTGTTACCTGCCAAGCTATCCGTCTGGTGCTGCACAGCAGTCTGTCAGAGAAACAGGGTCTCAATTCTTCAGAAAACAAAAATGCCAGAAGCTTTTGGAAGGCTACAACAAAAACACCAGTAGCAAGAAGGAGGTTTTCAAGATTTATTTATTTTTGTCTCTTTTCAAATACAAAATTTTGGAGCATTTTAATATTGTTAACATTTTGGCCTTTTTTTTTTTTTTTAAAGCAAATATGCTCAGCTGCCTATTGGCATGAGAACCAGAACCATGGCTGGGAAAAGAAACCTGCCAGGTGAAAGCGCAGAGGTGCTCAGGCAGAACACAGGATCTAGCCGTGCTCTTGCAGCACCCACGCCTTTCCACTGCGTGCTTGCACGGTGCGTGAGGGCACAGAGAGGCTTAACCACAGACCCCGTCTCTCTGGGACACAGGAAGGGCTGCTTCTCCCAAATCTCCCCAGGGTTTTGGAGAGCTCAGAGGCCACAGCAGGCATTCATCATCCCACCGGCCAGGTCTGCCATCCCCTTCATGGGGAATACTTTTCCACTGACCTTTAAATATTGTGTTTCCTACCTGGTCTGTGGTGGCCAGGTCCAGGTCCTGGCCATCGGTACTTTGTTGCAGGTTTGGTTCACTATTGATGAATTTGCACCTTTTGCTGCCCCTTGTTTTCCCTTTTGAGAAAGGGGAAGCTTTGTCTTTGCTTGTAAGCCTCATGGCTCCTTTGCTTTTTTCCCATTCCTTCATTTTGACCTTTGTCATCGTTTAGGAAACAACATTGCTCACTGAGGCATATCTTTGTACTTTCAGCACTTTCCAGTTTAATAGTCATAGGAAGGCTAGTTTGTAGATGTAACCCTTTTCAGGTCTTCTTATTGTTTAGGTGTACTGGCTTTTAAATTTAACAGACTGGATCAACTGCTTCTGGCAGATGCAAAAGGTGAATAAATTGCTTATGATAAACCTCAAGATGTTGAAATTCTGCATCTCTTGGACCTGTTCGTATAACTGCTTTCATTTCTAAAGTACAAAAATTCAAGTATATTTAGTAAAATAGCTGGTTTTACCACTGAAAAACAGCTGAGTCTGTGTCACAAATATCCTGATGATACTCAAATAATGTGAATGTCAGACCTGTAGCACCAGCTGCTTTCCTGTCCGGATCTGCTTTTGTCATACCGCACTATGTGCTAATGTGGAAATAGCCGATATTAGCGACAGAGTTCCTCCTCTCAAGACTCTCAGCGGGGAAATGCTTTGCCTTTGCCTAATAGTTGCTGGTCTATTTATTCTTTCTTATGCCTTTTGAGTTATATGATTTTCAGATGATTTCATCATCTAAAATGGCAGAGCTGCTGGAATAGTTTTCCCTCAAAACAGACTAATTGTCAGTGCATCTTTAATAGCCATTGAAATTGTATTGAAAAATACATAAGAATAAATCAGTATTCCATTGGACTATTTCTTGGTAATCTGTAATACAGAGAGGAGTCAAACTCTAGATGTGTGCATTTATGCATTTCATAAATGCCTAGGAAACTTCCTATATATATGCTTTATTCATTCTAAAAATAGGGTTTTGTACTAAATCCTATTTTACTTACAACAGTTACCAATGTAATGATATTTTTGAGGGTTTGCAGTCCAGAAAATTAATATAATTCTCATGACAAGCATTTGTGATTTTCTTTTATTGTGTTAACAAAAAAAAATCGATTGGATGCATCAAAATCAATAATGTATGATTAGAATGAAAACGGGACATAATATTGAGCCAACATACCCATATTTGCAGATGTCAAAGGACACATAGGAAGAAAAAGACAGAGAATGTAAGGAATCCCATATATTTCTTAAAAACAAGAAACGTAGCCTTGAACTCTCATAGGAAAAAAGAAGCCAAGCTGCATTCATGGAAGAATAACGTACTCAAGTTTTGAACTTCACCTGAGGGCTTTCCAGGGACTAATTGAAGTTTAATTGCTAAGCAAGCTCTAACAGAGACAGGCATCATTTTGAAAACTGTGTTTTTTGACAAAACTCCCATGAAGAAATCAGATTCTTTAATACCACTTGCAGGATTTTTCACAAAAATCAAAATGTTCTCAAATTTGAAGTGTCTTCCAATGTTTTAGACAAGAATTCAGACAGCTTTTTTGCCTGGTGATTCTCACTGAGTTCTGGATCATCCAGATACCCATGTTTCAGGCTTTGAATCTACACTCTGTGAGAAGGCATAACTGCACCTACGCAAAGTTAGATCTCTATGACTTTGGAAAACCTCTGCAAGAAATTCAGAATTAGATGCAGAACTCATGGTGAGAGGACTCTGGTGATAGTGGACATGTACACCATTTCCCAACAGCTAAGTCAAAAAAAAAAAATTTATAGGCACCAGTCAATAACTTGCATAGCAGAATCTTATCCACAAGCATCCCCTCCAGACTGGAGATCTCAAAGCCTGTGTTTCAGAAACAACCACATGGGTTTGTCAGCAGGATTCTGCTGGGGAATGGGATGAGCACAGCCCATGGTTTTCTATGTAATGGGCTCCCAAAGACATGGAGTCATGCCTGTAACTTGTTCCTTGAGTGAAAATCACTTGGCCTCTTCCTGGCTGGTGGGTGCCTCTATTCTTTGTTGGCTCAGTCTTTGCTCAGCTCAAGCAATCCTGAAACCAGTATGAGAAGGGAAAGGAGTAAACATGCTTGCTGCTGTTTCCTCACCTGCAGGTATGTCTTTGCTATGGAAGCTTCCCAAATGAGTATTTCTTAGATTAGGCTTTGTACTTGGAGAAAATATTGAAGAGATGAGATTACGCTACAACTGTATGGTAAAGGGGGTCTTTTTCTGAGAGGAATGCAAACATTATTTCCAGCTCTTTCTTTCTTTAAGGGGAACAATATCTACCAAAGAAGAGGATGCTGTTGGTTGGATTGTGTTTGATCAAGAAAAGGAAAGGGTGGTCAGCCCTAAACT
>RSEF01000002.1:78515332-78530405 GCA_003993805.1 Himantopus leucocephalus
CTTCAAGCATGTTGCCTTTGCAGAAGAGCTGTGTCCCCATTTTCTTCTCGTGTCTGCTGATGTACTCTGGGCAGACACAGCTGTTGCAAGCGCTGACAGCGAGGGGTCCAGATAAATCACCCAGCCAGTGACCACAGCATGTTGTATGTGTGACACCCAAGCCAACAGCCTAGCTTCGTGGCCAGAAGCTCTGTCTGTGCCCCCATACCTTTGTCACACTGAAGGGCACTTCCCGAGTGTGTTCTTCTTTAAATGCCGTCTTCCATATCCCTTTGAAGTAAATAGCATTCACAAGAACCAGCATAGTATCGAGATCAACGGAGCCTGGCTGAAGGAAATCTTGGATCTGTCCTTTAAGGAAGAAGCAGGGCAGAGAGAGGTAAGTTTTATGGCAGTAGTCTTGCATTTTAAAGGTCAATCGACATGCTGCTGCTTGACTTGACTTCCTCTTCTTCAAAGGTCTACACGTGGAATTCAGGTTCATGGGGACGATTTAATACAGAATGACTGGCACCTGGCCAGACATTTCTGCAAGAAGACAGGTAGGTGCAAGAGTGGTATACACCCCTGGGAATGTTTCTAACCAGCGCTTGGAAAAACATTTATATAGAAAAGAAGGAACAGGAGATGGAAGCAGCAACGTAGATTTTCTGTTTCTCACTGTGTTTCTTTCTCACACTTCACTCCTGTTTATCCCCCCATCTCAGTACAATAAATGTACACAAGCTCCTGAATCATTCCTTTCCCACCAGCAGCCTACTGCATGCATTACTTTCTCCCCTGGAAGCCCGCTTCTTACCCATCCAGCACATGCTTGTAAACTTATGCCAATATTCTAGAGAAGGTGGGGATAACCTTGCATGAGTTAGGCTCCTCGAGACACAAAAAAAGTGCATATAAAGTGTGCATATCCTGCACCTCTGCCTTTGCCAGGTATGTTTAAAACTGCCACACAGGTGCAATAGTCATCCTTTTCCACAGGAAATATCCACTAAAGGGAATGGGAGGAAGAAATTTCTCCTCCAATGTTTAGTCTTTCCAGAAGTTGTTCAAATACAGTTGCAAGAGGGAAGTATATTTCAAAATCTTGTCTGACCTTACCATTTGTCTGGTTTTCCACCCAGGAATTAATGAGCTGTCTGGCTTCATTTGATGCTGTTTTGAAGTTGACTGTTTCCAAACCTGCTCTGTACAGTTTCTTCACACATTTTAAATAGATCTATAAAGACAGCAATTGTAGCCACAAAACTAGTCATTTTTTAAAAACAGTATGAAGGTGAAACAAAATATGGCTAAAAGGATTTTTATAGTGATTGCACGGTTAGGCTGTTCTCATTGTTTACTTCCTGGAAGAACCTCCTAAAACTGAGCCAGAAAAATTATTCTGATCCATGATATTTTCAGATCTGACATTTTTATTACTTGACTAGCTAAAAGTACATATTAGAAATCTTTAAATATTTTCTTGAAGAAAGTCTGATCCAAAAACATTGTTTCAGGTTCATTTGAGAGTGTTTTATTATCATTATTGTGGTGGTTTAGGCACGCGGTTTATGTACACTTTTTTTAAAGCATTTTTCCTTCTTTTTAAAGATAAGAAGTTTCTTTGATTTAGAATATTTGTATGTTTTGTTTTGAAAATGTCAAATGAATGCGTTTGACCCTTTCAAAAATTGTTTTGGAGGTGGGGGTTTGTGCTGAAGTCAAATTATTTCCTGAAAAAAAACCCCAAACAACCTATTACAATGAAAAGGCTTTGGGGGAGCAAGTGGGGAGGGGGGGAATTATGTTGCCAAATAGTTCTGTTTATTACTCCATTCATTTTTGAATAGGGCCATATTTTTACCTGGAATTGCTTTCCATTCAGGCTATTGTCAGGGCTGTGGCAAAGGGAAAAGCCATGGAAGTCCATACCAGTGGGGAACACTAGATTAACAAATCACCTACTCTGGCCAGTCCTCCTGGATTACAGGTTTATACAGGGTTTAGCAAGAAATCACTCTAAGGTACAACTCACCGGTAGGATTGGACGTGTCTTTTCAGCATAGAGTCTGTTGGCAATGTGGAGTGAATAATTGGCTTTTGGTGCAGTGATATCAGAGAGAAGTTCTTTAAACAGTATGTGGATATTCACAGATTTGCCACACTGAGTTGTTGATAAGAAGATAAAAAGGTTAGCTTATTTTACTAGAAAGATAATTATTTATAAGGTACAAATAACATGGAAAAACTCACGGTGTTTGGACATTTGCAAATAAACATACACTACAGTCTAAAAGTTCCATGGGAGGGATGTTCAACATAAGCAACTAATGATGTGCAATTGATTCATAGCATGTGATGACACTCGTTCTAGGTGATAACAAGCAGAAAACCTCAGTGATGAATCTGAAACTGTACGGCTCAGGAGTAAGGTGACAAAAAGAAAAGTTCAGGTGTCAATGATTGCAATTGGTGGGTTGTCATAGATATAAAGCCTCTAGTTCCCAGCTTCTGGTTGCATTTTCATGGCAGCTTTCTGCTGAAGCTGCAGATGGGAGAAGAGTGCTAGATGACAAGGGCGTCAGGAGGTATCTCATAATATAGTGAAAAAATAGATCATCTGTCTAATGCCCCAAGAATAGTATTCCAGGTGACACAGGCTAAGACCATGTAAGAAAAATGCACAATGATAAACAGTGGCTGGGACTTCATTTTATGAGGATAATTGTGTTTAACTGCTCCTTTCTAAGTGTTTAACCAGCCACTAAATGTTCTAGCTGATATTACCTCTATTTTAATTTATTTTAAAAAAAAAAAAAAAGTCTTCTTGTTCTTTCCAAGTCCCACCTGGTGCTTGTGGATCCCAAGTGGATGGGGACAGGCCAGGGAGCATGGCTTGTGTTATCTTTACAGAGGCATCAGCTTAACACAGAGGAAAGCACACAGGTGGTATCAAGGTACTGGAACCCCTCATGGTGCTCTTGAGGTAGCAGTGGGAATTGGAGGCTGGACAAGTCCCTGTAGCTTTTGGAAGAACGTGGTTACTTTCCAGCTTGTGAGGCTTCTGGGCTCTTTTCTGCTGAAGCATCTTCCTGCCCCATCTTGGAGTCTCAGCTGCAAGTCTGACTGCTGTACCCTGGCTCCAGGTGCTGAGCACCTTTCAAATGCTGTCCCCAGCAGATAGGTGTGCAGATGTGCAGATACTCATCTACAGAAGAAGGTAGCCTGGTGTCCAAAGCATCCGATCCTGTCCTGTCACTTGTTCTGGTGCAACATGTGCAGTCTGCCTTCTTTTTCTGGTTTTGGTTTGTTTGGGCTTTTTTTGTTCTTGTTGTTGGTTGGGTTTTTTTTTTAATTTACATCTCTTAAATTAAGAGCATTAGCAAAGGTATGGGAAGGTGTTGAATCTACTTGAAGCACAGTCAGAACAATCTATTCTCAGCAGAAAAATGTGAGAGAAATAAATGTACCTTAGATTTCTGTACCTTTGTCTGAATAGTTCCTCCAAGTCCGGCAATTTTGTCAAAGTGAAGAACCTGCAATTGACAGTAGCAACAGAAGAAATTAAGTATGTGAAGTCCACTGAGAGTCACTGATGTTTGTGTTGAAACTATAGGTTTGGACTAACCAGGTCTGATTAACACGTAGAAGAACTGAGAAGTTTCATGTGAGCTTTAAATCAGGATTTTTACTATATGTGCCATACTGAAAAATTGTGACTATGATCCTCAGCTTAGATCCCTTCTTTTCCAGTTAATGGTATTCAGTCTATAAACCAGAGACAATCTTACTGTATTTATAACTGTGACTCTTTCTTTTTGAATGTCTCATCTTTTGTATATTACAAATTGTCCTTTCCACCTGGAAGGAATCAGGTCTGGGATCTAATATAAGCTGAAGCCAGAGACCTGTCTTAACTATTCTTCAAGACGGCTCTTTCTTAATGGAAACCAAAGGTCATTCTCGCCCTTCATGGGGAAAAGCAATAATAAATGAAAACTCAGCTCCAGACCCACACCTCACAGTTTGGAATGTCATTCTTTTTCTAGGCAAGTTTGAAGGCAGTGACAAAAGTGACTTGTGGGTTTCTCCCCTCAACTGGAGAAAGTCCCAAAAATTTAAATGGTTAATCTGTTGCTGTGTTGAACAAGATCAAAAAGAGTTTGTATCCATTTATGTAACTTACCTTCTCCATTTGATACTCAGTGTTACCTCTTGCTCCCAGATAAACCATGGCCAAGGCTGCAATGATGCTCAGCGGGGAATACAAGATGTTGTCATTGGCATGGTGGACTTTCAGCTCTTTGAATACATCAAAAGAAAATTCTGCATTTGCTGCACTGATGGAGCCCATTGTGAAATCAGTGTTGTCTGAAGCAAACACAAATATGACGGTACAGTGGTGATATGTAGCATTTGTTCTAAAAAGTACTGTCAATAGCCCAGAACCTCCTAGTTCATTGTTGGTTTTGTGATGCTGAACCAAAGAATGATGTGAAGCCTACAAATTCTGTGATCATTAGAAATATTGTAACTCCTGACCCATTTATCTCTGAATGCACATTTGTTTTCTTTCGGTAAGATACCAGCTCATCATCAAGACGGTATCTTGTACTTGCCTTTTAGGAAACAGTTTCATCCATGCTTCAATATGATAAAAATAACACTGAATGGATGAGTTTCCCTATGCCCACCCACAGGATTCTGAATGATGTTTGAGACAATGCAAACTTCCTATTTCATTTCTTCTGTGACTGCTCTGGACCACAATCTGGATCTTTAAATCAAATGTAGTCAACTTACTATACTCTTAGTGTACTTCTTACTGTTTGTTAGTACAACCACCCACAAATCTGGAGGTTGCTTTCCTGCAGTTTATAGGAATAATGAGATTAAGTTGCTCTGAAAACCCAGCCAGTTGCTTATACGCTGAACTATAGAATTAGGAGGGTTCTTTCCTGCAGTCCCATTTCAGACATGTAATCTCTGCTGATGCTTTTTTGTTGAGAAAAAGAATAAGCATATATATCATAAATACCAGGTTTGGCAGTACAGCTTGAAAGAGGGTAGAGCTGCGTTCATACAGTCAGGTGCAAATCCTGTACATGCAAATGAATGTGACATGTTAAGGATATTAATTGAAACCTGTAGTAATGCCCTCTTTTGAATCTGAGACCGAGAAAGTTGCATACTGTTTTTGTATCTCCAAAACACTTAAAGTTGGAGGAATAGCAGCATACCTATATTTTGGAGGAGATGTGGTTCATTATGTGACCTGAGAGGCATCTGGCACTAATGACTGTGGAATCACAGACTCTGTGAATCATCATACTGTACCTCACCTGTGTTCTCCAGAGAGTGAGATCAAGAAAAGAGAAATGCCTTTGTTCCCCAAATAACTATTAAAATTATAAAAGAACTGTTTTAATGTGACATCATGTTTTCAGTGAAAAAGAGGTATTTCTACTCAAGGCTATGGTGGACAAACACTCAGATTTTGCACACCTAAAAGTATTTGACAGTCAAACAGTATAAGATATATTGATAAGGCAAGGTAAAATTACTGTATATGCTGTCTTTTTACATATTTGTCTTATACTTACCTTGAAGTTCTTAAACATAATATCACTTTCTTCCATATTAAAGAATAAAAATTAGAAATTATATTTTACTTGGAGAAATACTTACCCCACAAACGTCAGAGGCACGTAATAATCCAGCTTGCCAGCTGAACCTAAACAGATTCTTTGAGCTCTAGGTGATATATATTGTACTATTTGAGACACTCCCACTGTTAGCCTTCAAGGAGTCATCTTTTGAGCCACTACCTTTTGTCACGACCTTTTGATTCATTGCACTTTGAAACATTGAGTAGGCCAATGTTAGACTAGTACTCTATCTGCAGCAAGTCAACTTTTATTTATTGAAGTAAAACCTAATAAAAAAATTGATTTATTTAAGTTTTTGCTGTAGCTTATAAGGCTGTACCAAAGCAATTGAAGTTCAAGTCTAAAACTATGGTTTATGCAGTTCTTTTGAATTTACACATTAATGTGATTGGTCCGTATTGGTAACTAGAGCCAAATGAAAACCAAATGCAAAAAACTGAGGAAAAGCAGTGTTACAAATATATCCAGCGAAACATAATACATTTTTAATGAACCTAGCTGTAACATCAGATCAGGTGATTCTCACAGTCAAGTGGAGCTAAAAATCCCAAAATATTACAGGAAAATAAGACCTAGTCCATAGTGCAGTGATCTGGGAGTGAGCAAATGGTTCCCAACACAGTCCGTCATTACTGAGCATCCATGGATATAGCTGAGGAAAGAGTCTTGTATTACCAGGGAGTGCAAAAAAGTGTGTCAGTCCCTGAAAACCTAGCTGTTTCTCTTCTTCTCACCTCTGAGGCACTGTAAGTACAGAAAGTACTGTAAAAGAGTACTCCCACCAAGCGTGAAGGCAAAAGTGGATACTGTGCTAATTGCTGAAGGTCTGATACATACACAACAACTCACTACAGCATCTGTGGAGAGGAACAGAGGGAAGTTCCTCGTAGACAGTGACCATCTGATGTTGCCAAAATAATGCAATTCCAAGTAGAGCCAGTTGTGGGATGGTCATTTTATTCAGAGGGGGTTTAAGTTGACTTTTTCTACATAAGAACAAACCACGAACTTTCTGTTTGTTTTTCAAGGCCAAAATAGTACTGAAAGGTGTTTTGGTCTGCTAAAATGCAGAAGTATGTTCCTGGAGGCCAAGGATCGGTGTGGTTTATAGCTTGTACTTGTTACAAGCATAGCCACATCTATTTCTGTACATAGGTGAGACCAAAGTTTTTTACCGGAGGTCAAACTATAGGTTCTACAGCATACACGTGGATGAAGGGACAAGTGCTCTGAGGTGAAAGCATGTTTTGCTAAAACTTCATTTTGATGAAAATATTCAGAGCAGCAGTGTTGAGATGAATTAGACGTCTGAGGGTGGGCATGGGAGAGGAAGAGATTTGAGGAACAGTCAGGAATTACATATCTGCTGCATTGTAAGTCGGACCCCAGAGTATTCAGATATTCAGAAACAGATTTTAACCAGCCAGTAGGACTTGAAAGATGATTGAGGGTCAGCTTTTAATTTTCATTCTCCACAGGTCACGGCAACAAGGCCCATGGTACATGCACAGGCCATTCTCATAGATCTTCCATACCTACCTTTTTACTATGGCAGGTCAATAAACTACAGAATCTGTCTGCAGGAACATTCATGGTCTGTTAGACAATCATAATGCACAATATCAAATATAATTCAATTGTAAAAAGCTATTACTCTTTATTGAATAATAGACTTGATGAGCAGTAAAGAAACAAATCCGGCATCTATAAAGGCCATAGAATTGGATAATAGAAATCCCAAATTTGTACATATTAAATTACAGAGCATACAGCAGTAGGTGCACCCTCTGTGAAAGGGAAGGAGAGCTACTTTACCCTTAACAGTGTGTTTTGTTATGCTGAAATGCAGGCACGTATGTGCAGAGCCTGATAATTGGGGTGGCTTTCAGTTTCCCAACTCAGAATAAGCTTTTTGTCTGAGGATGTCATAGCAGTGATGAGGATGGGAAAATCTAAAGACGGTAAGCAGCTTTCCTCTCACCTTGTTCAATGTTCCTTATTCTGTGAGCTGGGCTGCTGTAGCTTTAGCTTTATCCTATTAAACATTTCCTGCCCAAGGGCACAGGTTTTGTGTGGAAAGAGCTGTAGCGTGTCTTCTGTTATTCTCTCATATGCACATATTCACATTAGAGTTCCAGCTGCTGGTCAGCAGTTGCTCAAACATCCTTTTGGGGCTTCCATGAAGAGCTTTCCTGGGCACACGCACTCCTTTGTGTGCTTGGGTTCAATGTGTTTGTCCTGTGTGGACGTCTGTGGACCGCGCACCTGAAGGACACAACCAGCCCTGCACAGATGGCCAGCTCTATGCCTAATGTCCAAGATTTTCCCAACAAACATTGTGTTGCACCAACTCCTCTAGAAGAGGGCATGTAGGTGTTTCTGGTATGTTCTCCCAGCCAGTATATTTGCCTTCTTCGAACACTCTACATTTCATACCTCTGCAGTGGCATGATCACCATAACAGTTCTCCACACAGGTGAGCCACTTGAACGTCTGATAACTGCTCAGTTTCTGAAGTATGCTAGCTTCTCTAATGTGAAAAACTACTTTGTCAAGGCAGACAAGACAGTCTAAAACACCCAAAGTAAATGAGCTCATGAAAGAGAGGAAGTTTGGTTCTGCCAGTAGTCATGGATGGGGCAGTACCACTTCTCCAGAGAGTAGACTGTCACTACACATCCTTGGATTTGTCTTGGTTTTTTTTTTACACTGAATGTTAGAGCAAAAATGGTTGTAGAAGCAGCCTGTGAGTAGCTGAAAATTTTGATCAGAATGGAGCAGACAAGTGCTCTTTTGTAACTTTAACTAGGGCATTGGACCTGGGGAAATCAGATGCTTCTCCTGAAATTCAAAAGCTAAGGGTGTAGTACTGTAAAGCAAGGCAAACATGTTAAAATCTGCTCCATATCCATGTTTGTCCCAAGAAAGAGGTCAGCAAGGGCTCTGCTGCCCTTCCTTTGTGTCTAAACCAGTTCATGGTGTTTGCCCCTCTCCCCCAGTGTTGGCATAATCAAGGAGGTGTTAAGTAGCAGGAAAAGCATCTCTTTCCAGCATTCCTCTGTTCAGATTTTCACATTTAATTTCTTATGGCTGCTCAGCAACTATTGTGCAGTGGTTGGGGGTAATGTTGGCTTATGCTTTGGATGGCCTGTCCACCTGCACCACGCTTAGCAGAGGCTATATTGGCATCTCTCAATGACCTTAAATGAACTGAGGTGCGGTCAAAGAAGTCCCACTTACAGCATTTCAGACGCTTTTTATTCAGTTGTGTGTTCTCTGTGCTGGAGACGATCAGCTCTGTGTGTTGCATGCGCTGTCTGAGGCAGACTGTCATTGGTATTAGCGCTAGCACTTTTAGGACAACCAGCACCTTGTATTAAACCTCTCAGACAATCAGTGTGTCAGGCCCCGGGTAAAGTTAATGCCTAACGTGTCCTTTCCCCTTCAGGGCTCATAGTATGTCAATGTGTATTGTGTTTGCACAGCAACCCAAAGCAAAAGGAGGCCAAGCACATCCACCAGTCCTCTACGCCCCTTGAATGCTGGTTGGCTCTAGCAATAACTCAGTTTGTTATAATAAAGCAGCAGTAAACTGGTGACTTTTTTTTTTTTCTCTCTGCTGCACACGCTTGCCAAAAGAAAGGAAGAGGCTTGCCCAATTGCCACTCCTCAGGTAGCTGCATCTCACTCACTGCAACCGTGTCATGCTCGTGGTGCTCTCTAGCAAGTGGTGCTGCTCTTTGCCTGACGCACACAGCTGCTGAGTAGCTCATCTGTGCAGCCTCTGAAGGGACCTGAGGTTAACAATGCTTTCTTCTTTTTCTCTGTAGAATTAACTCCAGTAAATGGCATTTGAAGCAATACCTTACAGAGCCTGAGTACCTTTCTTACTGGGATCATAAGAAACCGGGACTTCCTGGTATAAAACCTCTGCCAGTCATATTTGAAGGAAATAAGCACTAGTCTTCATATGGGAAAAAAAGTATTACTTGAGACTGCCCCCTTTGGCTTTTTCAGTGACAACCCAAAGATCTTCCTCTGCCCTTCTTGTCCATCCATTGCAAATCTTTTGAAGATAGAATAACAACCATATTATACATAGGTACTAAGAAACAGTTTAAAGGAAAGCAAAATGACAGGGAAAAACGAGAACTGCAACCATCAGAGAGATTAGAGTCCAGTGGAAAGGTGTATATGTAAATTGGGAGTTACTCAGTAATCAGACCATGGAAAGACACAGGTCTGTGTAGTGTGGGACAAACGGGCGTTATCTTTCCATTGATGCTCATACAAATAGTATTTGATTCTTCTGCTTTGCTTTTTGGCAGTGTACGTATTTGTAGGCTGTGAGGTGTGCTGGCATGGTTCATCAGGCTGTGCAGCAGCACTCAGCATCAAGCCTGCCCCTGGGGAAGAGGCAGCGGCGTGTCCTTCAGGAGCATGTCTGCTCCGAGCACCGTTTGGAGTCTCTGGCTTTTCTCTGCTCTGCAAGCTCTGTTGTTTGGCATTGCACATTTACAAGCTACAGTTCCTCACAGGAGAAGCCCTTGCTGCCAGAGTAGAGGGTTTATCTTCTATTTTTAAGTAAATATCTCTGATTTTGTGGGAGCACTGCCCTCTACATTAGGAGCTGGTGCCACTACACTAGCAGCAAGAGGCTACTTTCCAGCTCCTGGTTGTTTCACCACATTTCTTAGACATCTTATAAATTAAGATGGCAATTAGAAAAAATACTATGTGAAAAGAAAATAGATTTTTTTTTATTTATATTGTATTTTGTTCCTGGTTTTGAAATTATCTAGATACCCCTTGAGCAAGAATAAAAAAAAATACAAAGATCGTAAGTGACTACTTGTGCTGTAGTAAGCTAAGTGACAATCCTTGTTTCAGCCACACCTTCTCATTTGTCACACACAGAATTCCTTTTCCCATTGTGAGACTTGTGCTCTTCAGGATAATATTTTACAGCACTTGCCTTTATCATATATGCCATTAATTGGTTTTCTTTTACATTTTACGTGAAAATATATAGGTCTGATTATGCAAGATAATACATTCTAACATTGTTTATTTCACTCTTTTTTTTAATGTAAGAAATTTATATTTGAGACAAACCAGATATACACAAAATACTGATGTCAGTCATTGAAAAGCATGCATGGCTATTTTTTGCATACCCTGTTCATCAGAAGACCCCACAGCCTGTGTTTGGTGTTCTCTTCTCTCACCACATAATCGATAAAAAAACTGTGCCTCTACTGGTAATTTTACTATTCATACTAGAAGTTCAGCCATGTGAGACAGCTCCACAGACTATTATGAGTCTGCTTTGTTTAGCAATTGAATTTGTGTTGAGTAGTGCAATTTACTGTAATTTTCCCCACATATCTCAACATTTGGAAGAGCCCTTGAATCCACAGTTCTGAAATAGCACTGGTACGTTCCCAGCATTTACCTTCTCCCCATCAGTGAGCAACAGGAAAAGCAGAGTGAGTCATCAAAGAGGTGGAATATTTTTCCTTTAAAAATGTACTTTTCATGTATCTGTGGATTTTGGACATTGCCTGCTGCCAAACTGGACGGGCTGCTCTCCGCTACGCAATCCCTCTGCTATGTCTTCCCACCACTTACTCCACAACATCCAGGAGCTGGTTTAGGGAACTAGGTCATCGGCAAACTAACTTTACCAAAATTTTTCCTCTTCATTTACGTCCCAGAGAACTGCTCGTCACTAGGTCAGGCAAGTAATAGTGGTGGCATAAGGGAGGGAGCAGAAACACATGGAAGGAAGGTGACAAGGGGAGCAGCATCCTCCTCCTCAGTGGCATGAGACTGGCTCAGCCATGTCCTAAAACTGTGCTCTTAGTTCCCTGGTAAAATCAAATGCAAGAAAGAAGCAGGAGGTGAGGCTCAGGTTTTACCTATCCTGATGTCAAGTTGCCCAGTGCCTAAACTTAGCACAATGAATATTTTAAAATGAGAGGTAGACATCAGTGTCAGTTAGACACTTTTGAAAGGACTATCATTGTTTTTACCTGCTATATTAGACTATTTCTCTGTCCACTTAATTCTGCTGTCTGCTACATTTAACATTTAGTTTGCAGTGGTTTTATTATGATAAATGCAACAAATACAGGCTACTCATCTAAATACCATTACTATAGATGTTTTTATTAATTTTTTATGCTGATGAGGAATAAAACAGATGGAACAAGAAACTCATGGTATTGGAGGCACAAAGAAAGAGAGATTTTTTTTGAAAAACAAGAATGGCTGATCACAACTTAAAGTTTTATGCGGGAATTAAGGGTCTAATTCACAGCCATTGCAGAGCAGGCTTTGTCAGAAAAGGCCTTCCATTATTCTGAAACCCTGTTTTTGTTACGTGGAAGTTTATGAAGAAGTTGGAGAACTCTCTAGCACATACAGGGTTTCTCACAGGAAAAAATAGCCAATGGGTCTGCCCTGCTTGAGAACAAGCAAGATTACACCAGAAAAGTCTTCTGCTTTCTCTGCTCTCTGAGAACAAATCCCGAGAGCCTCATTCCAGTTTGAATCATTACCCCCGATCAACATTTAAAGGAGGCGTCCCACAGGAATACTTTGCTACTCCCATACAAAGTGGCATTTTCCTTGAGACCTATACAAAGGTTGGGTAGGTAAAGCTAAAAGAGACTGAATACCTGGGTTTATCCTTTTAATGTAGATAGATCCCTATCCTCCTGTCGCCTTCATGTGGCAGAATCTATCACTCATTTTCAAGGCACTAAAATCATGAGTTTATTGGAGACATGCTACTTTAGGAAAGGATCCAAATAAGATTTTCTATGCAGATATCTCTAGAGGCCTACAGCTCTTTGGCAAATATCATGTTGTGTATTTTAAGGTAGATGTCATTTTAGTGAGGCCTCCTAAAAATAAAACATATCTGAAGTTGACGTTAGAATGGAAATAGTTAACATATTTTAGGTTTTTGTCTCTAATTTGGCTCTTATCAGACAGTCTTTTCTACAGCAAATTAACACGTTAGGACAAAGCCTCACGAAAATGTGCTCGTCCTTTGTCCTCAGTGTTTGCCAATGCAGATGTTATAGCAGAGAAAGATCTAATTTCCAAAATAACTTGCATTTAAGGGGAGGAATATCTTCCAAAGAAGAGAATGGTGTTGGTTGGGTTGTGTCTGATGAAGAAGAGGAATGGATGGTCAGCTTTGAATTCGTAAGAAACTGGGCAACACAGAGGCACTGCAACAAGCCCCCTGGCACTAACTGCTTCAGTGCCCTCTTCACTGACTTCCACGAATGACTTCTGGATGGCTTTGGACACAACTAAACCATCTTTCTTAGAGATTCCTGACAAATCAGCTTTTCCCCAGTCAAAAACATTCATCACTCCCATCTCCTGGAGAGTTGTGTTGAGAACGTAACTTTCCTCCATCTTGAACTGGGGCAAGTACACCTTCACTCTCAGCTGTTGCAACCTAGCCGAGCTGGTCCATCCTGCTAGTTTTTCATACGTGAGGATGCATTCAAGCTGTAAGGTGGTATTGATAATAATGATTGACACCATAATGAACAGAAGGAAAATAGAATAAGGTTCAGTTTTTCCTGCTTGTCTTCTGACCACACTGGAGTAATGTTAAAGTATTGCTCTCTTTGCAGCCCCTTATGTATGCTACTAGAGAGAAAAAGAGGTATTACCTGTTCTAGGCCAGTAAAGTCCTCACAGACAATGTCAGGAAGAAGAATGAACATGCTCAGTTCATTATTAGAGTATGGGAGCTCTATTACTTTCATTTTCAGTTCCTCTATGAAGGCCATGTTAAAATAACCTTCTTGAAACATCATCTGCACCGTCCTTTTCTCATTCTGGAACACATGAAACATGTTAAGCAGAAAATATAGAAATGTAGAAATGATCACTCTGGTTGTAATTGGTTTCAGTATTGAGATTAGAGTTCAGTCCAGAAAACATTATTTACACTGGTGATGGGTTTAATGTATTTGTAGCATTGATGTGTTCCTCCCTCTTAACTGTAGTTCCAATTAAGTTATCCATTTTAGAAGCATAAAACCTACTTTTCCGTTTATACTGGTGCCAGATTACTTTATTCACAACTTCCTTGTTATGATGCTCTTTTTTCTGGCATGTCAGCTGAGAAGATGGATGCATCTGATGCAGCCATGAATCTAAATTCTTCATGAATAATGCATACATTCTCCTGAGATAATTTGTCTTTAGCTCATTTTTTCCTGAGAACAAACACTGTTCTATTGGTAAATAGTAGCAGAGGAACAGAATCCTCAAATTCAGTCCCAAAAGCAGACTGGTTTTGAAACAGCATCCTTAGTTGCAAAATCCCCAAAAAAGCTAGTGCATGTGCTCAGTGACTTTGACCCAACCAGGATCTCAGCTGCACAAGAGCCACTTCTGATAGGAAGTGATAGAAACAGTCACGTATTTGTTTGTCAAACTGTAGAGAAGATGTAGCTTTCCATTGTTCTAGCTGAAGACCAGTGTTTTGTCTTGGGATAACAGAGAGGAGGAAGGCTCCCATCTGCTGTTATAGGAGACTGACATGTGATTTCCATCCCCCAGCTGTTTCAGTTCCTGCCCATACTGTACCTTGTTCAGTTGGAAATATGTTTCCTTAGTGTCTTCTTTCTTAAACTCTGCTGCCCACTTTCCTTTAAAATATATAGCATTGACCAGGACAAGTACAGTGGAGGGATCAATAAACCCAGTAGCAAATAGGTCTTTGATTTTACCTTTAAAAATAAGAATTAAGAAGTATTATTACTTTGTTCAGGCAATCAATCAGCTGCATTTGACTATTAATAATCACTCCTGTAAATCTGAAAAGTAGTATAATGCTGTCAGACAAATAATAAAAAATTTTATGTACAGCTTTTGAAGACAGGAACTCAAGGCATTTTTGTACTCCTTCCTACATTTAGTTCTTATTGAGCAAAAAAAATGCAGTAAGTGTTTCATATATAAAAATATATCAATATTTTAAAAAACATATTTAAAAGGTGGAAACTGAAATTCAGACATGATATTCCTAACTGGTTGGATTGTAAACCAAACAACTTACACATATTCTTCTTTACCTTTTGTCTCATTTTCCACCCAGAAGTTAATCTTCTCTCTGGCTTCTTCTTCAGTGTATTTGAAATTGACTGCTTCCAGTTCTGCTCGGTAGAATTTCTTTGTGGAATCCAAGTATTGCTGGAAAGTACAAATGAAAAAATTTTATTGCAACATGATGATTTTTATAAGATTGATAATTTCACGGCTTCAAGATAATTCCATGCAGTAGATCAGCAAGAAAGGAATGAGTAAAACAGGCATACATAAAAAAATTCATTGAATTAACTCAATCACGGAATCACGGAATTTTCAGAGTTGGAAGGGACCTC
>RSEF01000002.1:78531405-78559901 GCA_003993805.1 Himantopus leucocephalus
AGCGGGGTTGACACCTGATTTGTCACCTCAGCCATTTGTCCCCTTGCGCCCCCGTCCCCCCTCCCCGCAGGGGGCCAGTTACCTCCCAGTTTATTGGCTCTATTTCAATCTCAGCCCGGTGTTTTCCACCGCGTTCCCACCGGCTTCATCCTGCTCCTCAGCCCGGCTCCCCCAAGCCCCCAGTCCCAAAAGGGCTGTGAGGATGGGGACAGCCCCTTGCAGAGCCCCCCTCCGCAAGCGGCTGTGACATCCCCGTGCTGGGCACGCTGCCCGCCCGGACCCCCGCACCCAGACAGCCCGAACGCCTGCGAGGTCCCTTGCTCCCCCCTCCCCAGCACAGGTGTCACCGTGCCACCTCGCCCCCCCCCATGGGGACGCGATGGGACAGGTAGCTCCCGGCAGTGTCCCGCTCCTGCGGAAGAGAGGAGTGTTTCCCCCGCATCCTGGGGGCAGGATGTGTCCCCCCTCCCGGGCACGGCGAGCGGGGCAGCAGGGGTCAGCGCTGCCTTCACAGCCACCGGCAGGACCCCAGACCCCCCGACCTAACCCCTTCCCCCGGCACGGGAGGGGACGAAGGGGGACACATCACTTCCCAGGAGCTGTGACAGCCCCAACACTGCCCGGGGCCACCCCCTACCCCGCCCCCCCCCCCCCCCCCCCCCCCCCCCCCGGGACCCCCCCCCCCCCCCCCCCCCCCGAGCTGCAGGGGCCATCCCCCGGCAGAGGGAGGCTGCCGCCCCGCTGGCCGAAGCCGGCCCTGGGGAGGGCAGCGGGAGTGAGCGGCGCTTGCAAAGGTTCGGGGAGGATTGAGCGTAGGAGGAGGGAACCTGTGCTTGTGTTCACCAACATCGTCTGCAGTGTCAGGGCTGAGCAGCAGGGATAATTCAAAATTTGTACTCTGTCCTGGGACTCGATGGAACCTTTGCACCCCTGTGGTAGTTGCTAATGCTATGTTTCTAATGTTGAAATTCATTATAACAGCTGGAGACAGTTGCGACAAGTTTACCTGCAGCATCTTGGAGAAGCAGTTTGCTGTAGCACGTTATCCCTCCAGGGCTGGAAGCAGGAGGTGGGGCAAGTCGTTCTGTGTGAGCTGTGGACAAGACAAAGGGAGGAAGGAAGGAAAACCTGCCCTGGGTTTGCAACAGCTGCTTGGAGCAGTCGTTCAGACCTGCGAGGTGTAGCATGCAGTGTTAGTAAAGCGATCAGTTTGGGCTGGGCACAGCCGTTGTCTCCACTCCAGCTCGCCTGGAGGAGATGCTCTGGCAGGGGATGTATTGTGTGATCTCCTGCTGCAGCACCAGCTCCTCGTTTGACATGGCATTTGTTGAGCACCTTTGCCATTCACAGCCTAATGACAGCCTCAGAGGGATATCTTCCCACCCATCAGAAACAGAGGCTAGATTAATGTCATCTAGGAGCAAAAGCAGATGCAGCCAGAAGAGTATGTAAAGATTAGGTTTTTCTTCAGCCATGCCAGTGTTATAAAATAGGAAAGTGTCCCTGTTTCTAGCTGCTGTGATTCTGAGACAGGTACTTCCACCAAATGTCACTTTGCATCATATATATAAAAGCAGCGTTACACACTGAACAGTCCTGAAAATACCAATAGGCTGTTAAATAGCTGTTAGTAACTTGGAAGGAAGAAGCTTCGTGCCATCTGGAGGTGTCAGGATCAGATACGTACAGCCTCAGCCACAGTGAAGTCATATATACTTATTTTTGGTACAGTTTTGCAGAAGTTCAGCAAGTCTTTTGTTGGTGCTGTCACTTTGCCATCCCCCTTCTAAGGGATGCCTTATCTCCTTCCAGTCTTTAATATATTTGTTATCCAGCATTCCTGTGGGCTGTTATAGAATATATATGAGACAAGATAAACAATGCGACTAGAGTGGTACGGGAAGCCTTTGTCAGAGCAAGGAACACAGGTTTTCACAACTGCATGCCTGCCATTCTTCCACTTTCTTCAATTCATCTGGAAGAGACTAAGTTGTATATTAATATATATTGAAGTCTAGTTATGGGACAGATATTATTCTAGATCCCTGTGGGCTAGTGATGCTTGGGGGACAAACTGTAGTGTACTTTTGTGATTCAATTTCAATTTATAGCAGTGTATGTCATTCTCTCGGGGTTTGTTCTGATTGGTTCATTAACTGTGCAGTAGTAGGTTTATTTCTGAGTGAATTTAGAACTCATGAAAAGAGCTGGCTTGATGGCGTCTGAAACTTCAGGAATTTTCCTACTTTTGCAATGCCATGGCAAAGCACTGGTAGCCTCTTACAAAGGTTACCAAGTAGGACCTAATCCTGCAAGATTCTTTTATAGCTCTTGTTCACAGGAGTTGTAAACACTGCGCTGAAGATGCTGAATGGTTCTTGAAAGTAAGTGTCCCACCTTGCAAAACTGAGCTGAATGTGAAATGGTCGTTCATGCTCCCTGGACTGTTAGTTGGGATTGCTAATGAAGGTTCAGGTGGTGGGCAAGCAAAGTATTGAGAAGGCTGCAAGAATCTCTTGCTGACAGTGAGAATCAACAAGGGCAGATCTGCTGCATGAGCTTGGCTGACTTCTCTGAGTAGTGGCTGTTAGCTCTGCCATTGAGGACTTAGTTGTGTAAGTGAGGCAGCATGACTTCCCTGAGCAGACAGAATGAAGAGAAGGGACAAGGAAGGATACTCTGGGTACAGCCTGTGGTTTCACTTGAGTGTGATTGGAGGCAGTGATAAAGCTGAACCTAGGGATGTTCATGTGTTTAGTGTAGATTTCTTGTGGTTGAATTACTCAAACCACCTTGTGTCCAGCTCTTTGCTTCAAGCTCCCTGCAACTGTGCAAATAGGAATGCTTCATCAGCTCCTCCTATCTCTGCTGAGAATATACCTTTAAACCTTCACTTGTGATATCTGATGCTGTCATTTTTGTTTGACTTGTGGATGGTCCTTAAGAAAGCTCCTGGGTATAAAGACATACAGGCTTTTGAAAACGCTGATTCTGGACTTGAGCCTGACAGCTGGGGGTGTAGTTCTTAATATCTGTGAAAGGTATGACAGAGAACAAAGATAACTTGCCTTACTAGACGTAACTGTCAAGTGTAATGTAGTCTTTGCTATTCCATCAACAAGCTCGCATCTGTAACTCAGAAACACACGTTTGGTGGCACATTATGTTTTCATAAGACCTAGGAAGGTGTAAAATTTCACAGACCAAAAATCTTAATGTGCGTAAGTGGGCCTTCTGGAATATCACTCATCCTGGCTAGGCCTGAATGGATTTTGCATTATTTTTTCATCTACAGGGTTTTACCTACATCAATTGGTAGAGTCCAGGATTCCAAAATAAGTGACTACAATGGAAAATATCTATTTTCGCATCCTTTCTGTGTGATGGGGCATAGAAATACTGCCTTCCAGAGTGGAGGAAAGACAACTTTCAGTATGGAGAGCAGGGAAAGTAGTTTTCAGACTGCATCCTTCAGTCTCAAGGAATGCATTTTTGTTTCATTGTTTTTAAGAGATGAAAAAAATGAAACGAAGCATTCGCTTTTTGGTTTGAAAAGTCTCAAACAGGCTATACCTGCCCAGCTGCATTTAAATCTGCTAGGAAATGGCGGTTGGACTGACTACAAGCTAATGCATTTGTTTTTTAATAAGTGGTGTGACTGGATTGCCCTCTATAGCAAGAGAGTTAGCCTGCTGACGTGATCGATTCTTTACACTATTTCTGTCTTCAACACAGTCTGTCTCAGTTGTATAGGCACGAAGGATAAAACTTTTCTCCTTACTGGGACTTCATACTAATGGGTGTCTGACATTACGGAATTGTATGCACTTCGCTGACCTATTATTTCTGTTTGCGGCATGCTCATACATATGTTTCAGTATGTTGAAAACTTTCTTCACGGTCATAATAATTAAACTTTTGTTTGTTTGTTTAAAACTTAGAGCCTGGAAAAAGTGATGGGAGACACTTTGGCTAGCTAGCCTGCTGCAGACGAACTGGTTTTACCTCAGGTATCCTTCAGCATGGCTGTAATAGAACAGTTACTTCCCTCTCTCTTTTTTCCTTCTCTGAGACTTGTCATAATTCAATTTTAATGAAAAGTAGGCTTTAGCATACTTAAAATGTTTCTAAGGATGTTGTATAGTAATGCTGCCAGGAGGGACTTTAGAGAGTAAAGTAGTATTATAGCCCTCTGGGAGTGTGCACATTTACAGTGTAAGCTTTGTGTGCTTGCAGTGAGGACAGCTAGGTTTTGAATATTCAATGCAATGCTGTCATTGTATTTTTAATGAAAGTGCTGTGTCTTTGATTACAGGAGCATGAATACCCTATATTTAAAGTGCTTTCTTATGGCAGTAAGACTACATGATTGCATGATTTCTCAATCAATCTCTGTCCTATCAATTTTTGAGCTGCTTGGCTAAATCCAACCAGATTTGAAAGCAGAAAAGGAGTGTCAAAATATATTTGACTCCTATAAAGTCAGAGAAAATTGGTGGGAGGACAGAGGAAAGAAAACTGTATCTGTACACCTAGGGAAAATCGTCACATAGTACCCAACAGAAATACATGTTCTGAAAGATAATGCCTAACTGACCATTCAAAAGACACATGGCTTGTAGGAGCACACATATATTCAAGTTAGCCAAAAAGCTAAGGGATGTAGGAATGTACTAGGTTGTCACGGATGTGGAAGGAACTGGGTATTTGAGGAAGATGAAGAGACAGCATTATGCAAGTTTGAGGAACATGTAGAGGAACTGGGGTTTGAGTGGTAGAAGAATATAAGGCAGTAATCAGTGGAAAACCAGACTTCCTTAATCCTGCAGACTGAAAGCATATTATTTAATTCAAAAGCAAATGACAGTTATGAGAATTACAGTAGTACACTTTGGAATCTATGTGAGTGTTTTACGGTTAAAAGTGGGCTTTTGAAACAAATCTAATTCTCACTTACTGCACTTTGGTTATGCCATGAAGCAGTCTCAGAATAAACAAACTAGAATTCCTGTTGGATTAAACTAGGTGGGAAGATATTTTCAGGAGTGCATCTAATGCTCTCCAGCTGCTAGTGGGTATTCACTCCATAGAATCAGAACAGAACTAGTCCAAAACAGAGTCCCCTGAAGTGCATATGTAGCATGGCTATTAGTTCCCTGCCATTAACTAACAGATCACTCTTAATGATCTGCGCTATTTGCTATTTTAGACAGCTCTGAAGTTGTCAGAGTCACAAGACATTTGTATTCAGAACTGATAATTTTATGCTAATCCATTACTTAGGTGGCCAACAATTCACTACCACAGTATCTCAGACCTTAATAATTCAAAATGTATTTACCTTTGCACATGCCACATTTCACTGGCAACATTTATATTCTGTGGATTAGGGAGAAACCCTAGGCCACATATGAAGTCCAAAGCAGAGACAGGATTTGAAACAAATTTCTCAAAGTGTGAACAAATACTAGATCATCTTTCCTTCTTCCTTTCCATCTGTTTTCTGTCATCAGAACACATCCAGCTCAGTAAGAACTTACCGGTTAAGAACAGCTTAGGCATATAAATGCAACCCTGCAACTTTATTTCTTGAGTAAATGGAGGGCATCAGCATAATAGGATGAACATACTGGTATGAAATTGTGGGGGACACCTCCAGGAACATTCTTCTGTACCAGAAACATAGGATGATTTGGGTCATCCCTCTAGAGATTTCTTGTCTGAAGAAAATGGCGTTATTAATCACTTCTTCAAGACAGTCTTAATCACAGCAGAAGGCTAGCAACCAGTCATGGCTTTCAGGAGTTCTCATCTGTCCTGAATTTGCCAGGCTCAGGAATAAGCTTTGATGATGATGAATGACATCCAAGGAAACACGAATTAGGCATTTTTAGACCAGTGAAGGTGACCTCTGACCCTATTAGAAGATGCTGCTTGTTCAGAGTCATATTTGGCCTGGCCAATTAATAATTCTTCAGTATCACCGACGCACTTCAGGTTCTAGGAGTTGGACCTCATCTAAGAGGGAAACTCACAGCCCCAGGAGTAGGCACAGGTAGCAGGTCAATACGTACAACACGCAGAGCTGAGATGAGGCCCAGCAAGGGAGCAAAAAACAGTGGTTAAAGGAGATTTCAACAAAAAGGAGAAAAAGAAACAGTGTGCAACTCAGCTTGTGAAAAAGGATGTGTCAGAGAGAAGAAACAGTGAAATAAATACATTTCATAGGGACCCAGAGGCAGCCAAACACTCCTAAGTGCACTCAGACTTCTCTGTTTACCAAGGCATCAACCCTCCAGCTTCTGGCTGTTCTCCACGTCCTCCACAAAGAGGAGGCAATCCTGCTGTCCTGTGCAGGAGTTCACTGTCATGTTTCTATTATCCTCTGGCACTAGGGGAGAACTGGTGGCACCTTCCCACCTCAAGTCCTGCAGAGGCCAGCATCACACTGCTGGAGCAAGTCTTGGACCCCAGAGACTGCTCAGTGCAGGCAGCCCCTCAGGCTGTATTCCCTTCAAAGTCATGCCATGTGAAGAACCCTTCTTTCACTGGCCAGTGAAAGGTAGAAAAGGGCAACTCTCCCATGTGTCTAGTCCCCCTCACCAAACCACAGCTTAGCACCTGCAGGCTCTTAGCTCTGCAAAGAACACCACCGCTGCCTCCACAGCCCCACACTGCAGCTCTGGTTTGAGGGGCTGATGGTGCACACAGCTATCCCAAGAGCATGTGGGAGGCCAGAACCTTGGCACCTGCAGCTTACCAGGCAAATAATAACACCCAGCTTCCTATTTCTGGAACCAAAGTAAACAGCCCTGGAGCTGTGAACTCCTCCAAACACTTCCTTCAGCCCCCGAGAGCCCACCAACATTGCTGGGAGCACACCAGCCCCCGGGGTGGGGAGCAATCAGTGTGACTAGCTGCAGCTGGCATGGCAGAGCCACCATTAACCAGGAGCCCAGCTGTGAGGGGGAGGTTCACTACCCTTTTTCCTTTAAATAAGTGATTCTTTAAGGCAGGAGAGGCAGTTTCAGGAGCTGTGCCCTAGAAGGGTATGTGGGTAAAAGACTAGGATAAAGTGCTGGTAAGTATGATTTGGTTTATGGCTCACAGTTTGTGAGCTGGTGGAAGAAGGAGTCTGTGAGGTACTGGGGAGGAAGAGGTGGCCCAGCTTGTGGTGTGGGTCTGGGTGTTGTCTTTTTGCTTTGGAGAAGTGTGAGATAAAGCTGCTGAGTTGAGTTTAAAATCTTAAGGCAATGGTGGAGGGGGCTGTGGAGGGAGGCATTAGGGCTGGAGCTTGTGCACTGCTGGATTAGCTTCCCTGAAGGCAGTGGGAAGACATAGGCTCAGACTAGAGGGTAAAGCATGGGGGAGAAGTGAGCAAGGAGGCAACTGGGTGTCTCTCCTTGCTGTGTGCACCTAAGGAGGTGAATGAAGGAGGGAATTACTTCTGTCCCTTGGTACCAGGTTGGTTTTCTGGCACTGTGCTGCTTTGGTGCAGGGGTGTGTGGCAGTGAGCTGCATTAGCAGCTGTGTGCTGCAATTACTGTTTTTCTGTTGTCTTGGTTCAGTGGCCATGTACATATACAGAAATGGTCAAAAAAGTAATATTTATAGGACTCCTCCAGAGAGAGGTTCAGATTCTCACTCTTGCTCTGTGGTGTGTCCTGTGAAGAAGGACCTGGGCTGTTCAAAGGTGTTGTCCTGTCATCTCTGTGGAGATGCCCTTCTCTTTCCACGTAGGATTCATGGTGTGTGCTGAAGTAAGTGCTGCTCTTGGCAATAGCAGCTTTCTACCCCTGCCTGAAGGCTCAGGCAGGAAATCACTCTTAGGAAAAGCCTGAAAAGTTCACAGGCAGGCACTAGCTTATTAAGCACAGGCAATCTGAACTTGAAATAATGAGCCATGGCCTCACCTCCTGGGGAGGGGAAGGGGCCTTGGGAAAGAGCAGTAATTCAGCTCAAAGGGTAGCTGGACTGCTGGGGAGAAAACTTGTTGGGGTGAATTAAATATTAAAAAATGAAAAAGCCATAGGCTGGCTAATTACTTGTAAAACACCCACTGAGTGAGTACAGGGTGAAACTGTCAGGGTTGTGAAGAGCACAGTGGAAGCACTACAAATGCTAGCACCTCTCTCCTGAAAGGACAGTCACCTGCTACTTTTAGTGCCTATATATGTATTCCTTTTCACTGTGAGGTTACTACTAGAATGGCTTTTTTCCTTGCTGGCTTTCCCTCTACATTCATGGTAGCTGACAGGCAAGCATAGCTGCATAAGCAGCTTAATTTGTTTTCTCCAGCTTCTTGCATTATGGGTGGAGGTAGTTTGAGGTGACAATAAAGGCACTTGCATGCTGTGGTGGGAAGGGGAAACCCCTTGATGAGGTTGCAGTATGAGCTATATCTGGTGAGCTGGAAGAGGAAAGGATCTATGCCTAGACTCTGCCCAGGCCTGCATATGTGTTTAAGGTATTTAAAACTAATGTGGGGGAGGGAAGCTGCTGCTGACAGTCCTTCTAATGTGTGTTCCTTCCACAGAGCTCTCCTGCGTGTTTCTTGTGCCCAAAATGCAGTAAATTGGTCTTTACGAAGAGCCAAAGAGAGGAGATACTAGGGCTTTGCTGCGGTTGAAAGAAGTTACTTGTAATATCCTTCCTCTTAAATGCAGGTGTTTAAGAATGGTTTATGCTTCAGTAAGATAGTCATCCTGTGAACTGGTATCAAAGTTTAAAGAACAAACCTATGGTATAAGGAGCTAAATGACAAGGAAGCTGTATACATTGGTTCTAAGGTGAGAACTGATTCTGCTGCAGGGGAAAGGATTGGGTTGATCATGATCTCCTTGGGAGAGCTGTAGGTGCAGGGTTAATTACTCTGGTGCAGACCTCCAGTTTAGGAGGAGACACCCTTACGTTATTAACCAGAAACATCTTGTTACAAGTACTTACAGCAAAAATAATCTGAATTGGGTACTTAGGTTCAGAGTATGAATTGCTGGATTTCTTCTGCCTTTTTCCCCCAAATCAACCCTGGTGTTAGGGCAAGTAGCTTAGCCACCTGTTGTACAGAGAAGGAAGCAGGCTTTGTTTGCACATTGCACTCTTGGTTCAATGCTCTGCCCTGAGAAGCAGGGTAGGAATGAATACCTTCCTGATGTCTGGATGAGGGAAACAAGAGAAATAGAATGTTATGGCTGAATTTGGGGAATCTTATTGCCAAAAGTGGCTGGGCCATGATACTGGTTCAGTCTTACAGCCAGTTGCTGGCAAAAGGCCTTGACAAAGTTCTCTGTACTCCTGATGATTTTTTCAGTCCAGAATAATTCTGGGGAGTGAGATCCCATGGAGTGTGGCAGACAAACATCTTTGCTGCTCGTAACAGTGTAAGTTACCACTGATGCTGGCAGCCACTTCAGTGTCTGAATAATATGGACCATGTGCTTGGCATGGCACAGGCATTACTATTTATCATAAACACATGGGTGAATGGAGTGCCTATGACCAGCTTGAGTTGTTACACTGTAGTGGACCTATGTTTGTGCTGCATCCGTAGTGCTGAAGAGCTGCAGTCTTGACCAGGACTCCACAGTACTTGGTGCTGTTTGAGCTCAGGGTACAGTCCCAGCTCCAGTCTGAACGTTATAGTGGTCATCGTGTTTTGTTTGCTCCACAGTCCACTATGGCTGGGAAGACTCAAAGCCATACCCATAGGGAGGATTACAAAAGGCTTCTGCTGGTTGCAGAGGGAGTACAAGGTATTCATTCAGTCTTCCTTCTGTGACCCGATTTGACTCACTAAAATAGAAGGAAGAAAAAAACCTGAGATAACTTTCTGCCATTCCAGTGAGTAACTGTTCTTATAAAAAGGTCTCACCTTGTCAGTGAAGTGTGGGAATGTAAGGCTGGGTGTATCAGCAGAAGAAAAGATTAGTGTGGGTGCAGGGAGAAGGGAGTAAGACTTCCTCCTTCTGGCAGCAGTAAGCTGTAGCTCAGCGTGGTTGCCCATGGAATGGCAGAGCTTTGCCAGCAGCAGAGGTGCCTTCAGCAGTGCTTGTCAGGTAGGCAGTTCTAGCCAACTAGATGGAGAAGATGTACCGCTTTCAAGAGAGTCTACCAAGGTTCAATGGGAGTGAAGAGCTGGTACTTGTTTGCTACATAGTTTTGTAGTCCATTGTGTGTGATAAGTGGGCATGCTTTATAGCAACGCACCAAATGGCTATGGCCTAAGTGTTGATCTGTCCCCTGAGTAGTCTGCAGCGGATCCAGTTGGGAACTATCAGAAGATGGTGCACATAAAGGGACCTGAAAGTTAAAACACAGTCGTTTGCTGTACAGGTTTCTTTACTTGGGCTGCCTATCAATATGGTCTATAACTCTGATTTTGCAATAACAAAGGACACAGCAGGTTGAATTTGGGGCTCTGATCTGCTGGTTATAGAGTTTACTCATGATCAGCAAGAATAGGTGTCAAGGTAAGAATATCCTTGACNCCCCCCCCCCAAAAAAAAAAAATAAAAAAAATTAATCTCTCTTGGTAATGAAGCTGACCTGAATCTGCTGTATTACTTGAGTGACTAGTGTTCAGTTCATGGAGCTTGTAGCTCTCTAACCTTGCCTCAAGAGTATAGCGTGTTACCTCATTGTTTCTTGTCTTTTGGGTTTATATTCATTGACTTGGAGAAAACTATGCTAAATGTGGTGCTTAAAATATGACCTACAGCAAGCTATGCAAATCTACCTTATCGTCCTATTTCTAGGATGGAGAGGAGGCCGCTGTTAGCGAAGAAAAAGTTGTGAGCGTGATGAAGGCAAACTTGAATGGTTGTGCTCTAATGTATTTTGTGCACTCTGTCATAGAGAAGCTAACTCATATTGCAGCATGAGTTTGGGTTTTTTGCTGTAGTAAAGTGTTTGATACTGGAAGGAAGCCATAAGCATTGCACCCCTGAGTGTAGTTAGGTGGTAAATGAATGGTGGTAAACTTATTACTTGATCTATTGCAGACTTTTTTGCAATAGTTTCTCTTTCCTGTTCTGTATGCATTTTTATTCATGCTGTACAGATGCAGCCATGCTACTACTTTGGATACACTGGGAGCAGTCAAACTAGAGATGAGAATGGCTGGGTTCAACAGCTAAGACTTAAACTCTTCAATGAAGAAAATAATTATTAGTCTCTACTCCTGCAATATCTAAAAGCATCACTATCTACCGTCAATTCTACCAAATGTGTACCTCTGTCCTTAGCCTAAGCTACTGGGTCAGTAGGTGGATCCTGTCTATTGTCTTCATTCAGAGTAGTTAGGGTTGTCTACATAAGCATCCATTTTGGTTTGGATCAATGGCATGCTTTTGAAGCAGATCTCCTGATCTTTCCTACCTACTGTGCTTTGGTTGGCATTTTAGCATAGTCTTGGATTACTTCTGAATGAAAATGCACTCCATGTGCAGTATGCTTCTATGGTCAATCCAAGTAAAATCACTGAAATAAGTGTTGTGTAGCTGGTGGGTCTGTGGTACCAGCTGTTCCTCCCTACTTGTTCCACCCTACACCCAGTGTGCTGTGCTACTTCATAATATAGACCGAGCCAAATTTCTTGGTTCTGCACAGAAGATGCAGGCTACCTCATCTGAATGCTGACAGTTCTCAGTGGTTTCCCACAATTCATTGTGTCTTTTAGGACAAAGTATTTCACTTTACTGCATGGTAAATCAGTAGGTCAGTCTGTAGCTGAAAGGACTCACCCTTCCGTCTTGGCACTTATCCATGATCTGATGCTAGGGTTTGATAAGACTAGCATGGCTTTGTGTACTTATAGGGCATTCTTGTGAACAGCTGGTGACAGGTTACCTCTGGAATTTAAGGTTTATTCATCAACAGGTGCCAAAACCCCTAATATTCCCACAACCTGGGCCAGTAATTGAAATAATTTTGAAAATACAACGTTACACTCTTTAAATGATTAAATTCTGTGCAGTTGAGACCTGCTGGCCTTGCTGCTAGTGACAGCAAAATAAGACTGGGACTTCTTTGTACAATAGGTCAAAGGTCTCCAGAGGTCAAGGAGGTCTCCAGAGCTTAAGTGAAATGTCAACCAAAAAACCAATGCCCCTTTACCTATATGACAGCAGCAATAGATTGCCAAAATTCTTACCAGTTCTGGAGTCCAAGATGCCATGAATTTGTAACAGTAGTTTGAAGACGAATGTAAATTGTTCTTCAGGAGTACAGGGCTAAATTATCCCACTGACTATGTGGGTTTGTTTTGTTTTTTTTGTTTTGTGGGGTGGGTTGCATTAATTATCAAATAGACATGAGTTTTCCTTGACTTGTGGAAAGGCCCTGCATTAATGTATATCAGTATGTGATACTGCATGTGTTTTTTGATTCAATGAAGACAAGATATTAACAGGTCATCTGAGAGCGTATTTCATGGAAGCCTTGGATCTTTATGTCGTTCTAAAAGATAAATAAGATGGAAGCTGATTCCTGTAGTCCTTCAGCCTTCAGTTCCTTCCCCTCTACTGCTTCGTTTAGGTGCACTACCTGCATACTTTTGCAAAGTAACTCTGATTAGTAAAGTGGCTTTTATGGTCACGTTACACAGGTCACTGGAGTATAAAATTATTTTTCTGATTTAGATCAGGCCTTATACAGAGCTGACTATACCATTTTTAAGGTGATGAAAGGTCATAGCTGTTATCTCAAATGCTACAAAGAAGACCAAGATTAATTTCTTCATGCCACTCAGGAAGCAATTGCCCTCAAACTAGTGTGTTTTTTGCCTCTTGGTTCTGTGTTTAGTAAATGCTGTACTGGGGGTAGAAAGCAGGCATAGTTTTTTTACATGTTCTATGAAGGAAATGCTGCATGCTTATTGAAGATTGATGCAAAGATCTGAGCAAGCTCTGAGGACTCTAGAAAGGCTATAGGCAACTTCAAGTGTGTGTTGCTGTGCCTGAGCTTACAGCATGGCAGGGCTGCACAGCTTTCAGTACTGATGCAGTATGTGTAGTACAAGTGTTGTTGGGGTGTTGCTAACTAGCTAGCTAGCAGGAAAGGTTGCCTCCTGTTCTGCCAGGTACTGTCAGCGTGCCCACCCTTAGAACATGCTGGTATGGAGAATGTATGCAGTCTGGTTTTAGTCTTCAGAACTCCTTGGTGCATGTGCAGTTCCCTTCTCTTTCCCTTTTGCCAGTGAAAGAGCTCTGACTGATCTGGCAGCGTGAAAGAGATAACAACCTTTATAAAATAGCAAACGTCTTGAAAGCAGAACCCTCAGCTTTTGGTCTTAGGAGTTCTGAGAGGGGGTGTTCTGGAGACAGCGTGATCCTTTATGAACAAGTCTAGTTTCCCAATCCATTTGGGCTCCCTTTTGGGGTTGTTGATGCATCTTCTGCTACAGTGTATAGTTTATTTCTTGTCAGAGTCCTTCAGGCTGGCTCAAATTCTGTGTCTGTAGCTGAAATGCACTTAGTCATTCCCTTGCTATTCAGATTTTCATCCACCTCTGCTCTTTCTGCTCAAAAGGCTGTCTGTGTGGTTGGTGTGGGGTTTTCTTGTTTGGATGGTTTTGATTTTTGTTTTTAAACAGAATGTGTCTTACCTAAAGGTAAATATCTGTAACCGAAGTTCCTGCCCTTCAGGTAACGACCAAAAGGTATTTTACCCTGTATATATAACCAGTTTCTAACAGCAGTCTTCTCTAGTCTGGGAGTGAAATTATACTAGTTTATGTTGGATTTCAGGTTTATTAAGTGGCCTTTGGGAATGCAGTTGTTCTCATAGGTACTTAATAATATCAAGTAAATATTTGTGCAAACAGATCCGTTCTTCAGACTGTTAGAATCTTTGCTTGGCAAGCCTACCTGCTTTGGTATGTGCAGTCAGGTATCCCAACCATTGTGGAAAATACAGGTTACTAGACAAACATATGTAAAGCTAATTCTCTCCCTGCTTTTCCTTCAGTTGGACAGTAAGGTTACAGAACTGCTCCCAGTGTAATGCATGTAAGGTTTCTCTCGGAAAAAATTATGGGTTTCCAGACCCACTTATTTTTCCTTTTATTTTATTCAGCAGTATCCAATGGGTGGCCATGAAAAATAATTTTCCAGAGCAAAACATCCTTTCATGATTTGTTTTTCTTTCAGCCAAAATAAAAATAAGGAAGTAGAACACAGCACATCATCTTGGTCTATAAAATGTTCTGAATAGGCAGGTGTAGCTCTATTGAATAGAAGTAGTGGAGCACAGCCTGCTCTTCTGGTAGTGTTTCCTGAATGTGGTAAGTGTCTTCCAGGTCACAAAATGTGAGCACGCAGGTAGCTGTGTAGCATCCTTTTGTTTCTGTACAGATTGCTACTCTATATGGCTAGAGGGAATTAAAAGCTGTTGCCAGTTTCATGTAACTGATATCCTTCTGGTTGCCTAAACCTATCTCATCACCAGCCACTTCAAAAATTCTGCCTTTAATTTCTTCACTTACTGTGTTTCAAGATACTGAATTCTCAGATTGTATTGAGGAAGTGTCTTGGTTTCATTTGTGCTCACTGGCTGTGGTGTCTTAGCAATCAAATCCAAACACACACACAGATGTGTAACAGACACAGAAAACAAATCTAAACGAAGTATTTTATTTCCTACAACTTGGTGAAAGGAAGTGCAGTATGTCTTTCTAAGGCACATGACTCTTGTGTTTTTCAGTGCTTCCATTTTTCAGGCAAAGTTTGAATTAAAACAACTGAGAATATTTTTTATAGTATGTGAAACCACTTCCCCTTGTGGCTAGTCCTTTAAACAAAGACTATACCAGAAATAATACGTCTTGTCACTATGTCATTAGACTGAAGAAACACTAGAGCAAAGTGCTTTCACTATAGGACAGTTTGTCAGCCAGAATCAATTATAATGGCTATATTGATTTAAGCTAACTGCCTATGAAATTTCAAAAGATTACAACTTTAATTGATATTGAATTGCATTGACTTGATTGATTTCCATGTCCCTGATTTAAGTAGGTACTTATTGATTGCTCAAATCTGTAGTTGTGTTCAGAGCTGTGAGCAGGAGGAGAGCAGAAGAAATTATATAATGTTGCCAGACAGGATTAAGATCAGGAAGGGGGGATGGACAGGGAAGGGAAGAAGTTGTCTCTGTTGTTATGTATGTGCTTAAGGTGGAAAATAGATGTGATGAGAAAACAGGAATGTGTGTATTGCTTGGAGGCAGGTCTGAGTTGCAGAGGAACTCTTGTAGAAGTATATGGTGCTCTGTTAATGGGGCAAGGAGGAGAAATAGAGAAAGAGTAGCTTTAGACAGGGCTGAGTTGGGATGGGGATAGGGGTTGCTAGCTCTGTAAGGAATGGCAGTGTGGCTCCATCCAATCTGTTGGACGTGTTGGAGTGAGTCTAGAGGAGGGCCACAAAGATGATCAGAGGGCTGGAGCACCTCTCCTGTGGAGACAGGCTGAGAGAATTGGGGTTGTTCAGCCTGGAGAAGAGAAGGCTCCAGGGAGACCTTACAGCAGCCTTCCAGTACCTAAAGGGGGCCTACAGGAAAGATGGGGAGGGACTCTTTTATCAGGGAGTGTAGTGATAGGACAAGGGTTAACAGCTTTCAACTGAAAGAGGGTAGATTTAGATGAGAGATTAGGAAGAAATTCTTTACTGTGAGGGTGTTGAGACACTGAAACAGGCTGCCTCGAAGTTGTGGATGCCACGCCCCTGGAAGTGTTCAAGGCCGTGCTATATGGGGCTTTAAGCAACCTGGTTTAGTGGGAGGTGTCCCTGCCTATGGCAGGGGGAGTGGAACTAAATGATCTTTAAGGTCCCTTCCAACACTAACCGTTCTATGATTTGGTCCATCCACTCCTTAGGATAATCTTTGGGTTTCCTATTAAAGACATGGCAACTAAGTGTGGGGTTTTGGCTGGGGAGCTTTAGTGTAGCCCAGGCATTTTCACAACGGGCATTGATCATCACCCCACTGCCTTTACTTGTATTCATCCTCCGTCTTCATCTCCATATGCCAGTGTCATTTCCAGTCACAGGAGTATTTCCAAGGTCTGCTGTTCTGATTCTTGCCTTCTAATGACTTGTCATCCCAAAAAAAACAGGCTTGGCTCCTTGTTAGTGCCACCTATGGGGCAGCAAGGATATGGGTCTGCCTGGTCTGTTGTAATCTTGCTGTGCTGTAATTGCCTTGTTTGCCTGCTTCTGAGTGAGTATGTTCTGTTGATGGCATTTCAGTACTGCTACACCGTGCAAATGAATCCTATACATTTTTCCAAGGAGAGCTTGAAATCCTGTCTATGTTGATTTGTGTTTAGAACTTATGTGTATGGCTGAATCAATAATCAATTAATGCAATGTGAAGAGCAAAACCAAACTGTGTGGTGTTATTGAAGGCATTACTGGATCAGTAGTACTCTAGAGCATGAAAAGTATTTGCTAAGTTGTTGCAAGCCCGATTTATTGATTTGTTTTCTTCCTTATGCTCTGCTGATTCCATAATTCTGTTAAATAGATGAGCACTAAGAATATATATCTACCATTAAGAATCAGCGGCTAGATGTACTGGATCAGATTATCAAAGCAGATATTTTGATCCCAGTAGTATGAGATACCTGCTGCTTTAAAGGCAGGCTGTGCTCATCTGTGAAAGTTTTCTTCTGACCTCTATGCAATTATTGTATTCTGTGCAGCATGCAATATAAACATCAATGCTGTTAATAGCCATGAATAATTCCTCCTAAAAATTTCTCTTATCCATGTTGTTGACTTACAGATGAGATTGCTAAGTATGTCCCTAATGAAATTAACTATTACAGTCACGACTAGAAAATCTAAGGAAATGGAAGGCTAAGACAGCATGAAGATTTAACAACCATAGCAATTGACTAAGACATGGTGCTGCTTAAAATAAAAATGAGGATCTACATTCTCCAGTGACCAATCACAAAAGACTTAACTCTTCACTATAATAAATAATTACTAGGTAGAGCTGTACAAATAACACCAAAGGATGTGTGAGGGGAAATATAAGATAACATATACTGGGTTATTCCAAAGCTAGGTGTTTGTCTTTTGTGAGGTCTGTGTCAATATAGACGCTAAAATAAAGGTAGTATAGGTTTCCAGTTAAAAAAAAAAAATCTAATTTCTTTGGGGGGGGGGAGTGATGGGGGGTGAAGTAGGAACGGGTTTATATTAACTATATGCAAGTCAGGGAAACTGGAAACTGCTGGGGGATTCATCCTTAATCTGGAGAGTGCTGAGGTGCTTCAGTGTGGAGATAACCGAGGTACTTACTGAAGTATGGATTTTGGAGTTATTAATCGAATTGGTTAGGTTAATAGCCGAGATGTTGCCTAAGAAACATTATAATTCCATTTGGAAAAGCAAATTCTTGGAATATTTGTTCTTGCAATAACATATGTTGTAACACAAATGCAGAAAGGACTCTGGGGCAGTCTAAACCAGGTTACAGTTTGGTCCTTGTTGCAAAACGTGGCCTGGGATGAGGCAGAGGTGGTTCCTTCAACTAAATCCTTATGGGCCTCTGCAATAGAGATTTAAATGTGAAAAGTCTGTTTTCTTACTACATGCATATGAAATAGCGTCGTCCATTTCTTGGCAGTGATGGGGGGAGGAGGAGGAGATGAAGTTGTTCTGGTATTTTTTTGTAATCATCTGCTAGAGGGCACTGTGTTGCCAGAAAGGGAAGTATTAAAGCATAAGGATGGTGAAAAGCAGTTCTTTATATATTTTACTGGAATGAAAATGGCTGTCTGTGATAGCTCAGACTACACTGAGTAAGCTTAGCGAATAAGCCTGAATACATCAAAGCCTGATTTTTAAGTGAAATCAACATTAAATTTTTTAAAGTTGTTTTGGCTATATAAAAATAATCAGAATTGAGCAGTGCTGGGCTACTTAAGTGAATCCGAAGTTTACTGGTAAACTTCACTAATGTGCAACTAATGCTGTATGTGAGCTCAGGTTAAATTCAGCAAGGTATTTTAGCCAAAAATAAGGGAAGTGTAATTCTGAAAAAGCTATGATACTGCATCAGCACTTCTTATAAATTTTCAATTAAGTTTCAAAGTGAAGGTAAAAGCAAAATAAAAGCAACTTCTTACAGCAGGAAATAGGTTGAAACCTAATTTCTCATGATTGAGGCACAAGGCAAAACCTGTTCTTCACAATTCTGTTGGGAGTGGCAGAACTTACCTTAGCAGTTCAGAGAAATGGAAAAAAAAAACAACCCTAAATTAAATCCTTTCTGCCTATCAGACAGGTCTTTCACTGAATCTGAATTTTAAGATTAACAAAGTGATGCGATCTTCTGCCTAGAAAACTGGGAAGTTGCCAGAGGCCAGGCTGAGTGTCTACTGCAGGGTTACAGGAGAGGTGAGCAGATTTTCAAGTGGGGGGGTGCAGTATTATCATATACACTTTACAAGTGGAGATTGCTGTTGCTGAGGCTTTTTGGTAATGGATGATGTGGTACCATTCAGATCTGCCCTCTGCTGACAGAAGTGTTTAGTGTGTAAAAGTGCTGGTTTTATATTTCTTTACGAAGCAGAACATGATGGCCTGAGTGCCAGGTCATGGGGAAGGTCGAAGTACACTTTATTGCAGACACCAATGTGATTTTCCTCACTGGATTACACTGAGGATGCTCTCCAAAGATGTGACCTCAGTCCCTTATTTGCCTCTCCTATTGTGGTTTGCTTCATGAAAGAGAAGAAATAGCATTAAGCTTAATGTTGCTGTTGTGATTCTTATTTTTTTTTACATTTTTTATTATTACCATGACCTCCACTTTCTTTTTCTTTCTTTGGCATATGTTGTCAGTTCCATCACTGTGTGGTGAGGCACCAGGGGCAGAAACTACAGTCAGGTGGTAACATCAAGGCCACATGTTTTAATTGTCTGAACCCAAAAGAGGCAAAACTAGGCAGTACTTTGAGAGGCAGAGGGTTGTCCTTTGTGACAGGCTGAATTAGTTGTAGTGTATGTGGATGCCTGAATAAGAAGCTCGCCTGTTTCTTAGCTGCAGTGGTTTACAGTGTTAATGCAAGACATCAATGATGTAGATTTACTGGTACTGGCCTGTAAACTGTAGCCCTGTTTCAAGTGGGCAATTATAAATTATGCTTTAAGTTAGCTGAATGTAGAAAGTGGGAATGAACAGGATCATGTTAGCATTAATGAAGGAAAATGGCATGAGTTATTTAATAACTGTTACTATAGGATACTTCATAAATCCAAAGGAAGTAGAGGTGGAAAAGACCTATGAGGTTATCTAACCTATCCATTCTAGACTGGCTTGTTGCCTGCAGTATATAATCATTATCTGCTAGTCCAGACTAGCTTTAAATACCCAAAGCTTCAGTACTCTTACAGCAGGCATGTTGGAATGAGAAGAGGAAGGGAAGAGCAATAGACCTTTCTTTTTCTCTGAAACCTTTCCTGAGATTTACATGTGGTTTTTCTCTATTTTTGTCTCTTTTTTATTTCTTTTTTCTTTTATGCTTCAATGTCAGAAAGCCCCAAAGAGTGAGGCGATTTTAATCATTCTATCGTTCTGAATAGCTATCTTGTCTATATGTGACTATACCCTTTTTGACTTTTTCTCAGTTTTGAATCTCTTCCCCCCGCCTCCTCCTCTGTGACAGCTGGTTTCACTGGCTAATCACCCCAGTAGTTGGTAGTGCATGGCATGACAATATTTTATGTTCCCTCCTTCTTCCTTTTCTGTTCCCCCTCACCACACTTGCACATCCTCACTGGGTAAATATCCCTTTATGAGACCAATATCGTTATTCCCATGTAGAGCTGGAAGGCAGTAATGACTCGCCACAAAGAAAGGTAGTGTGAGCAGTGGAGCCTTGATGGAGGTATCATGTCACTTAGAAGGTTACTAGAGTGAGCAGTACCAAAAAGTTGATGTTTGTTGTGTCTTTGTCTCTCATGAGCTTGAATGTACACCCTGAAAAACAAGTACCTGCTCAAAGAGGAAGCAGGCATGTAGTGGTCTGTCCATGCCTGAGAATTATGGAACAGTTATTTAGCCTTTCTGTGTGTTCTTATTTCTTTGTTTCATTTACTATGTAATTGCTTTTTCAGCCCGGTCAAAGAGTTTGGTGATGGGTGAACAGATTGGGCCTCCCTCCAGACCTTCTTCTCCAAACCCTCAAGAACGTGTGCTGAAGTGTGGCTGGCTGAAGAAACAAAGGAGCATTATGAAGAACTGGCAGCAGCGGTGGTTTGTGCTGCGTGGGGACCAGCTCTTCTATTATAAAGATGAAGAGGAAACGAAACCTCAGGTATGAATAGAGAACTGTAGGGCATGTTGGTTGTGACTTCTATGTGCATCATAGTTACTGCTTTGATTGACAGCTCATTTCAATTGCTCTCTATCCTAGCCAAAACCATACATGCTTAAGGAGGTTCAAAGGTAAAAGACATTGTAGGGAGACTTAGCTGCTACCCAGGCAAGTAGTAGAGCTTGGGAGAAGGTTAGAAGGTGTTTATGTACCCGTTAAGCATGCTGAGCTCCAAATCTTAGTATGGCCATTGATAAGACTGGAGTTTGACAGGAAGAGCTATAGAGTTCCAGGTTACTGAGGCAGGAGTGAAAAACCTTACTTATTCAGCTGGGATTCACTATCTCCCAAATAATCCATTGTTAAGCAGACAGGTGAGCCAGCTGCTTAGGGTGAGCTTGTGTGGGTAGAGTATACAGGTTTTATTACATGCCAGTATGTGGGACTTGAGAATGGGTTGTAATATGTGTTTTATATACACCTGGGAGTTACTGCTTTTCTGTGCAAATTTTGAGGAGAAAGAATTCGCACGAGGCTCTGTGCTGTCTGTGTCTGGAAGGAAGAGTTTGCGTCTGAGAGCAAAAACTAATTTAGCAGACCAGGTGACAATGTGACCTACAACAGGGAAAAAATGAAACTGTCTGAAGTTTGCTGTTATCAAAACTTTTAGACTTTATGGAGCATGAATGAAGGAGAAGAATAATTTTCCTGGTGGAAACCACTGGTTAAGTCTTGCTGCACAATATGTATTGGACAGTGTCATAGAGCAGTCCCAAAGTAGACCATGGAAAGAAAATGGACAGAGGAAGAGAGAGGATCAGAATGTTTAGGAGCTATCAAAGAGAGGATAAAGGTCAGCTACTGGTTAGATAATCTAATAATAACCACTAAATGATAATTGAATAAATTGAACCACAGTAGGGCTACTTAAAATGGTAAGTTTAGATCAGTTGTATCAGTTTGTCCATGAGACAACAAATGTGTGTGAGAAAGCTTTCCAAAGCACACTTATTCTTGCAAAAGACTTAGGAGATTCTAATTAATTAAAGTGTTGAGTAGCTGTAGGGCAGTTTGCTGGTGATAAGGGGTAATAGACAGTCACCATGCAACGTTCCCATGGACACGACATGTTTAAATCTCAAATTTTTGTTAGTTAATATTTTAAACAGTTTTGAATAAAGTGAACATTGCACAAGTATGTCTCTCTTAAGCCAGGTATTAATGAATGGAATTTTTTTACTAACTTCTTGCTGCTTCACATGCCTTTTGTGAGTATGTTGCTGGTCTAGCACCAATTTCTTGCAATTAAATGTGTTTCTGTAAAAGAATTTATAATGAGAGGACAGTGCTCCTGCATCTAGGGTAAATGCAGAGCTGAGGACATTGCAATTGTCAGTCTGGACCCAGCATTAAATTCGGGATGATTTTCTGCTTCTCTGACCCTCCTGTACCTACATTGCTTAGTGGGCGGGTGTGTTATGCTACAGGTTGGGATAAAGCTTACAGCTGAGATGAAGAATTTCTTATTCAAGTTCTTTGATATGTCTGTAAAATATGCTTGCAGCATTTGAGCTAAGGGCTTTCCTAGTTGCTGTAGCATATTATGCAGCATATTTCACATAGTCATTGTTTTGACTGTCAGGTGTCTAACCAGAGTCGTTGAACAGAGGGAACATAATTGAATAAGCCAGACAATGTCCCTGTACTGCTGCCTCCTGATGAGTCAGTACAGGCATTACAGAGTGACAGACAGCCTGTGTTAATATCATCACCATCCACGTACTCATTATAGCCTATTATTAAACTGCTCCATATAGCTGCATGCTTAACTGTTACGCATAAATTTCATTGTGGAGGGGGAACGGAAATGTATTTTCCCCTGTGAGCCTGACACAGACATGGTAGATGCAGGAGAATGTTGGCCGCATCTTATGTCTTGCGCTTCCCTAAGGGAAGGGATTTGATCCATCGTTATGGATAGCCTGCTGTATAAGGGCTAGAGGCTTGAACTTCATGTAACCTGTTGTTGCTTAGGACTCTGCAACAGCTGGATTTCACAAGTTTAAGACAAGCACCGTATCTTCCTATACCATGCATGGGGAGACCTGAGTGCTTCTGAACTGTATCGGTGAACGTGACGAAGAAGGAGCTGCCTCAGGTAGTCACATTGGAAGGAGTTTCTTTAACCCTGTCCGTTTTTGGGGACAGGGGTGCTGTACACTTATCACTGGGGGAAGCTATGTTGTATAAGATGATACAGGACCGCATCCTGACTCTTCTTGTAACATTTCCAAACTAGGATTTGCATCAAACTCCAGCTAGGACTGTATGCATTCCAGAGATGAGATGTACTTTTGCAACATGTGGATAGCTATTGCTTGGGATTCTCTGGAATGAAGGGACAATAGTATAGGCATGCCCACACAGCTTAGGAAGACAGCTGGGACCCTGGAAAGTCTTTGTTACAGGCCATGTAAATATTTTCAACAGTGTATATTAATCCCTAATTTCCCTTGGCTCTAAAGATACTTGTGCTTCTTTTAAATATTTCTGTTTTAAATATGAAGTATGGTCTGCAAGCTTGTGTGCAAAAACTAAATCAATAGCTTTACTGAAATTCTCATTGATCTTCTGCCTACTTGATTATTCATATGTACTCTGGAAGAGGGTCATATTCTTATTGTTTATCTGACAAAGTCAAGTGAAATTTATGCCATAATGCTTCAAAACAGAAATCTTAATGTTTTCTTGTTTATGGATATTGCATTGCGTCACTTTATGAAAACCTGTGTTTCCATTTCCTTAGAGGGAATTGTAGGTATTATTCCCTCGAAAATAATGCTGAAAAGATGGAGCTGTTATCTAATGACAGGAGATTGCCACAGGCTTACTGGAGTGAAGAGGAGTTATTCTGTGGCCTTAATGGATCGAGTACAGTTGAAGGTGTGTGTATTTCTGTGCCGTATGACATAGTTGCAGTTGCACAGTCCACTCTATCAGATTGACTTCTGTGCCAAACGTTAGAGGGTGAACTTGCAGCCATTTCTTTTCTTGAGTATTTTCTCAGGTGCCCCCATGAGGAAAGGGGGAAGGGAGGACTGACCTGCAAAGAGCTTTTGATGCTCCTAACTCTGTCAATGTATGTGTAAGGTTTTAAAGTAGCTTTGAGTTTGTTTCTATTCCCAGGGCAGGAGGTAGCATGCACCCGTCCCCAATTTCCAGGGGAAAAGAAGTCACTCTGCAGCTAATTCATTAACCTTTAGTCAGTATTGACTTAGTATAATAAAAGGTATTAGTGCATCTGCCGCAGGCTTGAATTTTGCAACTCTAGAAAAGAGTAGAATTTTCTAGAATGTGTTCTGGCCACTGGACTCGAAGATGATGTTGTACATGATATTTTTCTGTATCATTTTGGAATAATTTCTGATGCATTTGCAATTTTGTCTTGTTGCCTTTGCAGTGTTTTCCTGTTATCTTTGGAACGCCTTCAGCGTGTCTTCTAATTCCAGTGAACCTCAAAGTCAAAATGTAGGACAACAGGATTGGGAGGGAAGGGTGCTGAAAGTTTATCCTTCTCTATTGACTTGTTGTTTTTCCTTCATTTTAGACCTTGCAACCATTCTAGATAAACCACTCAGTGTGGACTTTGCCAAGTACCCTCCTACACTGTGTCCTTTTTTTCCTTTGTTGTTTTGCTCTCTGTTCCTGGCCTGAGACATGAGGACATGAGTCAACAATTGACTTAGGAGTTGAACCGTGGAGGTCTGTCCTTAACCTGCTTTAAATATGAGGCAATTTGACTTCCATCAGTGTCACTGACACTGAGGCTAAGTCTGGTTGTTGGTTGGCTTGGGCTATTTGATCCTTAGAATTCAGGGCCAGAAATAATTCATTGGTATAAAGCTGTTGTAGGAATTTTGTTCCATGTTCAGTTAAAATCAAGATGTTCGTGTAGTCACTTCATCATCCTTGGCGTGGGATTCAGGAATGCATACCTGAGGGCAGATTTGAGCCCCACTATTTCCCCCCCTCACATCTTGTAAGCATTTCTAGTGGTGACTAAAGTGCTGTGTAATGGTATGAGAATTAGAATGATCAGTGTTCCGGCACCAACTGTGTTTGAGGGACTCAGTCAAGAAGAAGCTTTCCACTCATGTTTCATGTTAAAGCTTTTCTTTACCAAATCCTGGCTCCATGGAGCCTGGTACAGGACTTCGCAATTGGTCTTGTTAAGGGGGGACTGTGTTCATGCCTTTAAGGTACGAACACTTGTCCTCTTTAAGATTCTTCCTCAAAGCACTGAGGCCTTGAAAGGGTGCAAGGTGATGCTATCATCAAATAATTGGATTTGAACCTCCAGCTTACTGGAAAGTCTGTAACCTATTGCCTGCCCCTTGAGCTGTTCAGCCATCTCAGGCTCCCAAAGCCTGAAGGAGGGAGGAATAACTTAGTCATGAACTGGAGTTTATTTCTGGGGCATGCTTTGGCATATATCAAGTTAGGTCTTGGGGAATTTAAACTGATTTGATCCATCATTCATTTACTGCCCAAGCAAGATTGCTAATGCAGTATGAGGGGATGGTGGACAAGGACACATCAATCTGTTTAAATTTAGTAATGTCTTTCTACCAGTGACAGCAACTGTCAGGGTTGATACAGCCTCCCTGCTAAGATGAATTTGTTTTTTTTCTACCTTTTCAGCTGTGTTTATTTAAAGTTCTCCCCAGTGTTCCAGGCAGATTGGACAGCTGTGAGCCAGATACTCCTTTACCCTCTGGAGAAGCATTTCATCCCCTAAAAGGTCTGGTTTTATAAGGTAGAAGAGCTCAGCACAATTCCTGATATGTGCAGAGAGAAATGCACAAGAAGGTGATCTGAAGATCTTTGCTGTATATGTACCTACGACCTAAAAATACTTTACAGAGATGGGCCTAGGTTGCGGGCTTTTCTTGTTTTTCATAGGTAGAGTGAGCATCCGTCAATTTTCCTTTCTGAAAAACTGTTCTATTTCCCTACTCTTCTTCCTGTTGTTATGCTACCAGCTCAACTTGCTGCAACTTCATTGCACAGCTGAATGAAGTGCACACTGGTAAGGAGAAAGTAGCTATACTGGTGTTAGTCCCCATTGCCACTGTGGCTGCAGCAAGTCCTGCATTACTTCCACTGTCCTGTGGCTGTTTTTCTGTTTGTTTTTTAAATGACCTCTGCTACATAGTGATCTTCCCCTTCTCCTCCGTTTCATCACAGCTGGTTAAAATGAGAACTTTCTACAGAATATATAAAATCAAATATATTCTGAAAAGGATCAATAAGGAAGTGTATTTTTACTGGGAAATGCTTTGGTTTAGGGTGTTAGTTCAAACAATTTATACCTCTGTAATCTCTTCCAGAGTAAACATCACCCTCATGTACCAAAGGTGTGTCTCGCTGAAGGGGGGCAGGTCACATCACACCATATGGTGCATCAAGCATGGAGAAAGTCGTTTGCTTAGTTTTGTTGCAGGAGAAGGGTGACCCGAAGCAAGCAAATTACAACCTCTGGAAGGCACCGCAGTGTGAGATTTTGATTTAACCCTTTGGCTTCACCACTGACTTCAGTTTCCTGCAGAAAGATGGGCTTTCTGAAACTCTATAATTTGACAGCGCTTTTCTGTGAACTGCTCCTGCTCTTCATTGTAAATACACTCCAAATCTCCTGTTCTGTATACACTGCTGTACATCTTCACCATTTTGTGTCATAAAATAGCAAAAAGCTGCCATGTATGTCACTGGGTTTTGCCTAAAATGTGTGACCTCGCTTATAGGTATTTGCCAAGTTTACTAATTCAGCCTGAGGGAAAGAACCCTCCACAAAAGCATGCCTCTTTCTGAAGTAACACAGGGCTTGAGTCAGAGTACAGAGTTCTGCTTGACTATAAACGTGAGATTTAGGTAACAGTTTCAAATAGGTATTTATGCTTCTTAATAATATTGGATAAGCAAGGCCTAACTCTTATTTTGTGCTGGCTTGTAGGCACTACCCATTTTGAGACTGGCTTGTTTGCTTACAGGGCTGCTTAAGAGGGGACTGTACCTTAAAGGGAGGGAGAGAGAGTGAGTTACTGCCTCTTTAACAACTTCTCTTTCTACAGAATGTAAATTGGTCCTCAAAGGAAAGCAGCTGTTAACATTTAAGAGGATTACATCTTCTGACAGAAAACAGCTATTGCCGGTTTTCAAACCATACCTGAAGCTCTGAAAATCTGATCAGCTGGAATCAACTGATATTGTATTAGTTCTTGTTGCTATATGTACATTTCTAGCTTGTGTTAATAAAATAATGACCTGAAAATGTAAATTAACAGCTCAGAATGCAGAAACACAAAATTTATCTTAAACTGACAAAATGACCTTAAAAGCTTTTTTATTTTTTCTTTTTTTTTTTTTAGCCAACTGTGATTTTCGGGGTCCTTTCTTGTGGCTTCTTGGCATTCTTGTCTTAGGCTATTCTGAAACCCCTTCTGGTTTCAGTTGTGCAACTTAGATATTTCAATTTTTTTTTTCTGCTTGTGCTGCCATTTCACCACTTCCCTATGGATGTTCCATATACTCCTAAAAGTGGGAAGGGTTTGAATTTCTGTGTGCAGTATTAAGACTTTAGGTTCTATTCTTCATAAAGAAGCTTTTTTTAAATGACAAAAAGAACTGTGACCCTCACACCTCTCTGCATGCCCTTACCCCTGTACTTCAGCCTCAGGTTAACATAGTAGCTACTTCTTTTTTCTCCCCTCTCTTCAGGGAACTTACATTTAACAGTTTTGTTCATTTTACTCTTGAATAGGGTGTCCCTAGGTGCATGCTATGAAACTACTTTAAAATTTGTACATTCAGTATAAAGAAGAGATAGGGAGGGAGCATAGACCTCTCAGTACATCAGATCAAACCATTTTTTTGTTTCAGAGAATTACCTGATAGAAACCAGACTGAGAAAAGCAGTCTTCCTGCTCAAGCCAAAATTTGAGACTGCTCCTTGTCAAAACATCCTAAGCTTTAGGTAAAAGCAAGATTCAGGATCCTGTGTTTGAAAATCGTACTACGTTCACTTAATCACTATTTGGACTTTGTTCTGGCTGACGTAATATTCTATGACACTACTTCTACTTTCCGTGAATCTCATGAGTTGCAGTGTGCACAGGGCTTTAATTTACTGGAGAGACTTGCTTGGGAAATTTGTTCTTTGCTTTCTAGGAGGACAGTTTAGCTATGGTGGTAATTGATGGTATCGCTAATCTTCCAGCATGCTGATATCAAAAGTATTTTGTCCTTTTAGACAAGGGGTCAGAGCTATGTGGATGGGGAGCCTTGATCCTGTTAGAAATTCCTGGTCCACAGGTGATCTGATCTTAGAAGCTGGGACCTCATGGTGGAGGTTACACGGTAGAGAGGGATTTCTCTGTCCATCTGCCCCATCCTCTCTTAGTTCGGCCCTTTACCCACTCCCTAGCTAATTACATAGGCACAGCAGCTCTGCTCTGGCATTCTGATGGGCAATGTTCCTTGTTTCCTTCAGTAGAGTAAAGGGAGGAAGAAGTGTCATTCAGGTCCAACCCTCCACCTTCCTTGCTCCTGGAGCACAGCACCTGTGCAAGTGGCAACATCCACATTTTGCAGGGGCTGTGGCAGGGAAGGAGACACATGTCTGCCCAGTGGGGCTGCGTGATCCTGTTTTGGGCTGCACAGCTTATTGCAGAATGGGGCACAGGGGAAGGTACTGCTGGATAGCACGTGCATTTTTCTGTTTAATATCTCTTTTATTCTCTTTTCCCTTTTTTAAAATAAGTTGCCTTCTATCTTACATCTCTTTCCTTCTTATTATATCTCCTGGCAAATAATAAATTTCTGGACTGAGTAGCCTAGAACCAGGAGGGATTAATAGTCTTTCACTGGTTTCAGCATGCTCTGCTCACAGTTCACTCGCTAACAGCGTCGGGCAGCTGTTAGTTTGCTATGTGAACAGAATGCACACAAAAATATATAACGTCCACTTTAACACTTTATGCTTACCCTCTAGGATGCTTTGTGGAGCCAGCAGGTGCTGGCTTTGGCCCGTTGGAGAGTTTGGCTGAACTCCTCTGGCTCTCTTCTGAGCTGTCTCTACAGTAATCATTCAGTGCTTTGTTTTGTTTTG
>RSEF01000002.1:78560901-78614909 GCA_003993805.1 Himantopus leucocephalus
TTCTGGGCTGCAAGTGCACATTGCCAGGTCGTGTTGAGCTTCTCAGGAAGAAGCGGTATACAACTACAGCATATGTAGTACAAAGAGCCCTGGATCTACCCACTGCAAACAGCAAAAAGCTGTCGATGTGCTTTTAATTTTCCCCCAAGAGCAATAAAATGCAGCTTTATTCTCCGACTACCACCACAAATAATGCTGCTGGAGAGCTGTCTCCCTCCCTCAGGCAGTACGCCTTCTGCTACTGCCCACCTAAAAGCTGCACATGTGGCAAAGAACTAGGAGTCTCCCAAATATGAAAACTCACTTTTAAACATGTGTTACTTGTGCCATAATAGTACTTACAAGTATAAACAATGATTCACAAAAGCCAGCAGTACCTTAAATAAAAAAGGTTTCACCATGGCGTTTTGATTTTAATTTTTTATTATTATTTTTAAAAAAGAAACAGTATTTTAAGACTGGTGAAAGTGTAGTATGGGTTCACTGTAATTCTTTAGCAGCTGGCAGTAAAAAGACAGAAAAATACTTGTATCGATCAATATTCTTGCCTCTTCTTGCTACACAGGGCTAAAAAAAACACTTTGCTTTGTCTATCAGTATAATGCCACCTCTGTCACCGAGCTATGCAACAAGACTGATTACCGTCTTTGTTTTAAAGCCTTGGCTATACTACAAAAATGATCTGTTGCTGACAATGGATGTCAGCAAAGGACACAGCTGAACCCAGCTGTATGGACAAACACAAGCCTTGTTTACACAAGGACATCTTTCGGTGTGACCTATGGTGTGAATTTAAACCAATGTAATAATGTCTTCTTCCTGTTTACCCTCATCCCATTCCCTATAGCTCTATTCAGATAAGAAATTACTATTTAGGACTTCAACAGAAGACAAAATAATTAAACAGCCCACACTGTACAGGCAGCCAAATTCCCAGTCTGTTTGAACTAAGTTGACGATGTTAAATTACACCTGCTGTAGGCAGGCTAATGCAAAGGCAATTTAATTTTTCTCCTTCAGGTTTTGTTTTTAAAGAGTTCGACAATCATCACATCCCACCAATGCCTGCATAAGGCTTAACTAACCAGTGATACATACGCTTGAAATATCTAAACTAACTGCTTAGAGCAAACAGGTTCTCCTCACCTCAGAACTAACCTTGCTTCAAAATTCTAATTGTCCTTTCTACTCGAGCATCAAAGCCCTGCTTGGCAGAGAGGCCTCCCTCCGCTGAGCTGAACTCCACAGCCAGGAAACACATCGGTGCCCTCAGCCACAGCCAAGAGCCGAGGAAATGTTCAGACTGGTAAACAAGCTAATGCCAAAAACCTTAGTGAAGGAGGGGAAAAAAGAAATAAAAAGGTTTTCTTTTTCTTTAAAGCCATATATTTTCATTTTTAGTTTAAATGACAGCTTTTAAAATGGGTGCAGTCTAAAGGGTGAAAAGGTAATAGCTTTTCTGGCCTCTCCTTTTGTTTTCTTTTAAATGTTAAATTGAAAGCACATCACACAGATTCACAAACCCAACAGGCAATGCCATAGGTAAGAGCTGTAATTGTCTACTAAAACAAAGGGCAGGAGCGCACACCGGTGTGGCAGCATCCACAGGGCACATGCTTCTGACCCCACCTCTCCTCCGCAGGTGATGCAGCCAAAAGCCTCTGGTAAAAACACCTCATGCCAGCGAGACACAGGGGCACAAAGATTATTTAACTTGTCCCTTCTCTCCTCTCCTTAGCTCTCAACAAAGATTTACACAGCATACACAAATAGCTCACTTCTACTTTTGGCCCTTGTGCAAAGCTGTAACAACTTAATTGAAAACAGTAGTAGCAAAGGCATGTGGGGAGGGGGAAATGTGGAGGTAAAGGAGAAGTTGTGCTCCTTCACCCTTCATGATAGGAGTCTGGAAGAAATTTCATTGACATGAAAGTCAGTGTCCCAGGTTTAGCATCAAGATCTTGAAAGTGAGACCTTGTCCAAAAAAAAAGTAACATTGGTCACCGGTCATTTAGAAATGTTTGGTACTATCTAAAGTCATTACCAGAACATGAGTATTTTTATTCCTCCAGGAGGAAAAGTTCTCTTCTTCTGGAGATCAGGTACTGGTATCAACATTACACAGAGTGACATCAACACTGTTACCTTGGGGGTAGTCACGCTGGGATGTTCACACTGATAAGATCCCTGCAAGGACAAGGCTTAAGGTGCAACCTGGAGCTAAGGGACAGTAATTAGCTGTAGCATTAAGCTACTTATAATTCAGACGTGAATCTCCATTTGGTGGAGCAAGGAATGCTAATATCCTTAAAACAGCTTGACTGAAAACAATTCATCTGTAAAGATTGCAAAACAGGTGACAGTCTCACAAAAATTGAGAAATACCCCTTTTTCTTCTTACAACTTGTGTTAGACTTAATTTTTTATCAAGACAAGCTGCTGTACCACCAGCAAGCAGACTTCGCAATGAGCAGCCCTCCAGCAAAGACTTTCTTTCAGCATTTACGATAGATTTCAAACTCTTGCCAGTGAGACTTCCAACAGATATTCACTTGTCTGAGTCTCCCTAGTCCCACGCGGAGAGGGTTGTGGGGTTTTGTTTATTTGTTATAAATAAGAGGTTATGCTAGGTCCTCGGTTTCTGACCTAGGTTCTGCATCATACGGATTAATTCTACAGTGAGATGAACTCTCTTCATGACATTATTTCACAGTAAGTCAGAAAGGCCTTCTGACCCAAGTGTTTTATAATACAAATAATCATGAATATAACTCTACTGGCCCGGGGCCTAAAACTGGTCTCCAGCACTCATTCCCTCTTCTCCCTGGATATCTTCCTCCTTCTCCACTGACTAGAGAAGAAGCCTAAGGAGACCAAATGTCCCTAAAATTAGTTTTTGCTAACAATTCCTCTCCTTTTTTCCTCCATGCTAGACTTTGCTTGGAAAGGGTCTCAGTGTTACAGCCATTCAGTTTCAAGACTGAGTCAGTTATCACCTTATACGTACTGAAGTACTGCACAATACATCAGTCCCCTCAACCCCCTCTAGTCGCATGGGATCTGCTCACCACAGACACTTAGTTCCCCTAAGCTTCATTAAGAGGAAAATTACATTCCCCCACTCGCTTCCACCCCTCTACCCCCAGAGACTAATGAACACACTTTGGGATCCTCCTGGACTGAACGCACCTTAAAAGGTAACATCAGCAACACCTCACTGAGCTTCTAGCTGTAAGCCGTGGCAACGCTTTCCTGTATTTATGCAAGGGCTGCACAAATTCAGCTTCAATAGTATCAGAACCTGATTTAGAGGCTTCAAAAGACATTACTTGAAAGCTATTCCAGATGTGTGGGCGATACCTAGTTTTCCACTCTCACTCTTGGCTTCAATACTTCAATAACTACTCTGTTATTGCAGCAAGTCCAAAACAAGGACCACAGACTCTAAATTTCAGCAAGGAAAAAGAAAAAATAAAATAGCGAAGCTATAGTTTTTCTCTAGAACAGAAACTAAGAGAAAAGCTTGAAGTCACCAACTATACCACTTTGGAATCAGCTGAACTACTTTGACATGGAAAACTAACCAGCTGAGCCAAAACACCAAGCTTCCCTCCCAAACTGTTAAGAGACAGACTACACTGAAACACGCTCAGAAGTTCATTTCCAAAACATCAACTAACCTCTAACAACAAAAGGTGCAAAAGAATAGGTTTTGCAAGGAAAGAGGAGGAGGAGGAACACTTTCAAGTGTTACCACCAAAAGAGAAACCAAACTGGCTTCAAGTTTGCTTTGCTTCAATCTTCTGCTTTGAGACTTGAGATGACAGGAAGCCACTCACAGCAAGAATGACCAGATATGACTGCAGAGCAAAGGTCCCAAATATTGAAGATTTCACACACACACAAAAAAGGAAGTCAAGTTCCACACTGAAACCAGAGGTTTGTTTATGTTTGAATGCTTGTAATCACTGCTAAAAGGAAGCTGTGGGTTTATTTTTAGGTATCTATTTTTGGAGAAAGCATTATCTCAATATTGTCATTTTATGTTATTAGAGGAAAAAATGGTTTCCTTGTACTAAACTTAGAGTCATCACGTTTCCTGCAAGTAAGCATCAGCTCAAAAAAAGCCCCACTGAAAAATGAGAAAATCTTTCAGGGTTCTTTTTTCCTCACTAGATGTTGAATCAACAGATGCAAACAGGCTAATGGCTCTTCTTAGTCTCACAAATGTGACAAAAACTGGATAGTTGTTATCCTCAAAGAAAACAAGCTTTTTTGCAGAGCATTGGATTTGGTTAAAGGCTACTTTCAAAAGATGCCACTGATGTTGGCATTATACTAAACTCATTTTTAGGTCATACTACTATAGACACTCATTTTCAAGCCTCCAAGCGCTACTGGCATAAGAAACAAACCAACTACTGCATGGTCACCCTCTCAGCAACCAGCACATCCCTGACCTCCAATCTGTCCCCAACACCCACAAACAGGGTAGCCCAGAATCACGATGGTACATTCAAATGCATGGACTAAGACTACAAAGTTACAAGAAAATACCAGAAACTCGTAACTACAGCACAAATACTGTTAAATAAAANTAACTACAGCACAAATAGTGTTAAATAAAAACCCCTGCAATTATGAACTCCGTAAAGATGGTACAGCTCATTATAGTATCTAGAAACACATATGGAACAGGTCCATCAGCTAGTGAGGAAGCCAAGGCAAATACAGTGTAGCGCTAATTTAACCATGAGACTAGTGGCTTCAAGCCTTCTTTACAGGCTGAAGGCCTGTATTTTGTATTAAAAAACTCTCCAAAGTCTGTGTTCCACACTGAAATTGGAATTTGCACTTTAATCTTTCTCCTGGTTGACCATGCCTGATATAAAAAAGTCAGACGTTAGCACCTGACAGTATCTGAAATAAAGATGAAGCTCTAGGTACAAATGTATATGGCTTATTACCCATCAGTTTAATTAATGAGCAGAATCTTCTGTGCTGAAGGAAAAGGCAGTCCCACAGTTGATTATCTTTCAGTAGCTCAAAGGTGGGTGAAGCACAGCTGAAAAGCAGGTGCATCTCTAGCAGTAATGCTCAATTGTTGCTCACTGCACTTCCGCAGCACTGTTCCTGTAAAACACTTGCACAAGCTGATCATCTTGGTCTCCTATTTTGAATATATTTGCAGAACTGCAATCAAGTTCAGGAATTCATTTTAAAATTCTACAGTTTATTTCTATAAATATGGTCTGTAACACCAAGCTTGTGTGCAGTCAGAACTCAGACCTTTTTTCCTCAGCACAACTAAAAATCATATTAATAGAGTCACAGATCAGCTTCATCCTCTTCACATGGTTCAGACTCACACTTCATAACATAGTCCCCAAACACAATTGTCATAACTGTACCGAAAAATAGCTAGAAGACTGAAGCAGTTGGTCAGAACCAGGTAACTAGAGAGAAAAAGCTAAAAAGTTAATTTTGCACTGCTGCTTCAGGTAGGTCTCTGCACAAGTTGAGGACAGATGGAGACGACTACTGTAGAAACTCCTGCATTACTTACTTCTATAGTATAAACTAAATTCAAATCTGTTGTCATTTTCTGCTAGTTTCCCAAGTGCAAATAAATGTACAAAGGCAGCATTCTGCACTGACATGAAAGGAATAAGACCAACATGGCAACACGCCCTTCTCCCCTGAATTTGCTATTCTTGCTATTTTTAGCACTTTTTAAACATAATGTACACTGACATCATAATTTAGCCTCTCCTTTTTCACAGCAGGCTAGAGTCGTCTGGAACACCATACATATTTCCACTGCAGACTTGAAGACAAAGGTGACTGACACAGGGAAGAGAAAATACAAAGGCACACAAAAGAAAACTCTTAAGTTTGATAGTTTCTAAATCAAGGATCTGGTTTTGGATATTCCTCATCTTTTAAACAGGAGGGTTCTTTTGTGTATAGGTGCAAATCCACCCTGGCACCTAAGCCCCACACAGCTTATTACCCTCTAACACACTGTCACTACAGCCACAGCTGTGCAACTCAGCCTGGGAAGCAGAAGATGGTGTGCACACGCATATGGCCGTGTGCCTGTACATCTCTACCTATCTACATGTATAGCACAGCCATACACAGACAGCTTACGTGAGGCAGTCATGCATTATTTATAGCCCTTGTCTCTCATCGCCTCTCCTCCTCTACCTGCCCAGCTGAACCCAGTACTAAAGCAGGAAATAATTGTTGCATGAAGCTGTCGACACACTTCCTACTCTTCTAAAGTAGAGAGGGGAGAAGTTCTGAGGGGTCAGATAACCTGTCTCAGCACACCCAGTCATGCATGCTATTTCCAAGAAGATAAAATTCTGTAATGCGTTCCTGCTTAAGCTCTGCAATACTAAATTTCTGAGGCAGACGTTGACATCCCATTTTAATTGTATGCCTTGGAACACGGAGGACTGATAAGCCTTTTTACTCCAGCCAAACCATCCATGTCATGAGTTGTGTAGTAGTAAACACAGCGGTTTCACATGTTGAAAAGCACTAAACTAAGTTTAGCTGTTAGAAGCGTCAAACAGCAGGAGCTCAGCACCACACCCCAAATACAAGCCTCACGACAGCAAGTTTGACCACTCAGTAACACCTTATGCATAAAACTTCTCTCTCTTCTGCTACATTAAAGATGTAGGTTTTTAGGTTTTGGAAATGGCAAACGAGGAAAGCCCTCATCATGCCATCTTCTCTGTTAACTGCACATTCTTCATCCGTCCTTCTGCATTTGACATTCAAGTAGTAAACAGTGGCAGATCAGAATCGCTCTGCAAGTAATTGTGTGGGTTCCAGAACCATCACGCCAACTTTATGCAGACAAAATTCTTTAAAGCCACGAAGATGCCTCTTTCTTCCTTCTCCGCTCCCCCTCCCAGTTGCATAAGCTTATTTTTCAACATTTGGCAACGGAATGAACATATTAGATCACAAAGGACCAAATTTGTTGTTGTTTTTCTTTTGAGCTTACTTAATTAGGACTCCAGTATGTGAAAAGTAAAAGGAAAGAAATGCACTGTGGTACAGAACTATCAATATTAACGAACAAGCCACATTTCCAGTTTTTAAAAATATTCTGTTTGAGGCTAAATCAGCATATCTAAAAGTGACCCATTTGGAGTAAGTATGTCACCAAGTTCGATATTTAGGTCAATGTTTGTGCAATAATTCCAATCTGTCCTGAAATCAGGAGCTCTGTTCTCCTCAGGACACAAACATACAGGAAAACCAATCCTAACACCTATTCACAAATCCCTTCCGAAAATTTACTGGGGCAGAGCACGAGAGCTGTCTTGGCTAAGATAAATTTAGAATCAATCAGATTATACAGAAGCAATACTAATTTTTAATTAAAATTGAGCCCAAGACCCTTCAACATGAATTCAAAACTTCTGTAGCTTACATATATTTATTGCAGGAGTGACGCATTAGGATTTGTCTCATTCTGGAACATCACTAAAAAGTCAACATTGCCAATATTCTGCGGGGAGCTAGACTGCAGAGCAAGCATTCTTTGCAAAGTCTCCTTTCAAGATTAAGCTTGTTCTTTAAAAGTTAAAGTAACATCATCTTCCAGCTCTTTTGAAGTATACAGAAGACAGACATGATTTTTTTTTCATAGTTAAAAACTGAACTGAGCAATTGTAATGAAATATTTTACCAGGGATCTCCTTCTGCATTAAAATTTATAATTAAAGCTTTTATTACACTTGTAAGTATCAAAACCTCAGTTTTCAGCAGCATGCATCAGGAGCATGAAAGGCTGCAGAAAAACTACTACTGAACATAAGTTAACATGAATGTCAGTTGCAAAACAAATGCCATTAAAAACATCTGTATTTAAAATAGTCTTAAATATTATTTATAATAATCCATAAAAGTGCAAGTACTATAAACACCACCACAATTAAGAAGAATCTGTAAGCATCGTGTGACCAAGCCCGTAACAAGCAACTAGAAGCTTGAAGTTAGAGAGCCATAACATCTTCCTTCCTAAATTTGCTTGCCTTTAAACATACAACGCTTTATAAGGTATTTTCTTGGTTAGCAAGAATATTTCAATTTCTTTGAACTTGAGTAGTTTCCGTACACCTGAGGCAGAGTACCTTATATAAATATTGGGTTTTTTCCTTGCATGCAACTCTAGCTTGCCTGAACTACAGAGCTGAAGATGAAACTTTCTCATTTATTTGTACATGTACAACAGGGACAATGCACCTTACAATTAAGCACTGGGACACGAACAGCATCAGCTGGAGGAAATTTGAGTTACTTTTGCAGCTTTGCTAGTTTCTCTGTTGCTGTTCTTCAGAAACAGTGTTACTGCACAGTACTTCCCACACAATGGCCTTGCATACAATCATGCTTGTCTCTGTTTTTCAGTCTAAGGATAGAAAACGCAAACATTAAAAAAGCAACTTGAAGTCGCAAAGTACTGTTTCAAAATCCACGAATTCACAATGCTAAGTCTCAGGTTTTGGGGCTGGGGGTTGGAGAGTTGGGGAAAACGAAGCATCACTTTTTTTTCAAAGCATGTTTTACCAACAAAAAGAGTAACATAGTGAGTTTCTTCAGTTCTGACATTCTGAAAAGACACTTCAAACTATGTATTTTCTTTCTACTCTTACATAAGAAAAATGGGAGGATATCATGAGCGCATGGGGATATGTTCTCATGCTGGCTATCGTCCCAATGCTGTTAGTCATTTGGGTGAACCAGAGAGAAAGAGAGAAGCACAGCATGGCACAGAACAAGCTTATGCTGCCAGTAATTCAGAGGGGCTTTCTAGCCATTTATCTCTACTTCTGAAGTTCATTGTTTTCCACTGTTTTTCTCACTCATTAGATTTGCCTTTCATTTATCTGATGTCAAAGCCTCTGGAGATGAAAGGGCGCTACTCTCCCAGAGAAAGCCACAAAGCGGCAAGAATTCAAAAACCTGACAGACCATGCCTCACCGTCTCATAAAACATGTCTTGGGGATTTTTACCTTGAGGCTTAACAGACCTGAGCAGGGATGCCAGCACAGTGTTTTAAAGAGAATTTTAAAACTTACTAGAAAAAAACCTAAAAGTCATTTTAAATGATGCATGTGTTGGGAGGTGCAATAGTTACTGCTCAAAGACAGTTTGACATAATAATCAAACCTCTTTAAAAAAAAACCCACAGCCCAGGCTGTACCACTGGCAATAGGCTGGATAATACATTATTGCAATATAAAAAGACAGAACAGATCTAGTGTGCCATAAATATCTCTAAGTAGTACTACATAAAACCAAGTTGCTTTAACATAATAAAGAGCATGAACAGACAGCCCTATCAAGTATAAAACTAATGGACAGTTTAGGTCCAAATAGAAAAACCAAAGAGAGAGTGCTGACAGCACAGCAAAAGAACTTGCGTGTTAAAAATAAAAAAATCAATGGTTCAAGATACATAAATTGCTTCAGAGAGAATTTATCAAAAAAGTGGCAGGGATTAAGAGATAAAATAGGCAATTGCAAAAACAACCTTTCAACAACACAAAGAGGAATTGAAGAGTAAAACGAAATAATGCAGGACCTAAAATCCCATAATAAATTGTACTCTAAGCACAGTACAAAATATGGTTTACGAAGGCTTTAGTTAGTAATTTTTTTTACTGACATAAAATGATTGCTTATTAAAAAAACAAAAATCAAACAGTTATAACACTGAAGAGAGGTTCAGCAACATTTCCAAGCAAGAAAAAAATTTCATAATTCTAGCAATTTAATCTTGAGGCTCTGTGTAAGGAACAAATTAAAAAATCCAACACTATTTTAGGTTTTATTAACACTGAAACAAAGCATTTTAAACTGAAATTTTGACAGTTATAGTTGTCATCCTTTTTGTTCTAATGATCTCCCTCCATCCATCCAGCTGGATCAAGACGAGAAAAGGGAGAAAGTCCAGCACAGCACTTTGCTTACACAACCGTGGGAGAAAGAAGTCTCAGTATCAATGCAGAAAAATTCATCTCCCTATTGCCTGTTACCAAGAGCTCTCAAATTTTTGTGCAACACTGACAGTAGCAGTTCTTGCCAATGAACCCAGAAGAGGGACTATATCACTGCATGGAGAAGACAGAACTGGTGGAAATGCCATGAACATCCCATGCAGGCAGTAATAAGCACTATTCTCACCTTTGATGCTTGTCGAAGCCATCGCAAATATTCAGTGAAGTTATCGAAACAAATGTAGTAGGTCTGGCTTTGAGGTCCAGAGGAGCTAAATGCTAAACAGTGCTGGTGCTTTTTCACTTCTTCCACCTACAGTAGAGACACAAAACTGTTAGTGAACAAAAATAAAAAGCCTCTTTGCAGAACTCCCCAGGGCAAAGTTAAAGTGTGCCCAAGAGGAACTCTTCAAGTAGAGTTGGACTAACCCTCTGAAGCACTCAAGCTGGATCTTGGCTGATTCGTAAAATCTCCACAAAAAGGGAATGAGAACAGAAGGACGAAGGAACCAAAGGAGAAAAACACCATGAACGTCAACACTTTAAGAGAGACTGAACACCATAAAAGGTTTCCCAGTGAAACACATTTAAGGCTGTCTTCATACAACCTAAAGAAGTACAATTTATACTCCTGGTTATTAAAAACAGGCTTAACAAAATGCTTCTCTTTCAGCCCAATTAAATTCTTTGGCATTTCTCAACTTGCTAAAAAACACCCAGAATACATCACTCTGCTACCATACACGAGAAGTCCCACACAACTTATGGTCTCAATGTCTCAGCACTGCATTCTGGAAAGCCTCTGCAAACCAGGAAGTGCAGAGTATTTATGGGGTTGAGGAAGAATATTTTTTGAGCAATAATTTAAAAAACACTTAATTCTGTGCCAAGCACCCGCCTCCCAAGCTTTGTCAGCAGAAGCCCTCAGTACATTTTTCTCAGCTTGGCTCTCCTTTTCTTTTAAAATTTGTTGTCAACTTACTGCTTAGCAGTCTGCATGTTTTACATTACACGATTCATTTCTGTGCAAAAACAACTTAGAAATTCCATGTTAAGCAATTAAAAAGAGGGTGCGCAATCTCTTCCCTTTTTTGAATTTAAAAAAAAAAAAGTAAATTTTCATCTCAGAGAGAAGGCTGATGGGGTCCTGAATCCTGTCCTCTCCAATGTGCTACAGTCACAGATACAATTCTCTGTCAGAGTTCACCCACTGCTGCTAAAACAGGAAAACGTCTCTATTTCAGTACCTCCAGGGAAAAGTTGAAGAATCATGTGAAGAATCATGAAAGGAGATCGGAAAAACAGCTCCTAGAAGAAGGGACTACTTTCCACATTGCTAGCATAGAATATTAATGAATCAACTTTAGTCTGCATATATAACATTGTGAAGCTTGTTTCTCTCCCAATGACTCTTAAGAATCGAACTTATCAGTATGCAAGGTGAAAGAGCATTATTTCAGGTGTAAATCATCCTCCAGCTCATGATTCTCTTCCCATTATCTTGGCTAATCAAGCCAATAATAGCGTTCTGAAACACTATTTAGGCTGAAATAGCAATGTTGTAATCTTACTGTTTTCACTAAAGTTTCACAGAATCACAGAATGGTTCAGATGGGAAGGGACCTCTGGAGGTCATCTGGTCCAAGCCCCCTACTCAAGCAGGGCCATCTACAGCTGTTTGACCAGGACTGTGTCCAAATGGCTTTTGAATATCACCAAGGAGGAAGACTCCATCACCTCACTGGGCAACCTGTGCCAGTGCCCAGCCACCCTCACAGTGAAAAAAAAATTTTCTTGCGTTCAGATTGGACCTCCTGTGTGTCAGATGTAATCAATCAGAAAAAAAATCCAGTTTCAGCCTTTCACAAATAATAATGTTTGTTGCTGTTACGTCAGACTACTCTTGTACAATGCTGAACGCTCAAAAAACCCAACATTGAAAATAAGCCCATGTCCTTATTGGTTAATTTTCAGATCTTAGAGTAACCCAGCATGGATAAAAACTGGATGAAAATGCATGGTACAGATCATACACAATGATATATACACAATGTATCCTTTGGCTGTGTACTATTGCATGTGTAAAACATTTAACACTGCACACAAGAAGAGGAAACAATGTGTCTCCCTTGCTTTTCTTTAGCATTTTAATCCAAACATTGCAAATTGCTAAATATTAATCTGACCATAATCAAAAGTCATTTATATCCTTTGATAACCCCATTTACAGAAAGAAACTTATGGGGGGCTAGGAATCATCATAATTGAATGCAGTCTTCTCTGGGTAAAGAGATAGGGGTTAAGCAAGCAAGTGCATAAATTTTATTTTAATATCTTACTTTTCCACCAATTAAAGGGAGGACATGCATCTTTCCAGTCTGGCTTTCTTTTACTGATGAGACAATTAGGCATGTTCCACAAAGGATAGCTTGGCGTCTTGTCCATCTGTTGACTGGCAAATGTATTTTCCCTTTTCGAACATTGTACATTCCTGAGAGCTGAATCCGTTCGGAGCTGCCAATGCTGTGGGGCTTTCCTGAAATAGAAACAAAAGCATCCACTTAATCATAGAAAATCTTTGCCTCTCTCACTCGAGTCATCCTGAGACTTTATCAGCAAGTTTTCAAGCTACAGACTGCAGCACTACAAATGAAACAGCTTCAAAACCATGCAAGCAGGTAATTTATTATCAGCTTCAGTACAGGCTTCTTTCATAGGTAGAAGTACATGACAGGTTGGTATTGTGGAGAGCAGACCACAGTCTTGCAGAATGTTAAATATCCTGCAATAGCCACAGAAGTACCAATTAATGGTACCAGGCTTCTCTATGGCACCTGGAAACCAAATGTTTCACATTGACTGTTTGGTAACTGCAAAAGGGGGTGAAGTACTGCATGCTGACCCGCACCTTTGCACTTCCATGTCTCTTCTGGGCATCCTTAAGGTCATGGTTTGAATAGCTTCAATAGCTTCCCAAAAAATATAGTTCCTACTCTCACCAGTCCACCCTGTTCAGTCCAAACCCCACAGCAGAGGTAGTAACACTCAGCCACAGCGTAAACAGATGCAACCTAGATGAAATGCCTCAAAGACTCTGCTTCAGTCAGAGTAGAGCTTTGGAAAGAGTGAAGTTCTTTTGTCTGTATTGCAATGAATTTGCTATTTATAATAAGACCGACTACCAACTTGACAAAATCTGTTAAATAACTTCAAATGTCTCATATTCTACTAATCTAATCTATTAATAAGATTCTACTCTATAGAAACCATCACTAACAATGGCAACACAACGACAAGCATCTCTTGTCTATGCTCTTACAGGACCTCATTTTTTAAGAGATAAATGGGAACAAGCATAATTTGCTCATTCTAATCTGAAGCATTTATCCACATCAAGTCACCCTATAAACCTTAAACATCCCAGCTCAGATCTGAGTCATCCAAATATACTAAGTATTCTGCAAACAGACACAAGAGGTAATCACGTTCAAGTTGAAATGTCTGGAATACCAGTGTTGGTGAAACGTTGGAAGGGAGCTCCTCTGGATAAACAACCCAAAGACTATATTAATTCCTAGTAGCTTCCCCGTCATGATAAAGGATAAATCACTCATTTTCCTACACTAACCTTTACCAAAATTCTTAAGAATCAAGGAATTAACAACTAGTTAGGACTCCAGAAAAACAGAGAATTGATCCTGTCTTCTAACCCCAGTATTTCTAGTCCAGTGCCAATTAAATTCCAGCAGTGACAAGTGCTGCACACTACTACTCCAACTTGCTATTATTACTGCTTGTATGACAGCTCATTTGTCTCAATGAGTCTGCTCTTGCCTTCAACTTATCTATGGGAAGATAGAAGACACCTGCCACATGGCCTACCCACTGCCATTCTGTCACCCCTGCCTACCCTGCACCAATTCTTGCCCTTATCTTTAAAAGCAGCCTTCTTGAATCTTCCTGTTGGTTTAATGAGCCAAGACTTGGCACAGTTACCCTCAAGCCTTGCTTTGCTCTAATAAACACTAGCATTTAGGCTACCGATGTCTGCCAGTTTGGATCTGCAGGAACATCACTGTTGCTTGAAGCTAAAAGACTGAAACTTTAATGCCCACAGGGTATTGGCATCTAATACAAAAATAGGTGCCTCAAGAAAGCAGTAATCTCACTGCCAAGCAAATTCAAATCCAGTAACAGAAGCTATGGATAAACACTTTGCCCAAGAGAATAAAGGGTAACAGGGGACATCCATTCTATGCAAAGCTACAGAAAGACTGATAGGGAACACAAGTGAGTAAAATAGAGCAACTCAGCCTTAAACAAACACAAAAGCTGACTCAAACTTCACATTTGGAATATGGAAAATGTTGCTAAAGCAATCAATAATTTACCTAGCTTGTGCAGAATGACGAACTCCATGCTGCAAAGCTTTTATTAAAGTATTAACCACACAGAGAAACAATAAAATCTCTGTAATGGAATAAAAAGTGCCTGGTAAGTATTAATAGTATGATTGTATAAGGAATAGTCGTCAGGGGTGTGGGAAGTTTCACCTCAAAAATGATGTTTTACAGTCATCTTCCAGGGCCTGTTTCTGGTTATATGCTAACTTCACTGGAAAAGCACAACCCACTGCTGATTGAACCCCTGAAAATTGCGAAGCACAACCTCAAATCCCTTGGGAAGCCAAGTTAATTTAGCAACATGCATTCTAATATAGCTGAATGCAACTCTACTCGTTCAGGAACAAAGGACATAATTCACATTTAATACAGGCAGACTTGTGTCCTGGAAAACATCAAAATTCAGAAGTTCTTTGGGATTATGGCAGATAACAAAGAGGATGAGCTCCCACTACAATGCTGCAGCCAAGATGCTTGGCAGGAAACATGACAGCATTCAGGAGCAATAGAAAAGTAACATCACCCTGCCTCAGCTACTGGGAAAACGACTATCACACTGGGTGCCCACACTTCACAAAGGGTGCTGAAAAATTAGTCTTCAGAAAAGTTACAGGAGAAAAAAAAAATAAATAATCAGAAGCCTGAGAAACCTGCTTCCTAGGACCAGACTCTCTTGGACTAGCTACATGAAGTTAGGCACAGCTAGAACTGCGAAAAACCAGAAGTCTCTAAAATGCGGTTCAAATTTCATACAAATTCACAGAGGTTGTAAGTTGCAAGTCACAGTAACAATTAGCGTTATCAGTAAATGTTTACTAGAAAAGCCAAAACAGAGCTATCACTGGAAGTATTCATGCTAGGTATGAACTGTACTTTCTCTCAAACTTCAGATTTGATGGGAAAAATACCGGGGTAAGAAACTTCAGTTATTCCTACGAATACAAAAAAAATTAAAAACCAGCCCCTTCAAACTCTAAGGATTTAAGGTGCTTTTTTCCAGCAAGTACTACCCCTTCCTATGTGAAAGCTAGAAGGTTCCTGATGAGAACATACAGAAACAAAATACAGGGCCTATTTCATTAAAGCAAATGGTTTCTCTCTTCCTATTCTTGCCTACTTCACTACACAACCAACCATCTGGTTGGACCAGCTGATCTTTCGAGGTCCCTTCCAACCTGGGCCATGATTCTTCCAACCATGATTCTATAACTTGCAAAAACCCATATTTAATATCAGATCACATGTTGTTGTGCGGGACACAATCTGCTCACATATCATTGTTTTCTTCTTGCTAAAGGGTTGTAATCATTGAGATGTGATAGTATCACAGTGTTCTATTATCATGCAAGCAGAAAAAAAAAGTCAAAAGCCGCTGGTTTATTTTGATTTTAAGCAGAGGTTATTCAAGGACATACCAACTAGTCATGGAACTAGATCCCTAAATCCACAGAAGTTTCACAGGTAACTGGGAGCAAAAGCCATTTGACAAGGAGCAGCCTTGCCTACCGAAAGATAAGCTTGGACAGACTGCAGCTTTAAAGAGCTCAGACATTTGCTGCCAGGAGAGCATATAAAAGCAGGAAAAGTTTAAATGACAGCAAGCTCTGCTACAACAGTAGAAGGTTGGAACTTGGCAACAGTGCGAAGCGATCCTAACACTGGCTGCTCCTCACTTCAGGCAGGACAGCAGCAGGCGGCAGAGTCTCACACTCTGACACGCTGGGGAGCGGAGGACAAGGAGAGGGCTCAGAAGTGTACGAGCCTTTTCTATGGTCTGGAAAATAATCAAATGAGAAGGCAACTGACCTTTTTCTTCCAAGTTTACAGAAGGGATGGGGCAATTTGGACTTCACCAGAATGCCTTTAGGCTAAGGATCAAAGACCACAAAATTATGGCATAACCACAGCATCACCACCAAAAATCAGTCATTTCTGAGGTAACCAGTGCCAGTGAAAGCAGTGTTTTCACTAAAAGCATCAGCAGTTCTGAAATTACCTTCCTCAATCTGTCTTGCAGACCTCCCGTTCAAGATTCAGAAGACAGCACAAGATTCATATTCATATTTTTCTTGTTCTAACTATACCCAAAGGGAACAGATGAGTTTTCACAAGGGCCTGTGATATACTGAAGCCGAGAGCCGTGCAGATAAAATGGTAACAATGACCCTTTGTGACTTGAAACACAAATTTGAATCCTGCCAAAAACTTATAAGATAATTATTGTTGCCTCAATCAGAGTGGATGCAAATATGCCAGAATATCTAGAAGAATCACATACCAGAAAGTGTTTTTCAAATGCTAAGCCCAACCAGAGCAGTTTGAGTATTTTAGCAAGGAACCATAAAAAGATTATTTTTCATTCCTGTCAGGACTCCAAGACTACAGCAACTCCTAAGCATCCCCACAACAGGACTTTTGTTCTGTGTGAGGCATTAGAGAAGATGCCTCAAGGAATTATGAGCAGATCACTCATTTGGCTATTTTGACATTCATGGTTAATTTCCTCTCAGTTTTAGCTTGTCCCAAGTCCTGGAGGAAAACTAGTGGTATTTAGAACAAGGACAGAGAAAAGCAGGGAATTTGACTGCAATGGCAGGACTGTTGCTGGAACTATGAACCCTACCCTGCTTCGCAGGAAGCTTGGCTGAGACACCAGTGATCTTTCCATGATATTAAAGAACTAAGACCTCACCATGAGCTGCGTGAGGAAGCTCCGGGTATGCTACAAACTGACATCCTGCCTAGTGCAAAGACTTCAAACTTTATTAAATAAATACCCACAGCCACTTGCTTTGGATTCTGGAGTAAAGCTCTTTATCCTGGCAATGGAAGGCATATGGAATACATTACCATCAGAAGTTATAAAATACCAGCTCATTATGGGACATAAAAGTACTCAAGAAAAAAAAAAAACCCTCTCTGCAGCTATACGGCTGATTAAGTTGCAAGTACTTATTATTCCCCCCTGTTTGAAAAGTACAGCCAATAAAGTCTGCCTCTAAAGAACGATTTAAGACATTACCAAAATCAGGGCAGGGAAGAGTGTTGACATAAGAAATGCGCTCACTTCTGTGCAGCGGGTCTTATTTTTATTACTAATATTGGTCTGATGGAATGAAAACTAAAAATTCTCCGCAATCTGCATGGCGCAGCCAGCCCGGCCAGCTGGAAAGACTGCCCGCCCTGAGCCATCTTGGGTATTCACCAGCAGTAAGAGCAGCTTAGTTACTCAGTAGGAATAATGTATAAGTTTGAGGGTTTTCAGAAGTGACTGAATGACTCTGAGTGCCTAATTTAGGGATGTCCTTTTCCTGCTACAGCTGGGCCAGCTACAGAGGTCGTCATCCTCATCTGGACGCTGTTGGGCCCCTGGCCCCAGGCCAGCTCTGCATCAACCCCACTGCATCAGCTGCTTGCTGTAAGCTGTCCCTAAGCCTTTTCAGACAAAACAGGCTGCTTTAATTTCTTGTGTCTCTTTTTGACTGGGAGACCTTAGGGACAGCTCACGGTGAGTAGTTCAGCGTGGAGAGCAGAGGAATGGCACGGAGGGGCCAGAGCTGTAACACAATGGCTGCTGGTGGAGAGGATACGTAATTAAACCCACCCACGGCTTTCAGCAAACCATTTCAGAAGTAAGATATTTCACACGCTAACACTCTGTGAACATCAACTCTTGTATGCATTGGAGACAGAAAACCCCCGAAAACCACCAGTCAGTTTTGAAGACTTTGGTCTGAACCCACTAAGGAAAGTCAGACTATTTCTTAGTTGACCAGGTGAAATCAGCGGGGTAGGCGGCAGCTTCTCAGCTCCCACCTGGAACACCATCCCCACCATCTCTCTGAACTGAAATCAGGAACACCTGACACCCGCCTTGCTTGCAAACCTGCAAATTGAGGCTCAGCACTGGTCTTGCCTAAATGTAAGCTCAAAGAGGCATCAATTACCTCAAAACACTGAAAGCCCTTGAGTGTCTTCACCCACCATTTGGGAAACTGTGCCACAATAGCTATTGCTGAACCCTTACTGCCAGATCATTCTGTAGATTTCTACTTTTGCCCAAACCCTTTCATCAAATACAGATAAAGCTACTGCCTGCAATGTTTTTGAAGCTTCTCAGTCATTTAAGGCTGCTTCCCCTTGCATTCTTGTCAAACTAAGGACAGTGGTGATGACTTCAGGCAAGGCCCAGCGCGATGAAATGTATAAATATAAAGCAGCAAGTTGGATTAAAAAAAAAAAGAAGAGGACAGCAAAGGAAGCAGAAAAGCCAAGTAAAAACTCTGAAACTATTGTACTGCTCTCATTTTTATTTTAAACTTATGAAGCAAGCCTACTTACAGTTACATGCTTATTAGAAGTCTTTTTCCTTGTGAAGGTCCACACTGTGATAATTTAAGAACAAAGGCACAGAATTAGCAGATTTTACATTTAACTAAGACCAAGGATTCACCTCATAGTCTCTACCAGCAACCAACCGAGGATGCTTTTGCAACGGTAACAGACCAAGTACACATGTTGCAAAATTTCACGTGGCAAACCATTTCAAAACCAGCAGTTGAATTTTTACACTCACAAAGATTCCTGTAAGATTTAATACAAGGCTGCCGATTGATTCTGTACTGCTCTGTGGAAGAGGGACTCTGTCACCATTATGCTGTTCTTATGGGCACATAACTATTAGCATAGACTTCACTCATTATAATCCTCATTTTGCTGCACTCTATTAATACAGGGGCTGAGGGAAGCTCTGAAGTGCTTAAGTTTCTTTTAGGAATTAGCAGTTCAAGCTCTACTACTTGAAGGCTGCTACCCTTTCCCCTGAGAAACAAAAGCAGACCACAAATGTTGGATTTTACTGAACTGTGTTAACTCGTCTTTTTCTTTAAAGAAACCTTCATGAGACAAAACTGGCAGAGTAGAAGACAGACAAGCCTTTCGTCTTTGTGAAACATTCCTACTTTACAGGAAGATCAGCCTTAAAGACAAGCATTATCGCTATATGATGTGATACAATAAAACATAGTTACTAGATTTATAGCAATAATCCTGCCTTACACTTACATTAAATCCTCACTGGAGGAAAGGGTTGTATGAATTTCATAACCCAGAAAACATCCTTCTGTTTCTCCCCCACTGAGACAGAGTTCCATGTTTGTTCATTTGATCATTCCCTGTATCCTGTCCTCACAAATTCACCACCTCCACACTGGAGCCCTAAAACCAGGGTATCAACACTTAAAAAGATACTGCAGGGAAAATTTAACAACAATTACTTTTTTTGAAAAGCATTTCTATCAAGTGTTATATATTTATCAGTGGAAAATGGCTTCAATAGCTTTACTGTCAAAAGCTAAATATCAACCTGCATAAGCCAAAAGCTTCTGAAGAAAAACCTAACAGCGATTCAGTGGAATTCATTTAAGAGTCATTGTTAACCAGCATGTCTTCTACACTAGGACAACTTAATAAAGGCAACAGGCTGAAGTAGGATATGTAGTGGCGAAGATCCTACTTGCAACTAAAAGCAAGCAAGCACAGTGAAAGTTCACCTGGATTACTACATAGAGGCAAACCCAAAGCCTTGGAATCCAACTGTTCTGACTGTAACAAGTGAATTCCAGATCTAGCTCCTGCAATGTATTTTTCACAGGTTACACAGTTGAGTACAGCATGCATAAGCAAAACCTCCGAAACACAACACCTCCCCACCCCCAACAAATTGAAAACCCACCTGTTCTTAAATTCTTCATCCCATCTATCCCTACAGACTACTCCTGCAGATGAAACACAGGTCGTTCCCATTCAGACTCTCAGCCCTACACATTCCTATCCGCTTCACTTGCATGCAGGAAATCCAAGCAAGTTACATGCAGGCAGGTTTGTTTATTTCAGCAAAACAATGAGGGTCTCAGTGCACCCTTGATGTCCTGACTTCTGCTTGCATTAGAAATATAATGGGGTGCAGGTTGAATTCTGTTGTTACAATCCAAGTACTTCATTTTGAAGAGAACTCATAAAGGGGAGACAGTTGCCTGGCCTTCAGTAGCAAAACTCAATATCAACTCCTTTGGGAAAGCGCCATGTGCCACCTCTGCGTGGAAAGATAACTGAAATATCCTGAGAAGGAATTATCAAGAAAAAAATGTCATCTGCCTCCTGTACTTTAACAAAGTTGTAAAAAGCTGCAATATTGGTCTAGAGGCTTCCAGGAAGTACTATTTAAAAAAAAACTTTCTCATCTTGAACTTAGGATTCATTTAAGGAAGCTACTGAAGAAGTTAATCAGTGAGATCTTCTACCAAGTATTTTTGCTCAAAGTCAATTTAAAACAGAATTAGTCTTATACTGAGAAGATTTGTGCCAGTATCTGATCACATCCCTTACATAGATTTCTTAAAAAGAATACTTCAGCAATACATTTCAAATTATCCCTTATTAAAATGGCTTCAGGAACCTCGACTTTCTGAACAGTTTTACAATTGTATGCACTGATATTAAATAGGTGAAAATTGAACAGCCAAAAAGCTAAGCCTTACAAACTTGCCAGTAGTACCACAACTTGCATAAGAGCATGTAAGCTTCTGTAGGATGGGACCCAATGACCGCTCAACTGATCTTTCCCCTTTCTCCCCATAAAGCACAGCTGAACAGAATGCTGGAAATGCACATTTGTTTTTGTGAAGTCATGCAAAATTGAATTCTACGTGTTATACTCCCAATCCACAATAAAGCCACAAGCACAGTAAAATCCCTGGCATCCCAAAGGATACTTACCCTGTCTAAAGCAATTGCTGTATTGGCAAAAGCTCTGAGCTAACCAACTGTTTGAGGCAAAGCTGGAGTCTTGATGGAATTCAAGAGCAAAACTGCACTGATGACTCCACTGAAGTTAACAGCGGCTTTCAGGTCTTATCAGTGTTAGATGCTCAACATGAAGCACAGCAATGTAAGCTCAAAATAACTACTTGAATGCACACTCCTCTGAGAAGGAACAATGACAGCCCCTGGCAGAAGTTCATCTGTATGTCTCAGTACTACAACAGTTAGAAACCCGTGCTCCATACCAGCAAAAGCTGAGCAATCCCCCCCACACCCCTGCACCAACCTGCCTTACCCTGAGGATGGAAGATGACTAGTCAAACATTTTTAAAAAGCTACAGAGGAACAAATATGCACACTAGGTCAAGGATTGTTTCATATGAACTTCATATATAACACAAACGCCATCTTTCAATGTATTCTAGACTAAAATTCCACCAACCACAAGGTGACTAAACTGTTTTGTGCATTAAATGTCTTCAAGTTCCAAGTACAATGACTTTCTCATTGCTCTTTCATCAGAATAAACAAGTCAGGTATTCGACAACGTATCTAAAAGCCTGTGGTAATCTAAATCCTAGTAAAGGTAAAGTATTTAAAGCATGACACTTCCTACAATAGTCTACTGTACCAGCATTATTGTACAAATAATGTCAAAATCTAAACTCAAGTTTTATCATAGGACACAGCTGATAAACAGCTTATGTCAAAACAATTCTGTGCAGTATTGCAAGGGTATTACTAGCACATCTCAATTCAGTCTAGTTTAAAAAATCCCAAATAGTTGTGGCATAGAACAATACTTAAAGATGTATATGCTGTCTGGTGAAGTCCCTCCAAAGTTTAGCACTAAAAAAGAAAGCCAGAATGCTGGATTTGGAATTGTCAACACTTAATACCAAAAGCCACATTACCTAATAAATAATAAAAAGGAACTAGTAGGTAAAAATTGAGTGCTTTAAGTTGCACAGACAGAAAAATACAAAACCCAGAAGAAACAGCATGAGCACATTAGTCAGAAAGAATTATCTGTCAGTCTTAAACACTAAACATTTCAAATTCAGCTTCATTAACATGAGATTTCTATGCTGTGACTAGAGGAATTCTGGCTGGGCAATGTCCCTACAAGCCAAGCTTACTCCATCATATCAGATAGTCTGCTCATACCTTGCTAGGTAGGCTCAGTTCATACATTTTGTGTCTATACCTTGGCTGCTTTTCCCACATAACTAATATTTGTGCGTACATGTGATTTTATGTTCTATGTTTACACAAACCTTTTTTTCAAATAGCTTGTCAAAGCAAGAGCCTTTTTAGATTGCAGCTTTGAGTTCAGTAAGCGGCATAGAGTACAACTTCAGCTGAAAGTGAAAGCTGCAATAAGCCAGGAAGACTCTCTTTGGTTGCCTCTCTCCCCCTCTCTCCTACAACTCCGTAGCTAGAAACTGTTCCTAACAACACCCCTAACAGCCTGTCTTTTTCACTTCTCTCTTACCAGCAAGCAGCTTCAAAGAATCACACGGAAGCCTCGATGTTGCAAACGGAGAGAAAGGACCAGCAGCTACCCTGGGAAAGCTTCACTACCCCGATTTCTACCTGCTTATAGCTGACAACCTTGTTTTGTTGCCGAAGAACATGTACCCTTTGATTTGCTCTAAATCAACTTCTGTCATTCAAGTGTTTGCTTTTTTAAAATTTACATGACCAAGGTTGGATTATGCTGACATATATTAAACTTGTCTGTCAACACATGAAAATACGCAGCAGTAAAAGGCAACTTGTACCAGAACTCTGTACTTGACACTGCATTCCAGAGAAAAAACAAAGACAAGGGAAGGAAAGCTGATTTTATAAAGTGAGAAGGAAACAGTGGGGAGTGAGAGATATGTATCATGAAGAAACATGAAAGGGAACATTTTCCCAATGCCTTTCTACCCTTGGAAACAGAGGCAGGAAAGATTTATCACATGCCCACAGATATCGGGTTTGACACCGTTTCTTCTTTTTTCTACTGCAGAGACTAGAAGTAACTAGATAGCTTATGGGAATTGTCTAAGAGGGCACGTCATACGGTTTTATTACAAAGGAGAGGAAAAAAACTGAAGAGTTTGGCTTTTTCCATTCCCTTTTTAAATTAAATCAACTATCACACATCTGAGTCATCCCCAAACCCATCAGTTTTCTGTCCAAAGCACTCTAAGGGTCTGCGAAAGGACAGTCACAAGTGCTAGCTCATAAGGCTGACTACAGTCTAAGCTTTCTTGTTTCATGCTACACATCCCTTTAAGAAAAATGTTGAAAATTTCCACTCCCATAGCAAGAGAAGGAAAAGCCTGTACAAAGGTCCAGTTTTACAACTACGCAGTCTGATTTAGAGCTCCTGAAGCCTCTTTTAAGTCAGGAAGTTATCTAGGAGAAACCAAAACAAGTTCGTAAATTCAGCTTTGACAGGAAAGTGAGTGTGCTAAAAACAACCTCAGGAACTTGAAAATTCATCAGAGCACCACTTTAACTCTGGTTCATGATAATTTTAGAAAGGGATCCATAAATACGCACCATGAGTGCCTTGTACAACACTGGTAGGATCAACTTGAAGCTGGGCCTACTTATCAAAGCTTTCTGCTTTCAGTGAAAATACCCAGAAGAGTCTGAAGTGCCTACACGTATCTGAGGTCCTCATCCTGAAAGTCGAGCACCTTCATTACTGGCATTTGAATCCAAGACCTCTCAATACCAAGAGAGAAAAGTAGTCCAGCTGGACAGTATTCAGTATAATACACAGCACAAGAAAGTCTGTTTAAGTATATTGATTGTGGTCAGACCATAATAGCATTTCATTTGCCTCCCATAGAAATGAATGCTTTGTCTACCATCGGAAAAAATATTGTGGCTATAGAGACACGGCATTTAAACTGTTTACTTCGAAAAAAGCAGAGCAACTCAAACTGTTCCACCCTCCATCCATGTCCAATACTAGCATCTAAAAACAAACAAAAAAAAACCAACGAAACCAACACTACTACCCTCCAATGCACATCATTTTAAGTTCAGCACATCTTAATATTATTAAAATTGTATTGAACCCTCCACCCTGTAATCAGGGGAAAGACCTAAAATATGCAAGACCTTATTTAAGCAGGCGCTCTATTTTTATCCACCCACTCTAACTGACCAATTGTCTTAAGTGCCTGTGTCCTTACAAAGGAACAGACCACATCACATTTGTTATTCTGAAAGCTGTTTCACAAGTCACCTCCATGCAGAGGAATGCAAATGGCCCGGACTGTACAACCACGTACCCTAATAGCAGAAATCCTCTACTGTGCTCTCTCACTGACCGCTTTATTGTACTGAATAAAGGAACAAGAGAAGGTGGGTCAGAATCCCTTCCTTTGCCTCCTCTTTCCAGAGACCTACTGCATGACTGGACACAGCAATATTTGCACAACATAAAGGCATTCTTTAGAGATCACTGCTAGAGCTGATCTCTAAAACACATATGAAGCCTCATTATCAGAAAAACAGGAAAAGTTTGTGATGCTCTCTCATTCACAAATATTTGCAGGATTAAATTTTAAAAGCACTTGGATAGATTTTTAAAAGAATCCTTCCCAAAATACTATCTTTTTGATTCCTCTGCCCACTTACCCTCCTTTGAGGGAGAACTGAGACTCCTGAAGATTATTTTTTTTTTGACACTATCTATTTATGTTCCAAATATCTTCATCTCCACCCCAGCAAGAAAGGGAAGGAAGAGGTCAAGGATATATTATACTTGCAAGCTGTTTTTTAATCCTCTGTGAATTGTCAGCACTTTAATTTCATTTATAATATAGCAGAAACAAAAATCTGTTTAGTGAAATTTATTATTAGGAGCAAAACAATCATTAATTTTGATTACAACTGAACCACTTACTTGGCACAAGGGAAGCACATTGGGTACAAAATGCCAAACATTGCCAGCCTCCAAACTGATATAATTATATTATACTTCAGATCAGTACTATTCATATCAATAATTTTTTTTTAAAATGGAGGTTTCATATACAGTATTGCCAAGTTAGCTGATTTAATAGATATTCTAATTTCTAGGCATTTTAAGTAGTAGAAGATATCTAGATAGCCAAATGTGATATGTCTAGCTATGTAAAGGACAATGAAACTTAAGCTGAAACACCATAAAATTATTCAATAGAATATTTTTACCAAAAATAGTAAAAGATTAAGAAAGCAACCAGATTAATTTTCTCCTATATTTCCTTCATATTCTGGACATGCACAAACCTAAAAATAAAGGATACAGGCTTGAAAAGAGCTTCCCTTAAGTCTTAAATAGAAACAAGCAGGATGAGAAGAAAACACTTAAGATCATACATTGGCTAGCATACTAAGTGTGAACACATACACGAGGAGATGGCACTCTAAGAAAGGACGCTCCAAGAACAAGAATCAGACATAATTATTTTATCGGCAGCACTTTAAATTAAGCCTGTTGTTCAACAGCTGATGAAACTCATGGCACTCTGCAGGATACCAGGGACTCTCATAAGTCCTCTGAGAGGGTCCATTACTCTGCCCACACAAGAAACAAGCCTAAATTGTTGTTGGTAAACACATCTCAGGTCATTAGACAACAGGCCAAGTTTGCCAAATCTCCCCCCCAATGCCAGTTCCCCAAAGAAAATGGGGAACAGCTGCTCAGTCAGCTATTGCTGCCCAAGTAACTGAATCTGTGCTCTGTTATAACCGAGCTAGGAACTGCTACTGTCATTGTCATACGGGGCTGTGTGCGCATGTGTGCATGTACGCTTGTGCACAGGGAGAAGGATGAGGCCCTAAAAGCAGGCTTTCTCTAGCTAGAGTACTGAGCAGGGCACTCATGCTGCTACCACCAGCAGAAGCTCCTCTCCAAGAACTAGGGGAACTAACTGCTTGGTGACACAGGAAAAAGGCAACCATCGTCATCAACAACCGCTTTCAGCTTCAGGGGACACTGGCATCAGTAGTTCAGTTTTGCTCGCAAACCTAGATGATGAGAGGAAGGTTTATGAACAGTCATACACCAGGGGAATGTCTGCAAAGGTTTAATGGGAAGTAGGGATGAGAGGGACAACTGCCCCTCCAAGGCGGGAAAGTGAAACACTGCCCCTGATTGCCCCGGTTTGTCTTCCTCAAAGTCCTACTCATTAATCTGAGTTTTTGTAGTGGCCTCCTGCTGGTTTTTGAAGCAAAGTAAGCCAGTGACCTGGAATGTAATTAAGGGAATGGAACTGTGTAGTTTACCTCATCCAATTTGCATTTTGCATGCTAACTTGTAGTATAAAAAGCTGTTTAGACATACTTTCTCTTGCTGCTCCACTGAACTATTTGTCATTAGAATTGTTAATATAATGCCAGAACTCACGAGGTGACTTTAAAAACATTTTGGTTCATATTTACTTCAATTATTTGTCTTTTTCCTACAAAAGCGTACAGTTGTCTTGCCCGTTCATAAACAGAGAGGCTTTGAGCAAGCATAGTAGCTGCACTCAAACATTTATACAACTAGCATTTCAACAAAAATCATTCCCGCAAGTTTCTTGGCCTCTGTTCTTGGGAAGAATTAAAACTTTTTCCTACAGTCACTGTTAGTTAGTACTTTTTTTCCTTGATCCTTGAAATACTTTCGCTATTCCTTTGCCTCAGGTTTTGTTACTTCCAGGGCAGAACTCACCACTGTCTCTACAAGTTGACTTCAGCAGTGGTTCATGTACTTTTGAAGGATGAAATGAACTGACCGAAGTCCTGTTAGGAATGCTTATCGTGTAAACCAAGATCACAGTTACTTAACACGACAGAGATCGTTTTCCTTAAGCTACCTTAATGATACAAATGCACAAAGCATATTATTAAACCAATGCTCAACCAAGAACCAAGAGTGCCATATCATCAGCCATGGGGGCTTGACAGATTTCTAAATTTGAAATAATCAATTGAAGGCTTGTCATCACAACCTTTGGAAAAAAGGTGTTCAAATTTGAAAAACACCTCTGAGGAAAGCCGGCTAGCATAGTCTAATATTCCGAAATACCCAGAGCAATCCAACCAGAACTTGCTATGAGTTAAAACCAACCACTCTTCCCCAAAAAATGGGCTTTGTCTCATTTTTGACTTGAAGATTTCAGCTCCAAGGAGGTGATGAGTTAGCAGCTGTCACTGAGGTTTTGTTTTACCGAATCATGAAGTAAAGTCCAAGAACTTAATGTAGTTTCAAAATCCTTTTACTATCCTTGGAAAAAAAACTCAGTCCACCAGAACCTGATCATTAGAGAAAACATAACTTTTTTGGATGAACTTATTTGCTTTTTAATTGAGAAACTTTCTTCAAAGTCTAAGCTGAAAGAGATATTGGTCTCACGAGCTCAATTTGAAAAAGCCAAATTGACATAACTTAGTTATTTTAAAATAAGAATGTAGACCACCTCTGAAAAAATTGTACAGGGATTAGTATTTTTTTTCTAGAAGGAATTACTTAGTAACAAACATGAAGGTACTCTTTTCCAAGACTTTTTAAGCTAATGCAAAAAGACATTCTGAATCCATACGCAGTATTAAGTTTTCATCACATAGGATTCAATGCATGGAAAGGAAATTCTCATGTTCCCTCAGTGAAGTTTGCTTGTGGAGAATGTGGAAGTGATCTGACAGCACTGTGCCAGGCCTCAGGATGCTGGGTTGAAATGCAAACTTCTATCCCCAGCTTTTCTTGCCTTCTAAATTTTATGCTTTGTTTACCATTTCAGAAGAAAAAAAAAAAAGTAAAGAAAAAAACCACACAGACAAAATTACTTTTAAAGCTTTCCATGGAAGCTGCAAGCTGAGCAGCTGTGTTCATTCAACTCTCATTAGGGGAAAAATTTGTTTGGGAGCAAAGTAAATACAATCCAATACACCAAGTCAGACTTTCTTCAAAAATCTATTTGCAATCTTCATAGTCCTAACTAGGTAGTGTCACAATGATAACCTCAGTACAGTAGCTTAGGACTACTCTTACATTTCTTGGAAATAGTTGCAACAGTTCCCCGTGACTAAATATAATCTTCCGGGAGATGTATCAGACGGGCTCATAACTCTTCTGTAAAGGAAGTCTGCTGAAAGGTAAAAATGTGACAGCAGCAGTTTTAGAGAGAGATCTGGCCAAAAGATGACCATGATGAAAAAAGTGCATTCAGGAAATCTGTCCTTTCAAAGCACAAGACTCCTTATCAAGTCACCTTCAGTTTTATCTACACAACTCTTAAGCAAATAGTAAGATTCTTGTTGAATAAGGCCATTATTTGGTGTATTCTTCTAACTTCTTCCTTAGGCTAAAGAAGAGTAAAGCTCCAAAGCATTACTAAATTTATTATTTAATGAAAACAAAAAAGGAACAAAATACATTTAAGACATGTTTCTCTAAGGTATATTACTGAAAGATAAACGACGCTATGAAGTACAAGACTTACCCAGCATGGCATAGATAGCTTCTTGCTGCAGATGTACCCTTGACAAAAAACAAAGGCCATACTGGAAAAACAGGGAATGCTGCAGGCTCTGATGCTGCGGCATGCTTGCCACCTAACCAGGATGCCTGCCACTGGTATACTGTCTTGTTATGAGGTTTAAAAAAAATCTACCCAGCTTCAACAGAAGCAGCATAGAGCAACAGTACCACTCTTATTGACAAAATGAAGCTACAGTTTATTAAAATTATATAGACATAGCCAATTGTCATACTTTATATAACATATTTGATTTATTGTCTCCTCTCCTTGAGGAAGATAGCACATCTGAAGTAACATTTTAAAATTGGACAAGCCAAGAGCATTACACCAATCTGTGGAGAAAAAGTACATTCAGTCTAAGTATCATTAGAGATTCACTCTTCCATGTTATGCGCTGCGCTAGAAGAACAGTAGCAGAAGTACACCCTCAGAAAGGTAAAACGAGCCTATGAACCTACCAAACACAAAATACTCAGCCGCCAGACCCCCTCAACCTGGAACTAATGCAGATTTGTCTAGAGTCTGTGAAAACCCAAGTACACTGGAACTTAGGGCTTTTTTTATTAATTCCTTAGTTTACGGGTAAATTATGAAATACCTAAATTTTTTTTCAAGGCAGAGGTGCAAACTTTCTATAGGCAGCCATAAGCAGTTTTATCTGTTCTCCAACATGCATCTTGCATCACTATGCATCCCCAGTCCCATTTTCCCCTGTCTTCTGTATCCAGACATGATGATCCAAATAACGTTTTCCAGCCTGCAATTATAATGAAGTTCATTTGATTTTTTCTTTTTTTATTAATGCATTGCCCCAAGACTTGTCATCCCACTGCTCTGAAACAAAAATAGTAAAACTTCTGAAGAGAGCCTAGCCACTTGTTCATATAAAAGGATTATCATGCCAGTACAAAGGTTGTTGTTTCTAACCGAGTTACTCAAGCATCCTGCAATAAGCCATTCAGAAGTTCATCGTTACTTGTCCAAATAGATTAGTCATATTAGAGCTGAAGCAGTGGCATTATGTAAAAGGCTGCTTCTTTCTGATCTGCTTCATTAGCTCCAAATCATATTTACAAAATGCAACATGCTACTTCAGCATGTCTGCAGCAATCAGCAGTTAAAACAATTTCTTTTACCATCATCCATGATATATGAACACATGGGTGGCCAAAGTATAGCCCACGGGTACTAAGCTCACACAACTGCCTGCTCGCTTAAAGCACAAAAGGTAGAGCCCACGGAGACCAGGAGCTCTAGTTCTCATCACTTCATCTCGGTTTTAGTGGGTTTGTGCAGAGGGGTAGCCCACAGACAGACAAAGGCAGCAACAATGTGCTGCTCCATTTTCTAGCAATTGTGGGTCATTTATATCTGCTGATGAAACCGAGCCGTTCTGCAGTGGACAGAATTTAGATATTTATTCAACCTGACAGAATCAAGCTATTTAACAATGGGAGGAGAGCAGAGATGAAATAATGGGACTAGGATGTTATGAAGTGGAGAAGAGGTAGAATAAATACTGACATATCCCATTGTAAGTCTCGAGCTGACATTATTGAGTCGGCCTTTGGAAACTAGGACAAGTGATCTGAATCATGACAAAAAGGCTTTCAAATATACACTGTCTGCTCTTTGTTTGGATTTGAAGCAAGCAAGCAGCTTCCCTGAGCTGGTGAGTACATTCTCAGGGCTCTTCTGTTGAGAATAATTTTCAGTTTACCTATTTAAGATGGAAAGTTTTCCACAGAAAACAAGCAACAAGTTAGCCTCTGGACATGTTTGCTGTTAGAAACCACACAGGTTATGGATGTGCAGTTAGCAAGGTGCAGTATGTAGGCCAGGCAGGATTTAAAGACTGGGGGGAAAAAAAATGCATTGTTGTTTATAGGGTGATAGTATCATATCTGGGATTCTAAATCTGGTTCCCATAGCTCACTACATATATATCACAATAACTAAATGGCAAAGTGGCTTTGCGGTTGTTTCACTACCTGACACTGTAAAGAGAAAAAGAGATTCCTGCAACCAGTTAAGAAAGTGCGTGGCTCTGGGCCAGACTACACTGACAAATTTAACCAAGTCATTCCCACCCTTGCCCATCTGCAAAGCCAGCAGCATTTTCAAGGTCACAGGAATTTCTGATTTGGAATACCAGCACGAGCTGCACGACAGCAGTGGAGCACCAATGCCTGTCCCTGCTGCTCTGCACCGCCCGCACACTGGCTCACTCACACTCTTCCACAATGAGACTCTCAAAGATGACTGGGGCCCCAAACCTGGCCTAAACCTAGTTACCTGCTTATAGGCCTTCTTAAACATGATTTATTATTTTAAGAGTTTCCCGCATACATATTTGTGCACATTTAAGTTCAAAGAAGGGGTTGGCAGAACCATGCAGAAGTTACCATGTCAGTTTGTATTTGAGCAGGAATATGTGCTTCTTACTAGAAAAACTTCCTCAAGTCTACTGCATTAGTTGCACAGGAATTATCCCTACCAAGTCCCTATATCAAGACCACGATGCTTTTTTGGGCAGATGCAGTAACACACAGACAGGTGTCTGCACTGTCAGTAAAGACGTACTTTCCCCAAAGAATCCCTGCTGGCAGTGGAGGAGTTATTTCCTCTCTTGTTCCAGTACTTAAGAAAGTAATTCCTCCCACTTCAGTTCTTATTGGAGAACAAGAGACAAGGCTAGTGAATAGCCAAAGGTAAATCACATTTTGTAACAAAGCAATACTCTTCTAGGGGGTGCCCATCCCTTGAAGCACTAAGTGCTGTTGCCACCATACCCACAATAGGGTTAGAGGTGCCTAAACGTGTGAGTCACTGGACCTCTGGAAGTAAGTTTCTACCCCCAATTCTGTGCCTCCATTTAACATCCCTGGGCTTCTTTTTTAAAAGGACCAAATCCATAAAACGCAACACATGCAGTTTCGGGAATTCCTTACCTGCGATATTGAAATCAGAAATGGGATTGCATACTTAGTGCTTGCTCTTTTCATTTAGGATTAAGAACTTGGGGACAGAAGAGGTAGCATCAGATTTGGCTGGACAGTGATTCAGGACTAAAGGGGTGAGTATTATTTTATTTCACAACTTGCATTAATTTTCCATCATTCCATTAAGCCTAAGACAACCCAGCTTAAATACACCCATATACAGACCCTGTCAATTCAGTAACTTCAGCCGGGCTGCTGTACACAGCAAGGAAAACAAAAACAAACTCAAAAAAACCCCTACAACCCTACTCTAAACCCCAAAACAAACAAAACCCCAAAACAGCCCACACCTTTTTTTTTATTATTAATAAAAGGGACAGACATACACCAGACAGGCATCTTAAATACCAGTTCTCTGACCAGCCTGGCTATTTCTGGATCACTCCTTTTGGTACGTTCTATTCTCACAGCCACATGAAACTATTTTCCACATGCCACAGGACAGAGCCTAGCACCTGGAATACAAATGCTATGCTAGGTCACGTGATAGCAACACACCAAAACTAATCCCAGTGCCATAGACCCTTCCTCACCGTGGTCTCCCTCTGTTTCCTTTTTTTCATTTTCCTAGCACGATCATGGATTTCCAAGGTCAGTCACCTCAGTGTAAAGTACCATACAGCTGTAAGGGCTTTAAGATTTCAAAGTAGATCTATTCTAAGGATATTGCTTCAGATTTGAAAGCGTTTGTCAAATTTCTGTATATATGGTTTAAGTGAGGGTTTTGGTTTTTTTCCTGTCCAAGGTCATGCTGCCACTGTCCTGCAGAGATCACCAGGAGGGCACAAAGCTCTTAGGAGTGAAGGAAACAGCAAGCCTCCACCATTCACAATGGGAGATGCATGCCACGATGAGAGAAGTGGCACTCAGACAACAGGTAATGACACCCACGTGATTTCAGCTGTTGGAAAAGCATACAGATGAAGAAAGACCTATTTGTAGACTCTCTTCTTTGTGGCATACTCATATGTTACGTCATTCTGCAAGCATACAGAAGTAGATATTAAACTCTCAGAGGCAGGTAAGAAAATGAGAAGTCACCTGCTTCAAGAGAAAGTTCTCCTTGAGACCAATTGCTTAAATATCTTGCAAAGCCTACATAAAAAGACAGAATTATGCAAAGCTAGAGAGCTTACAGTCAGTTTGCCCATGTTCATTTCTCGACCAGAAAATGCAAGGAAACAGCTCCTACATCTTGCTCGCACACTTAACTTTTCTACTTGGCTCTAGAAATGCCAATGAAAGACAGAAGCATTAAACAAAACGGCTCCATGCTCAGATGAAAGATGTCTTTAATTCAGACAACACGGATGAGATTCCACAGCACATCTTGTGGTTTTGAGGAACAGAAAGCAAATCTGTCACTTGGAGACAGATAAGCCTGTCTTCTGAAGGGCCTTGATGCTGACAAACTTCTGCAGCTAAAATCCAGCTGAGATAATGTTTCTTTTCTTAAGTAAGGTACCTCAAAATTTAGCATGAAGTATGCTTGCAACAGAACTTCAAAGTAGCTGTATAAAAAATAAATCATACTTCCTCAGCAAAAAACAGCCTACATGTAATGCTTATAGTTTTGACGAAAAGGGGAGATGGCCCAACTCACCCCCAAGTTTAGGGATTATATAAGAGCACAGTCTCAAAGTCTGGAGCACAGTATTTTATGAAGGACTAGATAGGTAAATCTATTTTAGCTCCAACAGAAAGCTAAACTTATTCAGTAAAGCACAATAAAAAGGAACCACCTGCAAATTTGAAGTGTTCCAAATAAAAATCTTTGTCTACGGTTTCCTGGAGACAATATTCTTCTGTAACATTCATAAACCATCATTTTGTCCCCATATTCCTGTACTTTCTTAAGCCAGAAAAACAGTAATGAGTCATAGCTGTAACTTAAAACAAAATTTCTGAAACTATGTTGGCAACTTCAAAATGGTGATCAACTTCACCACCTTAAAAGGGGAAAAAAACCCTACCCGAAAGCTGAAGGCTGCTGGCGTTTAGTATTTTCAGAGCCACCTTAGAAGTGGCATCAGCAAACGTTGCCCACGCAGAAATAGCTGATGCACTCAGCAACAGAGGAAGCAGAGCTCTCCGCTGAGCAGGCATGACAATATTGGTCCTCAAAAGTTTCACTTAAATTAACACCTATTGCAGCCAGAGATTACATGAATTTGCATACATACAATCCTTGTTTATGTCCCAACTGAATGCTAGACATTGGGAAATAGGCTACTCTGAAGCAAATTGAACTAAAATTTTGTTGGGTTTGGGTTGCTACTGCCCACTTATCTTTTCTTTGGCACCATTCCTCAACAACTCAGGTATTTCACACCAACTTCAGCTTAACTTCAATATTGGATTTGATTACAAAGAAAATACAGCTTTCATGGACTGAAAAGACTGACATGCTGTTTTTAAATGACATGAAATTCCACCCAAGTCCCATAGCCTGTTTCCTTTTTACAATCTAAATCCAACAGTGAAACTCCATGGTCAGAGGATAGCTTGAAGATGTTTAATCTCTTAGATTTCTCAGGCTTTGTTATTAAAGCAACAAAAGGACTACTGCATGCAAGGACATTAAGGGTAACATTCATACCACATAAGGGGCACAGGACAGCAGGACCAACTTACCAGTGAAGACAAAACCCCCTCAGCTGCCTCTCCGCTACAATTCACTATTTTGTCTAAAATGAAAGTGGCGTTTAAAACACAAGTCTGCTCTCCTTCTCTCTCAGCCTTTCTACCTAAGACCTGCTACGTGAAAGATTATGGATGTCTTCTCTTCACTTTTCTTCCACAACTCCCATTGAGGAAGGCAGACAGAAGTAACTCAGAAGTGACACCAACATACACTAAATCCGTGGCATTACACAAAGGCAAAAATCAGAAAAAACAGTACCAGTGAAACGCCCTTCAGNATGTCTTCACTTTTCTTCCACAACTCCCATTGAAGAAGGCAGACAGAAGTAACTCAGAAGTGACACAACATACACCAAATCAGTGGCATTACACGAAGGCAAAAATCAGAAAAAACAGTACCAGTGAAACGCCCTTCAGGTAAAAGCTGAGAAAGTCAGGTAAGCTTTGTGAACAAGTATCAAGGTCTCAGTAGGTTTAGCAAGGGTTAGCCAAATTATATGGGAAAAGAAAAAACTCCTTCTGAACTTTATTTCATCAGTGGTTTCAGAACAACGGAAAGAGAACTGCAATACTGCGTTCCTTGTTTAAAGGAAAAAGTTTATTCTGCCTTGTCATATAAATTGCAAACTTACAGACAATACAGTAAGTTGCTACAGGATAAAGTAATAAAGTACAAGGTGTAAATTACATATTTATTGTTCCAAATACCAAAACCCCAAAAAATCTGCTCAATAGCTAGTGTTAAACAGTTGTCCTCCTTTAATACTTACAACTGCTAAACTTTTTAAGTCTCTAAAAAAAAAACCATATACACATTTCCTGCTTTTTGCACTCTGCAGATTGAGTTTGCCCATTTAATTCCCAAGGGCTGTCAACCTTCCCGAGACTCATTTTTTTCTAATTAAAACAGCAATGGATCACGCATACTTAGAATTATACCAGCATTTCTCCGCATCCATACAACAGCTTGCAGCATGAACCACAGTATCATCTCCCTTGAGCTGAAAGTCACTTTCACCTGGGGGTGGGGGGGAAGGGTAGAAAGAATTAAAAATCTGTGTGTGATAATGAATTATCAATGTAGCAGCCTAAGAAGTTTTTACAGTACAATCTAATTCATCTTCCTATGTAAGGGAATAAGTTATTTTGGAACTGACATGCTCTGAACACTTTTAAAGACAACTTTTGAAGCAGGCAACTAATATTTTAAGTAGTTTCACATTAATGCAATATACAGGAAAGCCACTCCTAGCAGGGATAAGCATTTGCTGTGTTCAACATCAGCTAGACCAGACAGAACAGAAAGCATGCTCGTTACTCAGTATGACATACTTTTCATATTCTAGGAAGAAACAGTGTATGTTTATGCTGTTGCATGCATTCGGCAGTCTAGGTTGCTCTGGCACTGCTATAGGGCTGTTTTGTCAACAACGATGAAGGATTATATTAATTTTTTAATAGTATAGCAACAGTGAAGCACATAAGCCAGGTCTCAGTAGAGCGGCATCAACAATGTTAACATGAGTTTTGCAAATTGCTGCAGCCACTTGTCTTTACGTCCAGGCAAGCAGAGTCACATGGGCTCTGCAAACAGGAGACACATCTGGCTCTCTCTTCCGTACAAGCTCTTTAAATTGTTTCATCACAGAGTTCCTATCTCCCAAACTCACCTCTGAAACACTTTCCCTCCTCTCCCTCCCTCCCGTGGCAAAGGATTGCTGAGTGGTTGCTCCTTACTCACATCTGATCCCTCATGAAATGCACAGCCATCAGCTGCATGTTGCTTACCAACAATTGAAAATGTGAAGGGAATGATTAACTTTAGCAATACTGAAACAGAACACGGACAAACAAAAAAAAAAAACCCACACCCCAAAAAAACCAAAAACCCATTCTGTCAATTCGCTCCCTATACAATCATCTTAGAACTGCCTCTGCACTCTGAATACAAGAGAGCACACGTTCGTCCTCAGACCATGGTTTCATGACACCATGCGTCCAGTTCAGCAGCGGGATCGTCTTGAGGTATTCTCATCCTTTCTACCCCCATTTCTGCAGTTCATTTCCAGTGTTCCTTGCCTTTACCACCCACAGCCATGACAGTACACTTGCTTGTGGGAACATGCAGTTGGTCAGAGCATGAATTATCCAGCTACAAAACAGCTTTCTCTTTTTTTTCTAAGCTACTATTGCTTGTTGAATCCTTTTACAACCCAACACTTTGCCTGTCTCCTTCCTACCTTGTAATTTCCACGCCTTCTGTTTGCAGGTGACATCCCCCACATGTAAAAATTCAGGTACATAACAATATGTCAGGTGGCAGTCTCACAAAACAAATACTTTCCAGCTAAATCCCCAAACAACCATAATCACTACATAAAGTTTCATTCCATCTCTCCCACCACACAAAATTGTAACACTGCAGTCAGTCTGCAAAAGCGATGGTAAATGTGTGGTTTTAAGGTACAACACTAGGAGAAGACAGAGAAGAAGCTCCTTTAACTGGGCACGTAGCAGGAAAACACTCAGGCAAGAAGTTCTGGAGCTATGTGTGATTAGTTACACATTCATTTGCATGTCAACATCCAAATCACAGTCTTCTACAGCTGAAGTAACCTTTTAGATCTGGGAACAAACTCAAAAAAGATAGAGTAACAACCAGTTGCATATAGCGTACCCAAACCATGCTGTCCAAATTTGAATTTCTCCCATGCCAAAACACTGCTTAGGGCATGTACAAAGCACACACTGGTCTCCAAACTACTGCTAGGGAAACTCCCAAACACTTCCACAAAACACATTTTAGATTAAAATGACTTATCTATAAAACACGATCACAAAACCTACATGAGATAGTGTTTCAAAAAGGAAGAAAACAACCACAAGTCTTCATTATATTATAGGCGTTATTTATTTGGGAAAACGTGTTGAACAAGATGTTTGCCTATGAAACAAGGCATCAGTGAATATAGCAGCATTAAAGCTAGCACATTCCAGACCTCGATTCCAACACAGGTCTCTATTCCTTAGCAACAAAAGTCTCCATATTACTCTTTTCAAATAAACAACCCTCCCAGCTGATACACCGCACCATAGCTTGCCGATTTAAATATGTGTCAAACCATTCTCTGAAGTAGAAAGGCTGCTGAGAGGCCTCTTTGATGAAGTGAATAGCAATGCAGAAAGTTACATTACGTGAATGTGCTAAAAGGAGCTCATGCCCTGCTTTTTGAATGTTTTATGGGCTCTCTGCCCATAGGTTTAGTGCCCTGACAAACACTGTGACAGAAAAGTGTGCTATTGTACTAATTGCCTAGGAGAAAAAACAACAGCTAGAAAAGTCACTGAAAAGCGAGGTAGTGGAAGTTGAATATAGCAGCTGAGCATCTCCATCAGATAGTCTGATGCCATTTGGCTCTTCTGGGTAAGTATCAAATATTTAAACTTCAGTTTATATTGGATTAATAAACACACAGATTAACAGATAAAGTTTGTATTGTACACATAAGAATGATATAAAGTAAGAGGAGAGAGTTGCACGGATATTCCTGCCTAGGCAACGTGTGTCCTGGTGGGGTTATTTTTATGCTCCTGTAAACAGACACATTCCATTCCACCTGCGGGGTCAGCGGCAGCACCTCTGCACTCCCTGGTCCATTTGTGTCTCTTCTAAATTTGCTCCAAGATGGCTTTTGTTTTAAATACCTTGCAAAGAGTTTAGAACTTATTTTTCTCAGCACAGAAACTGATGTGAGGGAAAAAGCAGCAGTCAGATTTCATTGTGTAGCACCCCCCTAACCAACAGACACCGTGCGCTGTAGGTTTGGTATTGGGGTTTTTTGTTTGGTTTGTTTTGTTGTGTTGTTTGGTTTTTAAAATGTATTTATTAAAGTCATATAGGGACAAACTATACAGTCTGCAATTTTGTTTAGCAAACTAACATTGGTTTTTGCTCCAGGCTCAAGAGAAGGAACAGTGGCAAGTTTGCTACATATATCTGAGTCCATTTTTCACTATCTGGATGCACATCATGCTAAGTGTGTGTGGTACCACGTGATCCACTCACAGGGGAAAAAGAAAGGCTAACAAACAGCAGAAAAGGAACATCAAAAATATTAAATTCCTTATTTTTCCTGTAACCCCAAAATAGTTTCCTTATTGTCATCTGAGTGGCTAGGTAGTAAGTGTTGTCATGGAAATTAAGTACAGATAAAGTCTTGAAGACTTCCTCGGTTTGTATACTCACCTTACTTTGTGTTCACTATTCTGCATCAATCAGTTTACAGAACCGTTTAAAAGATGGAAGTAAGTCTCCGAAGTTTTTGGAGGTTTGACTGTCATACAGAAATGAATGAATGCAAGCATTATTCCAATTCATCATGTTTACTGCCTTTTTTTTCTTTTAAATCTTGTAATATCTGAAGTGCTCCCTCTCTTTCATACAGGCTGCAAAACCACAGACAAGGTGTCCTTGAAAAGCCAAATGAAGACTTGCTCTTTCACTTAATTCCTTTGTCAAATTGCTGGGATTACAGGAAAAATTCACTGAATGCCGATAAAACTTTAAAGTTGTCCCCCAACCCAGTAACAAGGCATCAAAAAATTTTAAATAAAAAAGAAACATTAAAACCACTATCCACAGAATGCCTCAAGCATGTAACTCCCTTACCCTGCCACTCACAAAATTCTTAAAATATCACTTCACAATTCGCAATTTATTGTTTGAGTCCTCAGGCTGCTCGCTCTCAAACTTCTTCTTTGAGCTCTAGAATTAATTCTAAGAGTAAGATGGAATAGTCACAGCTGCCTAGTGGTACATCCCATTCTTGGTTGAGCTCGCTTTTTAATATTTAGCCTAGTGCCAACAGCACAACACACCAGAGATTGTTTTACAGTTGCACTTAATCTTGGGCCAGTTCTACTCCTGGTAACCTCTTCCGAGGGGCACACTTATCTACAGAAAACAGAGTAAAGAAGAGTAAAAACACTGCACCAGGTTTAGCAGTGTTTTCCGTGCCAGACACCCAGGTATCCTTCCCACACTGAAGGCCTATAGCATTGACCACAACGCCCTTTCTACCTTGCAGCAATCCTGCTTTAGGAGAGTCACAGCAGGCTCCTATGCTGCAAGATGGAGGTGAACCCATTTTGGTATTTCCCCCAAAGACAATATCCCTCAAAAAAACCCCTCTCATCCAACCACATATTGATTCGCTGTTCATATCCTCTGCCCTCCCATCCTAAGCTATGGGCATGAGAAACAAAAGAAAACTGCAAAGCTACCAAGGCTCCGAGATTCACAGCTAAGACCTTGCTTTTCTTGGTCTTAAGCTGCTACCTATAGCATTTGTAGCGTATTTTGGACAACTACAAAGAGAGTGTTTGAAACAGCCTTCTTTCTTCCATCGCTGATCAAGGACAGACAGTGCAACTAAAACACACAATACAAGATAAAGAAGTCGCAGGACTGTGAGGTTACCCATAGCAGCCTGCTTCATCCACTACGCAGTGGAACAAGAAAAGGTATTTCTCCCAGAGGCAATAAAACATGTACCACGTACTTCTCAGTCATTTCAAAGCCAGAAATATTTAATTACCTCACTGTATCCACACTAAAATCATACCACCAGCTAGAAAGTTCCTCTTTAGAGACAAATTCATCACCTTTGCACTCCAACACTAGTGAAATACATCCTGGAACTTCAGCCATTCCCACTAGTTTTGGAATGAGAGTAAGCCTAGGATGCAGAAAAATTATGTCAAACCAAGAGGAGAGGCTAACAGAACTTACAAAAAGCTCCCCATGTATTCTTTGTCTCATTTCTCAAGCATCAAATTCAAACAAGGAATGGCAGTCACATTCAAGGTAGCTTGCACAAACCGATTTCAAACATTGCTTTAAATTCAACCAGTAGTGTAACATCCATAATCTCCCATTTTGGGGGAAAAATAAGGGTCACAAGAATATGTGGTAAGAAGTCTGTCACCTTTAAGATATTGATAGATGCTATTACAGGAGGCAAACCCTGAATTCATTAGTTTGAGACATCCCCAATTTTCAATCATCTTCTTGCCCCTGAGAATTATAAAGGCTCCAACTTCACCTCCCATCAGAAGCATGTGCATACCATAAAGAGAGAGAAGCATCATGCTTGACCTACAAACCTACAGAAAAACAAACACCACTAATTATTCTGACTACTCCGAACAGTTACCTTCTTAGTTAAAAGAAAATACACTTCAGCTGTTAGAGCCCAATGCAGTTAGAGCAGGTAGGCTTTATTCCTCTGAAGTTCATGGCATCTGGACCTACAGCAAGTGATTCTGTAGAACTAGATATATTGTAAGTTACAGATGACAAATATTAGCATCACTTTTAGAATAAATAAGTTAAAGAAAATTACCTTAAGACATTACACAAGCATTTACACAACATTTCAGTGACTCATCTTATTATAGTAAACCACAGGAGACTAGTGTTCCATCATTAGGAAGGCAATAATCACTCACAGCCACCACAAGAGGAACAACTGTGATTCAGATGTAGAACCGTTAAAAGAAGGGAGGCTCCAGAGGAACCTCCGTGTCCTACAGAGCACTGGTACTTCCAGGTTCACTGCTGGTAAGGTGGGAGATAGATGGCGAGCCTGGAGGGAGGGAAAACTCAGTATCTCATCCTTCCATGCATCATATTGATCACCCTCTCTCAGTTAAAACAAGTTCTTCAGAAATATCCTTGCCACTAAGCAGCCATTTGTAAAATAGGCAGGGGAGAAGGTATTTACATTTCACATATCAAAGAATGACAGAATGAAGAGAGGGCTGAGGGAGAACCACAGGAATAAACAATTGCTTTTCATCACACCAGGAAGTGCATAAGGACAACTTGTAAGTGGTATAATCACTGCCTCTGCTTCTCATAAAGGATTAGTTTTTCTAATTACTGCAAATATTTTTATTGCCACAGCTCGCACTGAAAAGTAAACAAAGCTGGGGAAATAGCTCTCAGTCCAAAGGACAGAAGGAGTGTATCTTGTAGTGCAGTCATTTCAGACTGCGAGGAAGTCACCACCCTCATGAGTTAGCCTGACCCTCGCTCGCCTTCCTCCTCCAGCCCTCCCTCTAACAGACTGAGAGGCTATGGCTATGGTTCTTAATGCCAGACATGATTTCTCCCCCACTCTTTCCAAATCAAGCTCCTCCATAACAGACTGCACCACTATTCCCTGGTCCTTCCCTCCTGCTCCCCTGCAACTTGCCTTCACCTTTTTCCATTAAGTTAATCCACACTTAATCAAGACCAAAGAGCAGAGCAGCTGCCTAACAAACACGCCCGCCCCACTACATTTACCACTCTGCTTGTTTATGCTTGCTTGAACTACCTTGGTTTTGCCTTGCGTATACACAGATCTCAAGGGCAGGAATTAATATTTTGTACAATGCCTAACATTGTGGGAACCCAATCCCAATTACTCACAAGCATTTCCGTAGCATATGTTATTAAATGTCAGCTTGCCTATGTACCAATTTTATTGCTATTAGCAGTTCAGCAGAAGCAACATTTCTGATTCCAGTTATTGAAGAAGCCAGCTTACCACTGTGAAGCTTAAAAAAATCACGAGGAAAAAAGAGAGAAAAGAAAAAACGCAAAACACCTCCCCCAAAACCACCAAAAACCCCACACACCTTTTCTCCTCCAAAAAATTTACACTCTTGCTCTGAAGGTTCTTCTACCTCAGTCCCATCTTACAGCTGTTGCTTATTTCAATGCTACTGAATTAGAAGAAATGAAAGAAAAAAAAAAGATCAGTAAAGCCCCGGAGGAAAGTCATGCTTTTACCTAAGTGAACCAGGTATTTAAGGCCTTCTAGGCTGAAACAGTCTCCAAACATACTGTTTTAGGAGATGGCAAAATAAGCCCATTCATACCAAATTAACACATTTTAAACCAAAATAGACGTAAACTCATCCCTCTAGAAATACTGATCTTTTGTGAGTATAGTTGAAAACGGTAATTCTGCTAAAGTAAGACTTCCAGCAGGCTTTTGATAGTTTCCTCATACCATGCAGTAAGACAATATCAAATCAACTGGTCAGCAGGCCATAAAAGATGCAGAAAACTCAAGGTGAACAAGTCTAGTGAGGGCCATCAGGGATGGTTTCAGTGGCTAGAATAAGAGGAGAGAAGTCGCAGAGAGTAGCAAATAACTAAAAAGGACTGTTCGTCAATACAGAGTCAACTGGATTAGCTGCAGAGGATGACACCATATGGCTGTCAATGAGTAAAATGTGAAGCCATAAATGATCATGCAGGTTCAGGTAACAAAAACAGCTTATCCTTTTGACAGGCATCAGAGACCAGCAAACCAAGGACAACCGTAATGCAGCCAGTTAACTTGGAGGTGATTAACTTGCCAGCAACTACTACTGCTACCTCGGTTGGTGACTGTCAGTCTTGTGGGTGGTATTTCTAGGGGAACATCACTATAAATTCACAAAGAGGCATAAGGAAAGTGATCCTGTAAAGACCTGAAGGGAGTTCAACCAAAGAGAGAGATTTGGTGCCAATGGAAGACCTAATCAGGTCGAGGCTATGCATGGAAGGAAAAGAAAAAAAAAAAGTGTTTCTAGCAGGGTAAGTTTACAAGTAGCTGAAAAAGATAATTCAGTAAAAGTAACAGACCCTGGCTTCCAGAAAACTATTAACAGGCCTAGATGAAATTCATATCTTTTAGGCTAAGGAAGGATAGCCAGCCATCAGCCAGTACATGAAATATTTTGAAGCTATTCAATTCACAAAGACCTCAGTTTACTTCCAGACAGCTGGGGAAAAAAACCCCATGCAGAACATACTTTCAGTAGCTAACCTGAGAGACACATGGTAGTCTTGACAACAGGTCAGACTTGACATCCCTGTATAACAATTTTAGGCACATGAGTCTGGTCTGCTTTCCTACCTGAATCAGAAAAGCTCCACGCTGCTAGGTCAAAGGGGCTGACTTTATCCTTGAGAATATAAATAGACAATAGTAAATAGGATTAAAAATGTTGTATTACTGGTGCAACTGCTAGTGAAATACTATGGCCAGGTCTGAAATCCACAGCTCAAAGACTGAAATGAGATCTGATTCAAGGAAAAAAATACAAATATAAGAAGTGAAATTCATAAATAGTTTGATCTATTTAGCCTATTAAAAGGCAAAAGTGGCAACTCAGTCTTCAAGTCTCCTCTACGCTAGATGAAAAATTCAAGAACTATCTTCCATCTGGGAAATATGTAACAACATACAGTGACAGAAGTTTAAATTATGCATACTTAGACTACAGGACAAAGCAAAATATGTGCTTTCTTAATGGTGAAATTACTTAAAGTCCTCCTAAGAATCCTATGGAGGACAGAACTACATTTTCACACACACTCACACATGCTGCAACTTTGATTGGGTATTAGGAACTTTTCTAAAAGAAAAAGTCTTTCCAAACAAAACTTCATGTAAAGCAGTAACACAGCTTAAACAAAAAGCTAGACTAGCTCATAGTAAGTTCCTTCTACCACGCAGGTGATCATTTGTTCTTGCAGTCTCATGGCAGAAAACCTTCATTATCAGCAGTGAGCTGAATATATGTGAATTCTTGTTAAAGCAAATGCGGTGTTCAAGCCCAGGTGCTCTGCAGATCTCCAAAGGTTGGCACCTCAAAAAAACCATCTCAACCTAAACGTCATCATCAACCAAAGCAACAGTTTAACTTGCTACAATGATTTCTAACACAGATGCTAAAAAGATTCACTGTATAGAGATGTGCTTTCTCCAAGGTGTGTAATGCCTTAACACCAAAGCACCCAGTTGTTCTAACAACTTTAGATGTACAAGAATCCAAACGTGCTTTGCTAATAAACACTTCCTTTCAGGAATCTACATCATTAGAAACTGTAATGACAATAGTAGCCAGATATCACTAAAAGCAACTGAAAGGAACCAATCTAGGAGGTCATTCTGAAATTTGGAAACAGTTTATGGTATCTGTCCTACCTGCATGGCTGATTCTGATTTAGCACTTCAAAATTTTCCCCCACACACACTCAGATTTGAACTTAATACTCTGCCTAAATAAAATGGCTGATACCAATTTTTAATGTTTTCCCCTTTCAGTTTTTTTAAAAAAATATACAAATGAAAACCTTTACAGACAAGGTAACACACACAGGTATGTTGTCAGAATTTAAAAGACTTAATCTCCTTATCAACCTTCTTATTTAAGCAGCATACAGTGCCCTTTCTGTTTCTTGCTCCAGCAAGCAAAAGATAGCAGTATCCCCTCTGCTTTCATACCAGACTCGACTGTTGCAAGGACAAACCCAGCCCCTTCCAGATATCAGCAATGCAGTGTTTTCATTTATTTTTTCAAGTGAAGAACATTGTGGGGGAGCAGGGTCCCATGCAGACTCCCTTTATTTTTTGAGAATCCAAATTAGAATGGGAAAACCAGCCTTCGCAAGCAGAGAAAAGCAGAACAGAAGAGGCAGGTAAGCCAGGCTGTACAATTAATGCTGAAGCTGTCATGAGCCATCACAGAACATTCCAGGTAACAATTCATTCAAAATTAGTGTATCGCCTTCCCTTACCATTGTGGAATTTATGTTCAGTCTCCCCTCCTTATGTCAAGCCTGTTGTAAGTTAAGAACATGTAAGAATGCCAGGAACCTAAAAGAAACCCAAAACAGCTCAAGGAAAGGCTCACACTTTCCATCTGGTTTTGCGAAGCTAAGAAACACCACTCTCTGCTCCAGGGACTAAACTCCATTGATTTTCTTTATACGGACAGGCCATTCTTGAAAACTGCTGTGATTGTGAAAGGAAGGTCAACAGGGTTTAGAAGGATATACTTTCTACACATAGAATCCCAGAGAATTAAACAACATCAATTGAGTCATTGCAGACCAGCTCAGAACCCTTCTGATCTCTTTAGAGAAGCAAAAGATGAAAAAGCTACACACTAGCAAGATATAATTAAAGGTATTTCACTACTCTTATCCGCCACTCACCACATTGCTGATGCCTTCTCTGTTCGCGACAGTTCTCATCTAAGCCATCTGCTTCAACTGTTTTATGTACTTATTTCACTTTGTAACACCTAGGAATCCTCATCATAACACAGGAATCCACTATGTTAGGTGACATCTAAATACAGGCAGCAAACTTACACCCACAAAGACAAGAAACCCAAGGCACATGTACACACACAAAACACAAGCCTGTCCCAAACAGCTTACTTCTACCAAGGCCACTTCTTCCCCAAATGCCTAACATTTGCCACAACTAACAAATTAATTGTTAGACAAAATGAATCTAGTTTGTAGTTACAGTTTTCAATACCCTCTGACCTCTGTCACACCTCAAACACACTCTGAGAAATCTGGAGCTGAAGGGAAGCACACATCCCGTTTCACACTTTCCACTACATTACATACAAGCATTTCCCAGCTTTTCACATGTTGTTAGAAAAAAAGACTTTTACCCAACTAGAACTTTCTGAATTTGCTAAGGGAGAAATCTCGGGACAAATGAGTTGCCTTTTTTAGGATCTGGAAGTTGGATTCATATTAGGAATACACCATGAACCTGGTGTGGTCTACAGTCTGTCATCACTCACTTGTTTCCCTGAAAACAGTTTTGAAAACAATTTTAATTTCTGGTCATGTTGTCTTGTAGTTAGAATCTTAGCCATTTTTCAATAACATTAAAGTTGTTAGCATTAAAGTTAGTTAGGCCTATTAACTATTGGGATTAGCGGAACTTCTGATGCAGGGTCTTGCATGCGACCATTTTATTATGTACTTGGCCAGATGGTCGGCCTTGGGAATGTTTCTTCACAAGTATCTGGGCTAATTAGTAGAGAAGCTTTCTGAGACATTCTCATGGATAACAAGGATTCTATCCTTGAGTCGTATGAGAAAGAACACCTAATCAAGGAAAGCAAGTCTTGTTGTTTTTCTTTGAAGAGGGCAGACAAGCGTATGAACCTTGAGGATGCTACTAATTTACCATGTTTTGAAAAGCCTAGCCAACTTGGCAGAAAAGTGAAAATTCTGGGTGTCCTAAACCGAAATACCTTCATTATAATACTAAAAATCATGCCCACAGGCCAAGACGACACTTGCCCAGGTGGAGAGCCTTCCCCCACACCGGAGCAGTAACTGAGGAGAATGACATCGCAAATATTATAATCATATGTAAATTACTAATCAATCATTGTAACTGGGAGTATGCTACCTTGTAACTTCCATGTATAACTATGACTAGGGAACTGGCCTGGGGTGCACATGATTTGTGGAAATAGTCCACCCTGCAACCTGGCCAGAACAAAGCAATGTCTCCTCTCTAAACACAGTCTGTGTTTTGGGAGAATCGGGACTTAGACCTCTTTTTTCAGGTAACAGTCAGAGCATTGTAATGAGAATGGCTGAAGCAGAAGCCACTCCAAAGAAGTTCTAGACGAACTCTGTCAATGCTAAGGGCAACTGCAAGGGAAAAGTTTCCTATTACCTAGATGTCAGGAGGCCTCAATATATGAAGAAATAGAAAGCCTCTTCTTGCCATGCCTTGCATGTGGCATACAGTTGCTTCCTTTCACAGGCATTATAGCTGTTATCTCCCATTATTCAACCATCTTACTGTGCTACGTGCTCAATGAGAGCTCACAAGCTCAAGCTTGCTCACAAGCTTTGCTAAGTATCAACAGAAGTCACTGGACTTGCAAATATTGCCATGAACTCTGAAATTGAGAGAGTCACATGCTATATTGAGTAGCAGTTAACACGCTGAGGCTGCATCATCAGGCCTTCAAAGTTCTTAAAATTATCAGCTAAAACTTTACACGATTACACAAGGGAGACATTAGAAAACAAAGTCTGCATTGCAAGAGTCTTCATTCTGCAGAAGAGCATTCACACGTCTGAAAGAAGGAGTTTGTGTAAAGCACTAACGTCAGAAAAGGGGGATCTTGCTCCAGAAATGAGACAAAATTATTTTATCTTCTCCCAGTTAGCAACCTCTGCCTTATTTACTCCTCAGATGCGCTGAACACTTCATTTCTCCTATACCACATTAACTGTCTCACATGCTACCAATTACCACCATGAGAAAAGTATCATCATCATCATTCTGCAGATGGTTAAGATGAGAGACAGCCTTGCCTCAGGCCACAATGAGTCAGTGGCAGAAGCAGGATCTCCTCTGGTTCCTCAGGCTCCTTCCTCCAGACAGTGAGGTTTTACTACTCCCAGTGACTTAAAAATTGCTATCTTGACTTGCTGAAGCACATCTAATTAAAAAGAAAGATCTAGAAAGCAAGAAACAAACAACTGCAAAAACCTGTGGTTTAAGTAACTCAGTAAATGCTTTGACAGAAAATAAGGATATAAAAGAATTTGTTCCTATGAAGCTAACTACAAAGCCCCTCTCCTGCCTGTAGTCCCAGCTTTAGCTTTTACTGTATCTCTTAACTTCTATCACAAATAAAGCACCAACTCAACAAACTGTCCGCTTGACATTACAACCCTGATTTGTGCACAGAAAGTCTTCTACACTGCCTGCAAAAGGTGGACAATCACAATGCACACGCCCCTCACAAAAAATTAGTATTAGCTTCCCTTTCAGTTTTCCAAGTGCTGACTGCAACAGTATTATTTTTAGTATAACTTATGTAATAACTGGATGAAACTTGGGCATTTCGGGACTCTGTGACAGCAGTGGCTTCCTTCTGGTGACAGTTTACATGCAAGTCTGTTTCTGCAGTTCTTGCACCTCTATAATTCATTTGCAGTGGAGAAACAGGAGACTAAAAAACAAAGCAGCAAAGCCTAGCTCTAGACAACACTGAACATATAAAATGAAGTTTTCTTTTTAAAAATGTAAAATATTGTTGAAAAAATGCTGTCAACTCTGCAAAGATGACACTCCAACACACATTAAGATGGCAATTGCTTTGCATGTGACTGGGTTGACAAGGCCTGCAATACTGATGTAGTACTAAAGCTTTTACCAACTGATTTACAGCTTTGATGTGGCTCATCTGACTTTATAAGCTACCCCGACACAGTGCAACATCTCTGCTGACAGCAAGAGCAAGAGTGCCTTCAGCTGCAGACTTTGGCCAGTCCATTTTGAACAGCGGTCTCCATGGGAGGATTTCGTCATCAGCATCAGATTGTTCTGCTGGTAGCGATCGATGAAGTGCTTAAAGGGGATATCATACACAATATTTAAAGCAGTGCACACTGAAATACTTCCCTCTTGAAGTGACAGAGTTGAAAATAAGTAACAATTGCTTTCACTGTCTCCAGAATATGAGAAATGCTTTATCTATTTTCCTCAGCAAGCAAAATTACAACTTATATGGGACAAATGACAAGCTAAGTTAAAACAGTATTAATAAATATTGCCTTGAAATAGGAACAGTTGCTTTCATAGTCTCTGTGGCTCCTGTGCTATGGGAATCGTGTACATTTAGTGCAAATAGAGGAAAAGAAAAAACAAAACAAAACAAAAAAAACAACAAAAAAAAAAGAGGTGGCAACTCTCAGCAATTTGCATGGTTTGGCATATTTTCCCTCTCATCTTTCCTGTCTGTTTTCTTCCATACCCTTCCCTGCAGTTTTCCTGCTTTCTAGAGTCCCAGCTGTGATGAGAGAAACACCAGAAGTTACCGTAGTCTTCCAGCTACAACTGTCAACCTTTGTTTTCCCCATCTGCTATCAGTACAGCACCCCATGCACTGAAGAACAATGATCTTACAGAGCAGTTTGACTTGAGACTCCTGCTACTCCTCTAACATAGAAGTTTGTTATTTGCAACAGATGAAGTCAAACTATACATGTTTATAAGCAAGTAAGCGACACAAAATGAGCTGCACTGGTACAATGCTGATGTGCCTTTATATACAGTCTATTAAGGTTTTCCTTCATTAAAAGCTGCCCTACAAGACATAGCGGGCATACCAGCCACAATTTCCCAGAGGGCTGATGGCATTACTAAGAAGTTTGTTTCTTCCCCCCAGCTTTGCCCATGATGATACAGCACTGACAAATCAAGAGTGCAGACACACACACAAAAAGAAACACGTCTCCTCGTATTTGCCAAAAAGCCAACTCAGCCCTGCACAGAAAGTCAGTGGTGCAATGGCAATCAGCCTACTCCTCACTAAGAGGGCTTTCTGTAGAAGTAATTGAAGTTTCGCTACTCCAGGATCCCAGAAAAAAACTGCTCCAAAAGGGGTGTGAGCTGATGAAGAGATGACTCCCTAGATTAGTAAATACCACTAATAGTTACTTCTTACTGTCCGCTTAAAAGGCTGGTGACCATTCCAAGCGTGCCTGCCACATGCAAGTGGCTAGTTTTATAATTATGAATATCTACGTGCTATATTACTTTAAGAGCAAGTAGGTGACATTCAGACTGAAGCCTTTTAGAAAAGGCTGCAGAAGGTTTCCTACTAACTGATTTCATGACTTACATGAAAAAAAAAAATCTGTCACCCAATCAAGCAATCCAGATGGATTACCAGAGGACAGAAGCCTCTATTAAAAGTTAATATTAGAAATGTCAACTAGAGACCCACTATTGAATAATTCAAAGCAAGAAAAGGTCTCTCTCACCTCTTGTCACCTGCTCTGAGCAATCCTTCGGCAAGATGTAACATTCAGTTCCAGCAAATGATGGCTGGGCTGAATACAGAATTAGAGGCATATAGAAAGTTTAAAAAAAAAAAAAAANGACATGAAAAAAGGAGAGAGAAGCTTAGCTGCACAAAGGCTATGAACTCTATGGCTTGAACAAGTGGAAGCCGTCTTTAGTCACCTTGTCTCAAAAACTCCATGTACAACTGGAAGAGGACTAGCAAACAGCACAATCTTCCACCTTCACAGTGTTCCTCCACCTTACTAAAGGAGTTCAAAGTTTTAGAAATTAGAATTTTATTTTTTTTTTTTTTGGACACAAGCAGAGTCTGGTTAGAACAAGCAAGCAAGCTCTGGCATATTTTCATCATCCCTTCTGTCTATAAGTGAAATATACTTGATATTACTCTTTCACTTTAAAATTATAAGCATCTATTTAATTCCCAACATTTTCAGGCCTGAAAGAGTTATTCTTTCAGCTTTCCAACACTGGACAACTCGCTATAGTTTTTTCCTGCTCAGTATCAGCATTCTCACCAGTAACAGAAAACAAACCAAGAAGCAGCTTAAGAATTCGAACAATATTTGCTTAGTTATGTTGGCAAGTTCAGTAAAATCTGGTCTTCTTATTGTGTCATAACAAAAACTGAAGCAACTATTCGATATGGAATGAAAATTGACCTTAAATCTAACAACAGGGAGCAAATTAGGAGGAGCTCTCACAGATTTTCTCCACTCCCTGTTAAAGATTTTGCTGAGATCCATCCAAGTTTCTCTCATCCTCCTCATAAAACACAATCTTGAGGACTCTGCATAGCAGTGAAGACGTCATTGTTGGCAAAACTTCATCTTGTACAAGAGAAACCTCTATTCCAGCAGCGCGTGGTACTAACGAGTTCTTTAAGAACATTCAGACGTGGGTTTGCAATTAAATTTAAAAACCTGTCATCAGTCTTTGCAAGCCTAAATAGGAAAGGTACCAATTACTAGAATTCCCCATTATTCTGTACACTGCTAACTGAGCAAGAGCACGCACTAGTAAGAATTCCCAGGGACCATTCCCTTCTCACTGAAGAGCTGCAGAGAAGCTGAAAGGAGTGATTTTTCCCTGCATTCCTCCTCTTTTCCATGATTTCATGACTCAATTTCTCAAAGCAATCCTATTCTATGTTTTAAATTATGGCAGCTACATCTGAAGAGAAACCACACAATTATTCAACAAAAACAGAACTATATAATCTGTTCATTTTGTGTGTCATGGAGAGCGCAGTTACTTTCTGAAGTGGATTACACTCACTCTGTGGTTAAGACACTAGTATTTCTCCAGGTTTGTATATAAAGAAAATTACTTCTGGAAGTTATGCTGAGTACTACACTATAAACAACACAGAAAAACCACACTATATATGTTCATCAGGCCCACCTGTCTTACAGACAGCTGGAATCAACTGCTCTGTGCCTGAATTGCTAAATTTGTTTGAAAGATTTGAGACAGTGAAATAATTCCTCCTCTTCCCTCCAAATCTCAAGACAGTTTCAAAGTCTAAAAATCTCTACAGGAGATCCTTTAGATATAAATGAAGGGTCTCAATTTGAAACTCCAGCAGCAATAAAAACCCAAGAATAGCCTAGCTGAAACACTCTAACTTAGAAAAAAATCTTGTTAAACTTCATTCATCTGAAGCCTGCAACTGACTTCCTTTTTTTGTGGTAAAGAAAACTAGACTTAAATTCCGGTCTTTAATAATAAATACCAGGGGAGCCTCTCCCACAATAAACACATGTCAAGCTCACTCGTATTGTAAGACTGCATTAAGTATTTGGCCAGAAATCATTTCAGGGACTCCTCCTCTTGTTTTAGGATGAAACTTCCATTACTCTTATGGAGCCCAAAAGCTATAGCATGAGAAAGAGTTTATCAACGATGCACCATTTGAAGCATGCATGAAGCACAAGTTATTTCTTAAACCTAAAATATGCATGAGAGTTAATGAGGTTTCAATATGGGCAAAACACAGCACTGAAGACATTTCATCCAAAGAAATTGGTTACACCTCAAAGCCTTTGCTGAACACTCAAGTAAAGATGAAAATACAGGGATAGGACATGCACATTTGGGAAATGAAGATCTACAACCTGCCAAACAGTCCAGCAATTGAATATCAGCCACAGAAATACAATGTATGTCTAAAAAGCCTCTAATTTAGAGGCAATACCAAGATGGTTTCTCACGCCCTTTTGCAAGCAAGTCAAACTTGTAACCCCCAATATTGCGTTTGAAAACTTGTAGCTTTTTAAAAAAAAAAAAGGAAAAGGATATCCTTGTTTTCACTTGCATCCTATACAAAAGGCGCACTTTTCGTATCCTGTATGCAGTCAGAGAAATCCTCTTAGCATCTCAGGGGGGGCAGAAGCTCCATGTTTCACACAGCTGCTATCTTCCAAGAACGCAGTTTCCAAACTACATTTCCTCCAAGTATGTGTACAGTAAGATTTACAGTTGCTTGAAAAGTGATACAGAAGTTTGAAGATTTTCACTGAAAGAGTAAAATACACAGTCTGGCAAATTCCTATGTCCCCAGAATACAAAAGTGCTAAAGCTGTTAACACTCCTCCTCTCACCATACACACACACAGCCCTACCTCTTCCACAGGAACAAAATTTAATTGCCTTAATCTTTCCTGAAAGTAGTTTAAATATTTTTCTTGAGGTTTTCTAAAAAGAATTCAGAATAAAGCAGACACTCTGTATGGAAAATATAAGCCCAAACAGTTTGGCCATCTTACCATATGCCAACATAACTAAGCAAATATTGTTCAAATTCTTAAGCTGCTTCTTGGTTTGTTTTGTTACTTACTGGGGAGACTGCTGATATTGAGCAAGAAAGCTGTCTGACAAACAAATGCAGAATCACTACCAGTTTTCACCATATTGTACAAGCCATAAAATTGAAAAGTTTTAGTCCTTTAATTGCTTCAAAGACCCCACTTTTTTTTCTTTGCCACCTTAGCTATTTGCTGCAGAGGACGTAAATCTAGCCATTTTATTAAAATGTTTATGTTTTATTAAAAAGCCTTCTCCATTTCTTTTTTTAACTTACAGGATGAAATCAATCAAACCAGAAAAAAAGTACTTATGAATCATACACCCTAAAGAGAGGGTCAGCCATTAACTACCTAAAATAAAAGCAGAAGCATCTTTAGAGACAGAAATTGCAGCTCATATACACCAATACCATTATGGACATCTTGGCTGCCTCTAACACTGATCATGAAAAGCTGAGTAACATGATGTCTACAGGAGAGATCAGAACAGAACTGCCCTAACATGATACCATTGATTCCTCTCAGAAGAGACTTCAAACAACTTGACAGTGCCAGCCCACGGGAAGGGAATAGACATTGTCTGGCACTGTCTCCCCATGCTCTCCGTCACGGCTCTTTCACAGCGCTCAGTGACAGGGAGAACACTCTACAGCGTNCATATGAGAGCAACAGTGCTTCCCTGCACTTGGATGTCTGGAGAAAGTAGGGACCCATATATGAAAAACAAGCCACTGTCCCTGTCAATCCTTGCATTTCCCCTGTTTAAGAAGGAAGACAGAAGAAAATATTCTGAAGAACCAGCAGACTGGCTTGAGGGTCTATGACCACCCATTGAAACAGTCTAGTTTTGTAAGCCTTCAAATCCCCTGCTAGCGGAGACCAGAAATTCTTTTACCCCTTCTTTGCTAAAACTGCATCCATTCCTCAAGGAACAGGGTTTCCAACCCTATGGTCAATAACTTCTTTCAGTGCCGCTGTGATTAGACACCACAGCCAGGGAGCGCACTCAGTGTTTTCACCCTGTCACAAAGTAGCCTAACAAGAAAGATGTTATTTATTTCCAGGAACATTTCAGAATTACAAA